>JAJPUD010000144.1:687822-721579 GCA_023553655.1 Myrmecobius fasciatus
GTGTGTGTGTGTGTGTGTGTGTGTGTGTGTGTGTGTGTGTTATGTGTGTGTGTTTCTCGGAGCTCACCATTTCTGGCTGATCACATTTACAACTTCATGGTGTCAGATTTCTAAATTCCTCCACATCTTGTCCCCACTAGTCATCTCAGCCTCCAAGTAGAATTGTAGACCTTCCTTGCCCCCTTGGACAATGGTCTGGGAGCGAAATATTAGCCCTCAGAACCAGCCGGCTCCCCATTATGCCATTTCCCTTCTCTTCTTTTCTAGCTTCCTTAATAGAATGTAAGCTCTTTGAGGGCAAACACTTTGCTTGTATTTATATCTTAGCACACAGCATAGTGGTTGCCATCAATCATTTATCAATACTCTACTGACCCATATCCTTTCTTCCACTTTTTTTTTTTCCGATTTGAAACCCGTCTTGGATCAGTTACATAAACTTTCTGGTTCACGGTTTTTCATCTGTAAAATACAGTTTGCAGGTTTTGGTTTTGTGGGGAGGTTTGTGATGGCTAAGAATAGGGAGTTAATGGCAAAAAAAAAAAAAAAAATGAAAATATTGAAGCCAGAGGAGACAAGACTAGAGGTTATCATAAGGCTTTGATGTTTCTGAGGTGCAGAAACTGGGGATGGGGTTGGGGGAAAGTGAAAGTGCCAAGAGTGATAATACAAGAAAGATGGTGGGAGCAGCCTGGATAGGAGTAGGGAGAGGTTGAATGAGTGAGTCATTAGCTATAGGATTTAGAGTGAGATAGGATGAGAGGAAGTGACTCAGTCCCCACCAAGGACAGAGAACAGCAGGGAGCAAGGTCCACTTGGAGAGAGGAGGTTTTAAGGAGAAGGAGCAGAGGCCAGGGAACCAAAGAGAGGAGTAAGACTGGGAGTGCTAGAGGGTTTCAACCCAAGAGAGACAGAGGCAAATCTAGCTCGGACCTGAGGGCAAATGTTCCTTTTTAGTTTACTTATCATAGAAGGGAAGTCACAGTAAAAGACCTAAAGCTGTTAGCATATTGGCCTCAGAAATATAAACATGGGTCACAGCAACAGAAAGACTATTCAGCCATCTTCCCAAAAGCCAGAAAGAGCCACTAGCTAAAACAAACATTTCCTAAGTATAAACTTATATTTCTGCAAAGCATTTTGTCAAGTGACCAAATAAATATTCCTTTCCAAAAAAAATGACTAAGAAATCCAAGGATTATCCCCCCTTGGGCCCTCACCCTGGGAGTCTGAATTTAAATGAGGGATCTTGAGTATTTGAAAACATTTATTATGGGTAGAGTGTGGCCAAGGAGAAGGATGCAAATGTAAATGTAAATTTCTCACTGAAAGATAGTGTCTTTTACAGAGTTGCAAATTTCTGAATTAAACGTCTAGAGGAATTAAGTCTTTAAGAGAAACAGTTTTGATGATGGGTGGGGTAGAAGTGTTTTTGAGGAAACCAGGCTGACTGAAAAAGAGGAGAGAATTAAAGAACATGAGAATATGCAGGATATAGTGAAGTCAAATGTTGGAATAGGGATAGCCTTGCTCCTGAGGGAGTCCAGCCTACTTGCTAGGTCTTTTATCACTAGCCACAGTCATTACTTCTATATTTGGGGTCCCACAGTGACTAAATTAAGGACTTTCCCCCAAATTAGAAAAAAGTTAAGTGAACTCCTGGGTTAGGCTTAGAGTTAAAACCTTCAGAACAATTCAACAAATTTTCTCTGTATTGCTATATTTTGTTTCGAATACATCTTAATTTCTAATTATATCCTCCCCTCTTATACTAGCCATCACATCAACCATCTGCTAGCCTTGGCAGTTTTCTCCACGAGAAAAATATAAATTAATTGGGGAAGGGGCACTAGCAACTGGGGTAGCAGTAAAGGGTTCTTCTGGGAAGAGACACATAAACTGAACCAAGGGGGAAAGTTTGGAAGGAATATCTTACCCAGGAATATAGCAGATAAGTCGGTTTGTCCAGAATGCTGAGGGGAATAAAGTGTGATTAAGCTCTAACTATAGACTGTGGTTTAAATGGCAACCAGAGGAGTCTGAATTTGATACTCCACAAAATTGGGAGCTCCTAAAGCTTCTTGAGTGAGATGGTCAGCATGTGCTTTAGTTTGGTTTAGCTTTTTTTTAGACTGAAATCCCTCCAACAGAAATACCATTTTTACAAGTGGGGAGCAACAGGAGCCTGAGATCTTGGGAGTGACAAATAGTGCTAGTAGTATTATTAATACTATTCTTTCCACAAAGAAGTCATTCAATAAAAACAAACAATTTTGCCTCCAAGAGGCAAGATGATGCCCAGAAACTCATAGGAAAGTGGGAGTAAGACAGAGAGGACTCCTTTGGGGAGAGAACAAAGGCCCATTTCTCTAAAGATCTAGATGATAGAGAACTAAACTTCCCTTCTCCTCTGATGAAGGGATTATCCTTCCAGTGACATGGCATTCCTACTTTGGGATCTCTGGTTCCAAATTGCTTTCTCTTTTACCTATTTAAGATGTAAGTGGGATAGAAAGCCTATAGTATTGGGACAGACCTACTTGCTCTCAAAAGAACTCTGGAGAATAGGGATTCCTTTGCTTTTGCCACTTCATTTTTAACATCTCCCTTCCCTCCTCCAACATCACACAAGAGTGGAATATCTTGATAGAAGAAAACCAAATTAAACCCCAGGTTTGTCCGAACCTTCCATACAAGGTCATAGGCTCTTAAAAACGTTCAACATGAGCTTTTTCTTTTCTGATCTTGGGCCCGGGGAAGTCTATTTCTTCCCTATAAGAACCAAAGATAGGGGCACTTGAGTGGCTCAAACTAGATATGAAGTGAATAAAGCATCCATCATAGGAAGACATTTACATGCAAGGAAAAAGATGAGGCATGCATGTTTCGTAATTAGCAACATTCTGCTGGGTTCATCAGTGACAGTCTGTAGGAAGAACATCATTCTGTGCATCCAAGCTTCCTCCCTGGTTTCAGGATATGGCATCTATTTTCAACAATGACAAGAAAAAATTGGCTTAGTTTATCTTAGCTTTTTAGGAGCTCTATGAGCCTGAAGAAGAAAGTTTCTTGGAGGTAGAATAGAGAAAAGAAAGCCAGATGGGTGATTTAATAGAATGGGAAGATAACTTCACACATATGAGTGGCCAGTTTCATCATATGTAAAATGAAGGGGGGGGTGAATTCAGTGGTCTTCAGAAGTCTTTACCAACTCCAAATACATTCTTATGAAGGTCATTTTATAAGGTCAGGAGCCCCTCATTCATTCTCCCAGAAATTTTTCTGTCAATGTGAATATACACAAGTTTGGTAAAATTCTATTCCATAAGATCTAGATTGGAAAAAAATAGAGAAACTTTATACAATAACAACTCACATTTGTATAGTGCTTTAGGGATTTAGATCTAGAAGGTATTTTGGAAGTCATCTGGCTCACTCTCTGTTTTTTTTTTTTTTACAGATGAGGAAACTGAGGATGAAGGTCAGATGATTTGCCTGTTCACACTGTCACCATCTTATTTCGGACCTTTCAACCTTCTCCTTGACTACAAACAGCTTCCTAACTGTTCTCTGCCTTTAGTCCCACTTCTCTATAATCCATCTTGACTTTGCCCCTGATGGCTCAAAACTGCCCCATTGGAGGATATATTATTAATGAACTAATAGGCTAAAAGTCTTCGAAGTTAACTAGCTGGTGAGGCTCAGCCTCCAGCACTTCATCTCCACCCAGACTTTGCCTTTAGTGATCTAGACAAAAGAACTCCATTTGCACCCAGACCGCTTAAATTGAACTGAGATTTCCAAAGGCATGAACCTAGAGCTTTTTAGGGCTAAAACTCACCTAGATTAGTTGTGTTTTTTGAACATCTAGATCAGAAATAAATTCTAGTAGATTGAGGAGAATGTGCCTGGAGGATTATAAATGCTGGTCTCTGACAGAGGAAATCAAGAAAAAACCTCAATTCTAACTTAATCGATTATTAATAAACAATACTTAGTTTTCTCCTTAAGGGCAACCCAGCATCTAGGTTCAGCCTTCTTAGTTATAACCTCACATTTTATAATCACTTTTCATCCAATTTCCAGCCAAATCAGGCCACTCATAGTTACGTCTTTTCCTGCTCTTTTCTCCTCTCCATGCCTTCATTTCTATGGTTCAGCTCCCAACCTTGTCAACTCACTCCTTCCACATCTCCATTTGAAGGCCCAGCTCAGGTACTGGACTTCTCTATAACATTTTCTAACAATTCAAACCATTTCTTGCCCCTCAAGTTTCCTGACATCATTTTATTGTTATCCCCCCTTCTACCTTGTATTCATAGCTGCTGCATTCACCCTCCCCCACTGGATCAGGAACTCAAGATATGGACTGTGATTTTCATCTTTGCCTGCTCAGCAAATTGCAGAAAGTGTGCATACTTTGCCTCAAATCTGTATCAATTCACTGCCATTTATTGAATTAAAATAGATCATTTTGGTTTTTGTGAGGCAATTGGGGTTACACAGCCAGGGAGTGTGAAGTGTCTGGGGCTGTATTTGAACTTACAGCATCCTGACTCTGGGTCAGATTTTGCTCTATGCACTGCACCTCTAGCTACCCCTTTATAAATGGATCATTGACCAAATGAATCTAAGAGGAAAGGGAGGCAACAGGTTGGGGAATAAAAGAAAGCAAAGACAAGGTATTGTTATCCAGCTCTTTTGTGTCCCTAACTGGAGAATAGGGATTGGTTATCTTGTGATTATTGCCTAGCACTTTGCTGTTGGGGATCCAAAGAAAATATTTAATTGAAATGAGGGAGTTTGGAGCCACCTAGTGAAGGATGGGTTATTCAGGAGAAAAAGAATTGGAAATCAGCTGTAGCTGCATGCATGCATGCATGCTATTGTGGGCTTTTTTTGTGAAAGGATGAGGCAGAAATGGGAAAAAAAATCATTTTAAAAACGTGAAATCCAAGGGAACTTGGAAGCAATAGCTGGAACATCTGAAAAGTAAAGAAATGCTTTGTCATGCAAGCAGATTGATATAGAGAAAAAAAATTTTTTTAAAGGGATATCTTGTTTGGGAGGCCAGTCTTGCTCTTAGGATGGGGAAATCTTTCATAAGAGTGCTTACCTAGGAAGGCCCCCAGAATGTTGTAGAGCTAGATATGATCATCTCATTCACAAACTGAAACATCTGGAGGACCTCCCCATCTGATTATCAGTGTCATCAAACAAAGTTGCCTGTTATGTTTAAAGGTGTCTAAATGAATGATTGGTCTTTATCCACCAGACGACCTAATAGAGTCTGCTTGGATCTCTATATATAGCAGACAGACACTACAAATGAAAAATGAGATGGACCTAGAATTAAACAGAAGAGCTGGCTGGCTGGGATATCTTTGGGAAACTGCAGAGTTCTCATCTCAAGCTTCTCCCCAAAACAAGCTTCTCCCAAGTATATTACTATCAACAATATTCTTCAGCTCTTAGTACGGCTGTGGGTCATGGAACCAAAAAGGAAAATAATCCAGAGAGCAAAGGAGGTGCCCTGGGTGAAATTAAGCAAGTGGTTAAAGGATATCAAAGAAACACGACAGAAAAAGATGGGCCAGTTCCATGATGAGATAACCAGCAGACAACCTGCATGCTCCCTTTTTGGCAGTGTCTTTGGGATGCTTTCCCAGAGGGCAACTACTAGAGGGTTCTAGAGGGGTCTGAGAGTCTGGACCACCTCAGATGATAGATAATAAAAACAGTAATTATAAAACACTGACCCAGTAAATGAGGGAACACTCTTCCACAAATACAAGGGGAGAATAGACAGAAGAGTTCAGTGGTATTGAGGGAACACACAGGGCCAAGATGACTCATGTCTCTGGCACCAGAGGCTCAGTGTCCTTTTTTCCTTGGCCTTCAGGTTAATTGCTAGGCCTGGTTCTCTCTCTTGCCCTCTGCACATCCATGAAACTGCTTCTTCCCTTACTAACTTGGACTCAAAGGTGTGTATGATTCCTCAGGTGTCTCAGAACTCCCTCACCTGATTAACTTCTATATGCAGTGCTTCCGTCGAGTCAGTTGTTCTACTGCTCAGCACTCTGGCTGATTAGGGGGGAAGGAGAGCTTACCCCTCCCTCCCCCACACATGCTGCCAACTCCTGCCCACCCAGGCCCAGGGTTTATACTCCACAAAGCAGTTCCCTCCCTGGACTCACTTGTGAACTTCAGCCATTGCCCAGTCAATGGCATTTTCTCCCTCCAGTTCAATTAGGGAGAAACTTGTTCATATAGCATAAAAGGATAACCCATCCTACTGATATATTTATAATTTAACTCCTTGACATTTGCTCAGTACTGTCTATACTTCAGTAGGGGGGAAAATTCAATGTTTGATCAAAGTAAAACCAGTCAATCAATTGAAAAGAAATATCCCCATTGCATATTCATATCTTCACAATGCCACAAGAATATGGGGAAGGCTCCCATCCAGCATGGTGGGTAGACTTCCTGTGGTGAACTTAGGGGAGAATATGCATTGAAGTACTGCGCAGTAAAGATTGCTGCTGGAGGGGATAACCACATGGACAAGAGGGCTCCAGGAGTGCTAAAGATGGGGAAATTTCAGGGAGGGAGAGGAGTGAAAGTAAGCATTGAAACCTTTGTCATTTTTTAAAGTGCTGAAATTCAGATTGTTTCCTCAATTTGGGGGAATAAAAATGCAAACTTAATGGGAATGAAAATTATCAGTCATAATAGGATCCTTCTTCCCTCTTTTCCAACATAATGGGGCTAGGAATATACTAACTTAAGGACCAAGTTCAGTTTCCCACATTCTAGTTAGGGTTCAGTTCTGTTGGGTTTGTAACATCAATAGGATATTGTGGTTGGGAGACTCATCTAGCTGGCAGTTTAGTGGAGCGACTCTGGTTCAATGGATCAGGAAAGGGATTAGGGCTTCATCTCCACAGTAGCTATTCTTTAAACTCTGGGGACTTGAGAGCACCATGGGAGGGAGAATATAGAAGAGTACCTTGAGGTGGGTAAGCAGGGGCAGGTGTAGAGCACGCAAACTTTGGTAGAGGGAGTGTCCTCAACCAATAAAATTAATTCCCCTTCCTATTATTTGTCAAAAACATATCTCCAGACACTCCTATAGATACCCTGCCAACTGACCCATTAATTATGGCCTTTGGTGAACTGATCATTTATCAGTTCTACTATTTAACTATATCTCTTATTTTTATCAGTTCTACTATTTAACTGTATCTCTTATTTTTCTTGCCTACAAGGATATTACATTTATATAGACCTACAAGCTTCACAAAGTACTTTCTTTACAACTCTGGAGGGAAGCAAAATTATTATTTTAGGAGTGAGAAAAATTGAGGGTTTGAAAGATAACTTGCTCATCACCATATAAGTTTGTAACTGGAGACAGGATTTTAACTCAACCCTCCTGATTACAAGTATCACTCATCTTTCACAAAAGGCTGTTAACTATTGGGTTGAAATCAGAGCTGATTTAGAGTGAAGGAGCCCCAGTGACCATTTAATCTAATTCTCTTTTTACATGAGAAGTGAGGTCTCTCAGCAAATTTGAACTCAGATCTGCATTTGTCTTGATTGGTGAATAAGTGCAAAATCAGCTATCCATCTCCCAGCTGTATTGCCCACCCACAATGCCTCTCCCCCCAAATTTTATCAATAATAACAATTCTTGAAAGTGCTCCTCAATCAGCTGCCCTGTGGACAAGTTTCTAATCCCAGTGATTCCCCTGTTACAACAGAAGATCCTTGAAAGTAAGGATGGCCCCATTTTTGTATTTGTATCTCTAGAGCTTAGCCCTGAGAAGTGGTTACCAGCACAAACCAATAACCCTGTAATAATCCTCATCTCCCAGATTTTGTTACCCAGTAAGTGAATGCTTGCCTCAACTGGGATGAAACCAGGAACCTACATCACTTCCAAGCCATTTCCACATCATAGTACCTCACATTTCCCCTAGCCTGGTGAATGTGTATATCACCCATTAGAACACAAGCTTTCTGAACACAGGGACTACATGGCTCATTTGCCAAGAAGCACTAGTGTTCAACACAGAGCCCGACACACAGACACGCAAAGCATTAAGTGCTTACTGTCAAAATTGTTTCTTTCACTCATTCCCCTAAAAGAATACCCATCTAATAACCCCACCTGGAGGGAAGAGAAAGGAAACATTTCCTTTTTTAAAGACATTAATACTTTTTGTGTATGGCCCTGTGGCCCAGTTTTCTTTCATCATTACATGTCTAATGTCACTTCTTGTGGGCAAGTCATTATTGTCATTCCATATGTACTTTTTATTTTTCTGAGACAATGATGTTCTGAGTCATAGATCCCCAAGTTAACTGTAAATATAAGTAAGGTCTTGTTTCTCTCAACTCTGATGGCAAATGCAGCAGTCACCCATTTCTTTGGTGCTATAAGCTTTGCTCACAATATTGTAAGGAAGATACTCGAGGCTCCAAAGATTATGACAGTGTTAGTTAATGTCAACAGGGAGGACCTTGCTTTCAACCATGAAAATTCTGATGTAAACTATACTACATCTCCTCTCAAGAGTGGCTTTCTCTGCTCTGATTTGGTTTGAACTGAAAAATTCCTTCCTGCCTTGATATTTCATTCTTCCATAGTGTACAGTACTTCATGATTCATATTTATAGCCTACTTTAAGGTAGACAAATTATTTTTCTCACCATCATCTTGTGACTTAGTATAAGAACCATAAGATTTAGCACTGAAATTATTCCCATTTTATAGAGGAATAGAGCAAATGTCAAAAGTTCATATAGTTAATGCCAGATGAATTTGAATTGAATCTAACTCCATGTCTAATGCTCTTTTCATTATATAATGCTGCCTCAAGTTTCCCATAAAAGTCCAGTAAGAAATATTTGAATGAATAACTCACAATCATAGCTTAGTCCTGGCCTAATTGCAAATTTAATCAATCCTAGGGATCACTTTTTTTTCCATTCCATTTGGAAATATCCCCTGTCCAGAGGATCTTAAAACCCAACCCCCATAAATTTGCAGGATAGCATCAACTCCAGAGCTGTGAGGATGGAAAAATGGACCATGTCCAGAGGGCAGATTGAAGGAAGAACAAAAGAACTGATAGTATTTAATGTGCAGAAGAGAAAGAGTAAGGGTACTGTCAAAGCCATCTTCTAGGATCTGAGGGGCCATCAGGGGGAGAGAGAGAACATAGTCTGTATTTTGAGAAGGCACAGCTAGAACTAATTTTTCCAGAAAGTTTTCCCCTTGACTCTTCGACCATCTGAGTAGTTCAATAGTCACTTACAGTCCTAGAGCTTATGGCAGTAAGCATCCAATGATGTTCTTCAAGAAGCTGAAAAAGAACAAAGATTAAATGAGTGCCTGGGAGGGTGAGTGGCAATTCTTGGTCTCTCCAGGATACCTTTCAACTTTAAGGCTATGACCTGCAGTTATACCATTATGTTCACAGGACTTTTTGTGTTTTGCAAACACCAAGTTTTGGCATATTAATGCAATATTGTTCCCACACATACACACATCCTTTTTGCTGGGTCTGTGATTTCCTGCATGTGGGGAGCTCAGGGTAAGGAGCTTCCTTTAGCAATGCAGATCAAACCTTCTTGGCAGTACCTTCTCTCAAGCTCTTTTAGACTAATAGGGGCATTGGTTTACTTGGGGTGACAGAGCCCTAAGTGTCTGTCAGAGGTAGACCTGAACGGAGTTTTCCTGAACCCCAGGATGGTTCTATGTGCATTATGGAACAGTACCTGTCTCAGAATATTGCTGTTGCATTTAAAATAATGAGTTCTGAGAAATATGGAAAGAGTCATAAACTGATTCAGAATGAAGAACCAGGAGAATATATGTAAGTAAAAACACAGAAAGGCAGCTGTATTCATCCTAATTGTACTGGTCAGTCTTGGTCCTGGAAAAGAGATGGTCAAACATACTTCCTCTTAATAGAAAAATTTGAGGATTATGGTCACAAAATGTTATATATCCTGTTATGTATTAAAGGTCAGTCTTTTTTTTTTGCTAAACACTTCTTGCTACAAAAGACGGCCCACTGTGTGATGGTGGTGATGGTGAGTAATGTTGGAAAAAGACTGTGACATAAAATACTACCCCAAAAATGTGACCTACATGACCTAAAAGCCTGCTTTGTGCCAGTTGGACTAAGCTAGGTAATAACACCTTCCATTTATATAATACTTACTTGAGGTTTACAAGGAGATATTCCCAGATTTGGTTTCTATTATAATGCTTAAAAAGGGAGATCCCAACTCAAAAGTTCAAGTCTTTCAAGTTCTCAGAATTCAAGGGGCCAAACTCCTTATAGCAGAAAAAGTGAAAGGGAAGGAAATGAAATATTTAAAAGGAGAGGAATAGAAAAATTTATGGGAAAGTGTTGAAAATACCTTAGCTGCCCTAAACAAGGCATTTCAAATAGAAACCACTCCATCTCTGAGGCCATCTCCACTCTTGTTCTTCAGCCTCCATTTAGAAAAGTCCAACCCATCATCCTCCTTTCATTGCCTTTTTCTGCCTTTCCTGTGATTTCTCTGCACGTTTCCTACACAGACACACAAATACACATCCTAGGATGGAATTCAAAGCTCCTGCTACCCAAGTTCCACTGTATCACTCTGTGGTGGTCAAAGTTACCTACTGGTACATATTATATGCTTAGTACTCACTTTGTATGACTGCTGTTCATGTCTTTCCAGAAATTCACCACAGGGAATGCCAGTTGATCTGACATTTATTTAAAAACAACAAAAAAAAAAACCCTATTACATTTTACCACTTAGAAATAGATAGGTGAAGGGTAGCTATATGGTGCAGTAGATAGAGTACCAGCCCTGAAGTCAGGAGGACCTGAGTTCAAAGCTGATCTCAGTCACTTAATACTTCCTAGCTATGTGAGGCAAGTCACTTAACCCCAACTGCCTCAGAAAAAAAAAGAAAGAAATAATAGGTGTCATAGTAGGCAGAATGCTAAACCTAGAGTAAGGAAGATACCAAAATTCAAATTCCTTCTCAGGCACACAAATTCATGGTGATTTCTGCTTATAAACCTAAAGTCAAGCAGGCCCTGACAGCTTTTTCCTTAGTTCTTCTACAGCAGAGTTAATCAAATTTTACAAGACGTGTTAGACTAGACTATAACAAGAAGAGACTAAAATATTGTTTCATTTGGATTTATGCTCAATCAACCCTCTTCTAGATTACCATT
Source organism: Myrmecobius fasciatus (assembly GCA_023553655.1). NCBI lineage: Eukaryota > Metazoa > Chordata > Mammalia > Dasyuromorphia > Myrmecobiidae > Myrmecobius > Myrmecobius fasciatus. The sequence goes on from JAJPUD010000144.1 coordinate 699,084, forward strand.
TCCCAAATTAGTATTGTCTTCTATGAGTAAAAAGGCAGCCAGAGTAATAATGCTCAATGATATTGTTTCTGAAAAAGCAATGTCTTTTTTTTTTTGGGGGGGGGGGGGGTAAGTGAGGGGGGAGGAAAGGAGAGAAGAGAAGTAAGAAATCCAGGCCTCACATATTAGAGATGAAAGAAAAGATATTGGCCACTTGAAGATTTTCAATAACCATCCAGGGCTAAGAAGCTCAGGCCTGATTCCATATAATGCTTGTTAGGTAGAATAGGGCAGAAATATCAGTTCCCATGAGGCAGCTAGGTGGTGCAGTGGATAGAGTACCAGCCCTTTAGTCAGGAGGACCCGAGTTCAAATCTGGTCTCAGACACTTAACATTCCCTACCTGTGTGACCCTGGGCAAGTCACTTAACCCCAATTGCCTCAGCAAAAAGCAAAAAGTAAAAAAAAAAAAAAAAAAAAAAAAAAAAATCAGTTCCCTTCAATTGAACCACACTTAGCAAGAGGATTTATGGACTTCATTAAGGGTGAAGATATGGGAACTAGTTAAAAGTCTTTTCCTTTCTAGCAACCAGTGGTAGAATATAACCATATGAACAACTATATCCTTTCATAAGATAAAACATATAACCCACCAAAAAACTTTCTACACTACACAGAGCTATCAAAAAAAAGTATGAAGAGTACTGATGTGCTGAACAAAAGCACACTTAAGTTGTCCTGAGCAGGCTTTAGGAAGGTTAGTATACAACAGCTGTTAACCTGCCAGTCCAAAGCAGGAAACCCTTACTATAGATTGCAAGAAAAACAAAATGGATTGTATTCGTGAAATGAAAAAAGGTGAAATGCAAAATGGACAACTTTGATTACATTAAACTAAAAAGGTTTTACACTAAAATCTAATGCCGCCATAATTAGAAGGCAAGCAGAAAACTGGGGAAAAAAAATTTATAACCAAGGGTTCTGAGAAAGCCTCATTTTAAAAATATATAGAGAAATGACTCAAATTTATAAGAATTCAAGCCAGTGTCCAATTGATAAATGGTCAAAGGATATGAATAGACAATTTTCAGGTGAAGAAATTAAGCCACTTCTGCTCATATGAAAAAAAAAGCGCTCTAAATCATTGAATAGAGAAATATAAGTTAAGGTAACTCTGAGATACCACTTTACACTTCTCAGATTGGCTCAGATGACAGGAAAAGATAAACATTGGAGAGGATGTGGAAAAATGGGACACTAACACATTGTTGGTGGAGTTGAGAGAAAGAGATCTATGTGCAAAAATGTTTGTAGCAGCCTTTTTTGTAGTGGGAAGGAAACTGGAAATTGAGAGTTGCCTCTTAGTTGGAGAACGACTGATTAAGTGAAGGTATATGAATGCTAGAAAATTAGAAAGGCCAAAATTCAAGGCAAGGCTAGTGAAGATTTCTCTTATTTTATTATTAGGGTGGTAGCAAATTATAAACCCAAGATTTGCCAACAATGGGACTAAGGTCTACATATCATTTCATTATAAACCCATGAAGGCAAAGACAATCTGTGCTTAGAATAATCAATATTTCAGCTTGAGTCTGAACCACTATCATTCCCTATAATGTACTATTCCCATATCAGCCTAAAAATAAGTTCACAAGTAACTTGTCTGTTTATTTAGTGGGATTGAAGGGGAAGGAGACATGAGAAGACTCCTTGTGTGCTGAAGTGACTAGAACTACTAACTGCAGAGACCTGGACAATCTCTGATTGTTAAGTTGCTCAGTAATTATCTGAAGTGATTTTTATTAGCTACTTAGACCAGAGGTGGGGGAAGAAGGGGGGAAATAAAGACAGGGAGAAACAAGATGGTCATTGTTCTTGTTAAATTTTATTGGCATCACGTTCATCTCTTTACAGAAGAACTCAGCCCACACCCTAGAATGTAGACCTCTGGAAAATAGGGAGAAGTGCTCCATGTAAGCAAGCTACAATGCAGGAACAGATACTAGGGAGGGGAGCTAAACTGTAAATTTCTCCATACCAAAGAAACAGTAATATGGGCAATACTGGGGCAGGAGAGGGAGGAGGAACAAGTTTTCTAGCCTAAGAATACCACAACCCAGAAAGGAGCGCCTTCTAGAACAAAGGTAAAATCACTAGAACAGATCTGTAGATTTTCCCTTTTTTTACTTTTGTAGAATGCTGATTCAGTGGGGGGGTTTAAAATGTGGAGCAGGGAAAAAAACAGAAATAATTTTAAGACCTGCAAATAGTCTCCATTAATCCATTGCACACATCAATATATTACGCCAATCACCCTTTTGAAAATTTAGACACAGAAAGGTAACTAGATTAACACCCCCCCCCCCCCCCCCGAGATGAAAAGCTTTTTGGCTCTTAAGTCTTCAATAAAAAGGCTTACATAATTCTCGCTTCTACTGTACAGAATACTGCCTCTAGCTGGACTTCAAAATTCTGTATTGCTAGCACTCTGCAATCCAGAACAAAGTTCTCCCCTCATCCTACATACCTGCGTTACAGGACTTAAACACATAATCCAAGAATTTCTTACACTAATTTATACATTTTAATTGGTTGCATATATTAACATGTACTATAAGATTTTTCCTAAGAAGCATTACATAATAAATGGATACTGTAAAAAGATCTGATTAGTTAAAAGTAACAAGCATTAACAGATACATACAAAACTCCACCTAGTTAAACTGGGTGTGAGCTTGCAATGAACTATGGGTAACCAGCCTTCCCAGGTGCAGCCTTCACAAGGAGGAAAAAAATAAGACAGTTTAAAAAACCAGGTAACTAATTATACACAGATTAACTGTCAACAGTTTTTCTCCATTGGACGAGTGGAAAAGTTTCCAATGTCAAGCCCACATCAGAACTAACTCTTTCCACAAAATGAACAGTCCTGCTAGCACACAGAACAGCTGATGTGGAGGGGCTGACACCCATGGAGCTGTGTACAGAAATGGGATCATGTTTGCTCACGGCAGATTTGGGTGACATTTTTTGGCAGCTGGAAATGGGAGAATTGATTTCTTGTTTGTTTGAATAGGAGAGGGGGCTTGTGTCTGAAGGCCTAAGTGTGATATTGGTTTGTGAAGGGCTCTGTGCTCTACCCCGCCACCTCTTCAGCAGCTGCAGCTTTCGGCAGAAGCCTTTGCTCGGTCATTCTTGTCCAGTTTGATGGGCTCAGGGAATTCGTTGTACAGTTCCACCTCTGTCTCCTGAATGGGACAAAGGACAAGAAAGATAATGTAGAAACATTCAAAAAATAGTAATGGGAACAAATATGGGAGATTTGTTTTCAGGAACCTGCACTCAATAACCTCTGTCAAAACCCAACTAAGATAAAAAAAACAAAAACAAAAAAACAAAACAAAACAAAACAAAAAAAAAACAATGACTTCTAAGTACCTTAGCAGTTTAACAAGAGGCAGAATTTTTTTCTAGGTGTCTAGGAATGATCTTGATGAACTCCAAGATATAATACTTTTTTACTTTCTATTAGTTTTTTCTGTGAAACTAGATTATGTGAATGCCTCCCAACATGCACACATGCACATTTAAATGACATGGAACTCCCCCAAGGAATTCGCATCCTACAAAAGTCCAACATATGGATAATGATAATATATACATAGTAATAAAGGAGTCTCAGGAAAGAGAGGGGGCATTGGACAGGAATTCAGGAAAGGTCTCACGGAGGTTTTTATACAATAATTTTATGGGGTGGAAGCATTAAGGAAGGACAAAAGCTTTAGGTGCCAAGCCAAGGAGCTTTTGTACATGACCCTTACAGTGGGTCATGGATTCGTTTGGCACACTGATAAAATCTATCTACTTATCAGAATAATTTTTGTGTTTTTAAAAAAATATACAATTTAAAGACATCCTGAATTTCAGTTAGAGGTTAGTGAAAATAAAGATATAATTCTGTATTCACTTGCCTTGTTCACCCCCACTCCCCATCCAAATTCACAGACTTAAGAGGTTAAGAATCCTCTGAAGAGGCAATAGGAAGCCTTTAAAGATATTTAAATACAGGGGTGATAGTCAGCTGTGCATCTTAGAAAAACTAATTCAGGAGCTGTGTGGAGGATGGATAGAAGGAGAGGAGGAATGAAAGGCAGGAAAATAAAGAGGTTACTGTAGTGAAACTGTTAAAAGGGATGGAGAATAGAAACAGGACAAATGCTATAAGTGGAGAGAAGGATGAGACAACTATCTATGAACTGGCTATTAACTGGCTATCTGTGGGGTTTGAGGGTTGAATTTCAATGCTGTGAACCTGGGTGAAATGCCTGACATCCAGGTGGGGAACATTTTTAAACCCTCAAATTTTACCAACACAGGTCTTTATATGCAATAGGTGTTCCAATCAGATCAAGTAATGAGGTCAAAATTTGAACCATTATTACACTCTAGTAGATGAAATATTCTGGCTATTCTGGCAAAAAACAATCAAATCAGTACAACTTCCAAGGGATGCTAAATCTAACACACTGTCTATAAAAAAGGCCTCGGATGCCAATCTCCAGGCAGATCAGTGGTTAGAGCCACTAGAGGGAGACACACCATTCCTTGAGACTTACTTGTTTAAGTGCATTTCGTGCAATGGTTTGGAAAGCCTGCTCCACATTGATGGCTTCCTTGGCACTGGTCTCAAAGTATGGGATATTATTTTTGCTGTAGCACCAGGCCTGTGCTCGTTTTGTGGCAACCTGTCAGAAACAGAAAAGGTAAGTCATCATAAATAAATGGTTCTGAACTTTATTTTAAAAATTAAAATACAGGCTTCCCCTTTTCTCATCATGCATATGTCCATGCAAAGATGTGGGAGGTAAAGAAAGTGCACCCACCAAATCACTAATTATGAAGATCAGTTTCAACTTTTGGAGTATTAATTACAGATTTCTAAGGTGTATGGGAGAGTGTTAGCAATTCAAAAAAGTATGACTTTAATGAGTTATACTACTTATCATGTGATATCTAATCAGGTTATATTAGCTGCAAAAGATATTTTACACAGACCTTTTGCCAACTGCTACCATTAACTAAGTTAATGTCCTTAGGGAGCAGAACAGGTCTGCAGTCTGTTTTTATTTCAGGCCCACCACTGGGCGTAAATCGCCACAGTATCGAAAATCTCCAGAAGAATCATAGTCTCTCAGCATGGCCTTGCTGAGAAAGAAAGTTTCCTCTGGTTAAGAGCAGGAAGAGAGAAAAGACATGAATGGAACTAGCCAAAAACAAAAAAGTTCGACACTCCTTGGGTATTTACCAAGCCTACTTTTTATTTTTCCTGAACTGACTACTTTTGGACAGTTATCACCATTCTTGTCACATATAATTGGTAAGCGATTCCTATTTTAGGCTAATGGGAGACAGGGAAGTTATTTCCCTAACGTTTTAATGAACCAGCACCAAGAGTGGGATCATGTCCAAGAATCTAATATTCATTAGTAAGTGTTCTTGTGTTTGCCTTACATGTCATTCCAGAAGGAAAGACTGTGGCTCATTACCAGGCAGGTTGTTGCAAAAGCCCAGGTAAAGGGGAAACCTTTTCCACTAGAATGCATGTTCTTGCAGTCCCCCACAGTATAAAAAGCAAGACTCAAAGACCTTTCAGTGCTTTTGAACATGACGCCCTTTCCCCAGGTTTTGGGGTCTAGGAGATTCCTCTAATCAACAGGTTTGCTACTAGATCCACACTATACATTTTCAAAGGTTCAAAAATTGGGGCTTTCCCCATTTTCTGGTATATTACTTACTTGTCTGTTTTCTAGGTCAATCTTGTTTCCCAATACAACAAAGGGGAAGTTTTCAGGATCCCTGGGACTGGCTTGGATAAGAAATTCATCTCTCCAGCTGTCAAGAGTTTTGAATGTGTTAGGGGCAGTCACATCAAAGACCAGGACGCAGCAGTCTGCTCCTCTGTAGAAGGCCACGCCAAGGGACTGAAATCGTTCTTGCCCTGCTGTGTCCCAGATCTTTGGAGACAAAGGATTATTTGTCAGTCTAATGGGACTGTACAGTACAAATAGTTGGGGCACAGAAGAAAGGAAAACACAAAATATGACTACCATTTTATAATTATTACCATCGGGGGTGGAATGGGGATGGAAAGATGCTAGCCCTGTGATTAAGAACTTCAAACTAGAAAAATAGAAGTACAACATTTGCATATGTAATAACTCTAAAGGAGAGAGATTTTTGGAGTAGAAGAGAAAATGGAATGGAAACTAAAACAAAACCAAAAATCCTTGGAATACAATAACCCAGTTCAAGTAGCTCAATCCTCAGCATGTATGTCAACCAGCTAAAGCCTCAGGATGGAGGCAACATCTATGACTATAAGAGAGAAGTCACTGTCTATACCTCTTTAGGCAAGGGAAGCTACTGAGCATGCTTCACAGATGAAAGGACAGAACAGCTTTACATATATATAAAGTCTGTAACCACAGTTTACCAGGCAAAAGCAACCGCTCATTTTTATGGAAGGCCTATGGACAGCCTCCTAGTTCTCATCTACCCTCCCGGCACCATTCTACCATTCCAGAATGCCTATGAGGATTGAGTTCACACAAAGGGATATGACAACTTCTTATGCTGCTTGGTATACCACTATAAACCACTTGTTATAATATGGTTTGGGTAAAATTATGAAATTTTTCTATTCTTTCAGAAGAATCATAATTCATAAGAAGTCAGTTATATTTGTACCCATCTCTGGGGGAGAAATACCCCATTAATAATTTTGGTGAAGAGAAAATGGGACTATGGAAAAGGAATCATACTATTATTCTTTACCATTAGTTAGAAGGAATTTTGAATTAATAATGGAATGGCTTTTATTCATGGCTTTAACTTATGAATTGAGCTGTTTAATGTGTTTGTACAACACAAAAGACTTTTAAATACAGTCCACTGTATTGCCCTGCCAAAAAAACCAGTACATGTTAACTTTGCCACATGCATTTACCAAATATCTACCACATGCAATTATGCTGCAGACAAAAGAGTTAACATGTTCTAGGGAGAGTTAAAAGACATATAGCATCAAGCTACAAATTAAAAGAAATTGGTTCATCACATATGACACATCTGACTCATTACCAACAGCCAGGAACCATACTAAATAATCAGTGATAGGACAAATAACAGATATGGAATATAGCTTGGATATAATAGTGAATAATAATGAAGTGGGATAACTACAAGTAGGGAAAGCAAAAGAAGCCACTCCAAGAATTCAATATAAGAGTGTCAAAAAGGTAGATTTCTTAGTGAGAAAGAGAACTAATAGCTCTTTACTGGCTTTTACAATAATAGCTGTACACAGATAATATTCACTGTCATCTTAGGAAAAGAATCATCCTACAAATGTAACATATTCTACTGGTCAGGAACAGGTTATCTAATGGGCAGGGGAAGAAGACATCAGGAGTAGAGAAATAGAAAGCTCCAGGATCAAGGCACACAGTGACTGGGTAGATCTGACATTACCAAGAACAAACCATTAAGATTTGATGTGAGGAATGAGGACAACCTAGAATCATTTCAAAAGGAGAGTTATGCAGAAGCATAGGTAACTTTCCAGGTAGGAAATAGATATCTTTCTAGACAAGAAAGAGAAATTTCTATAAGGTGAAGCACTTAGAATCAGCTTACAAAGTGATGGGAAATATCTAAAATAGACCTTTAGTGATTTTCAGCACCCTCACCCCCCTTTTTTGGTGAGGCTATTGGAGTTATAAGTGACTTGCCCAGGGTCACACAGCTAGTAAGTGTTGTTGAGTGTTGAGTCTGAGGCTAGATTTGAACTCTGGTCCTCCTGACTCTAGGGCCAGTGTTTCATTCACTGTGCCATCTAGTTATCCCCTTTGGGCATTTTTGTAATCTAGTCTAGCCTAATCACAGAGGATCAGATAGGTGTTAAGCTAGATCATTAACAGAAATATAGAAGTAAATCCTGTATCTGGCATTCTAATGTTAGAATTTAAATCAGAAGACAGAAGAGATGATGAAACTCTTAAGCTGTTCTTGATCTCTTTTGGTACTGAGATCTGAAAAATCAAGAGGGATTGCTCTTAATTTTTACTGATCAAAGGCATGAGTAGGAGAGGATAAGGATAAGGAGAGGATAAAGATCAATAATACATGAAGCTGCTTTACCTGCATTGTCACTAGTCTGTCATCCACCATCACTTCCTTCGTCAGAAAGTCTGCTCCTATTGTTGCTTTGTACTGATTACTGAATTTCTTGTTCACATACTGGTTCATGAGTGAGGTCTTACCCACCCTAAAAATGGAAGAAAAAGCATAAATAAGAGCTGACTTGTGAAGTGGGACAGAAAAGAAGCCACAGATTTGTACCTATAGGATAGACTATGTGTTAAACCCCTTCCTCCCCATAAGTGCTCCTTAGAATCACTGACATGCCCAAATACTTGCACCTGCTCTTCACCAGCTATCCTAATCCTGACCCCAACCAACCTACAGGAGTTAGGATATTTTGAACTTGCAAACATATTGTAAGTGACTCTTCTTAATGGCTAAAACTAGGTTAGGGAGGATATAACAACCAGAGTTCAATGTTTTCTTGTCTATTCTAAAGGAAGCATAAGCAAAGGAGCTGCTATTACAAAAATACCAATTCAGTCCTCAAAGTTTCCCAAGTGACTCCCATATTCAGTTTACTGGAGTTGTACTACTGTCTGAGAACTGGCTCCTACAGCAGGTCAGAGTTGTATCATAAAACTTAATCTACAGAGGGAGAGAAAAAATATTAATCAATAATCCTTTAGTAAGTGCTGAGTACCATGGGAATGGGAAGCAGGAAGGAAAGAAAAGAAAAAGCTTAAAAGTGTCAGAGTCTGTGCTCAGGGGATAACATACCATCAGGGAAGAAAATATGGACATATCTAAATATATGCACAATTTTTAAAAATGTAAATTATTAGATGCCTGGGATTTGAACAAGGTCTATGAAGTAAAAAGGATGAGAGAGGTGGCCAAGAAATGGAGAGACTGCCATGTATCAGGAAAGGGACCTTTTGGCTCTGCTGTAGCACAGGTGAAGAAGAGCTAAAATGAGATAGAAATATAGACGGGAAACCAGGTTATGGAGAGCTTATGGAGAGCTTTCAAAGTCAATCAGCAGTTTGTTTTCAATCTTGGGGGCAATAAGAACCTGCTGGTATCTGAATAAGGGAATAAGAAGATGAGTAGAGAGGAGGAGATGAATGTAGAAATGGCTGGGTGTGGCAACTGAATGGACATGCTGGGTGTGAAGGAGAGTGAGGAATGGAGGAGGCTGCAGAGAAGACCAGCCTGGAGGCCTGGAAAAATGAGGATGAGGGAGGGAGAATAGGAAAGTTAGGATTTTTAAATGGGTAAGGAAGAGAAGAAGAATCCCACAAATTTGAGTCTGAATGTTCAATAGGCAGTCTGGTGATGTAGGACAGAAGCCCAGGAGTCCATTTGCATGGATATTTAAGCTCGCAGGAGCCAGATGAGGTCACTGAAAGATGAATCTGCAAATAGTTTTGGGAATCTAAGAATACTAATTCTCAAACAATTCTCATTCTCAAACAATTGCTATTTGCTTATAAAAAGTTAAGCTATTATTACTTTTGATGGAGAGAGCTATTTGGATCCTGAGAGAAGACTATGGGGACTGAATGTGAATCATAACAATATTTTCATCTTTTTTGTTGTTTGTTTGCTTTTTTCTTCTTTCTCATATTTTCCCTTTTAATCGGATTTTTCTTATGCAGCATGATAAATGTGGAAATATGTTTAGAAGAACTGTTGTACATGTTTAACCTATACTGACTATTTATTATCCAAGGGAAGAGGATGGGGGAAATGGAGGAGAAAAATTCGGAACACAAGGACTGGAAAGTGAATGTTGCATGTATTTTGAAAATAAAAAGCTATTTTAATTTTAAGGTTTTTGTTTTTTAGTTTATCATAAAAGTCTATTATTTTAAAAAAAGTTAAGCTATACTAGAGAGCAATTTGGAACTGTGCTTAAAGGATTATAAAACTGTGTATACACTTTGATCTAGCAGTATAACTTCTGGTCTATATCCCTAAGAGAATAAAAAAAGGAAAAAGGACCCATGTTGGAAAAATATTTGTAGCAGCTCTTTTTGTGGTGGCAAGGAAATGGAAATTGATTGGATGTCCATTAGTTGGGGAATGGTTGAACAAGTTATGGCATATGAATGTAATGGAATGCTATATAGAATGCTATATATAAACCAGGTTATGGAAAGTTTTCAAAGGCTGATTTCAGAAAAGTCTGGAAAGACTTATTTGAAGTGAGTGGAATCAAGAGAACATTGTACATGGTAATGACAAATTATATAATCATCAGCTATGATAGACTTAGCTCCTCTTAGCAATGCAGTGATCCAAGACAATTCCAATAGATTTTGGATGGAAAATGTCATCCCCATCCAGAGAAAGAATTATGGAGACTGAATGTGGATCAAAGTATAATATTTTCATCTTTTCTGTCATGTTTTTTTTCCTTCTTTTTTGATTTTTCTTTCCCAACCTAATTGGGAAATATTTAAAATTACAATACATGTATAACCTATAACAGACTGCTTCCTGTTTTGGGGAAGGAGAAGGGAAGGAGAAAGAAGGTAAAAAAAATTAGAACAAAAGCAAAGGTGAATGTTGAAAAATATTTTCACATGTATTTGAAATAATAAAATACTATCAAAACAAAAAAAAATAAATGAATGAATGATTGAAAGAAGGTAAATGCTGGAAACTATCTTTACATCTGATAGGAAAAAATAAACACTATTGGGAGGTGAGAGAAGAGAGTGTCAAATTAAACAGAAAAAAAGCCTGAAGGCTTAGTGTCCCACAATTAAATCATAGCACTACAATGATCTCATTCTACAGATGAAAGCACAGAAATAGATTACAAGATAATTCATTTCATAGAGAAAACTTTCATGAATAACATGAGTACATTAAAGCAGTCATATTGCCTTTCCAACTGGAACTTAATTATAGAAGGTATTTTCAATCATTGAATCTGGTTCATTGATAAAACAGAACTATGCCCAATGTTGTGATAAAAATAAACAATCAACCATGACATCATCAACCAGATTAGAAAAGGGAATGTCCTACACTACGATGACAGTGGAAAGAACAGTGGATTTGAAATCAGAATTGTGTTGGTTCTACCAGTATATGACCACAGATAAGTCAACAACTAGCAAATATGATGACTGTATGTTTTCTGAGTACTTTGGTGTTTGATTGCCCCTTTTTCTCCCATCTTTATCTCAGCCTTCCCCCCAACCCTGCCTCCAGCTTGTGCCCCAACTCCCTCAAAGTTCTTCCTCATAGCAAATAAACTTATTTAAAACCATTTTATACCTTGATCATTAATGAAAAAACTGATCAAGTATATCACCCACTTACTGACAGAAAGGTGATGGCCTACACAATGAGATAAACAACTACCTGGTAACAAAACAAAACTCTTTCATTTTCCAGGTTATACACTAAAGGGAAATCAGCCATTCCATTATTAGAACAAGCAAATTTCAGGGTAGAACATAAGAAACCCCATGGAGGGTAGCCTGTCAGAGATACACTAATACACTATCTTCAACTGAAGATAAAAGCTATGACAACTTATCCCATTTGGTAAGGAACCAGTTGGTTTTAAAAATGCTTACCCAGAATCTCCTAGGATGATAACTTTCAGCAAAACTTTCTTCCTAGAAGTCATCTTTCAAGCTTTAAAAAAAAAAAAGAAAAAGATTAGAATAATATGAAATTGATGAAAGTATAAACTTAAACTATTTATTAATGTCAAGAAAATTCCAGGATAATTTTATTCAATCCAAAACAAAAGGAGCAGGATCTCAGCTTCCAGTACAGGAAAATTTCCTGAACTGATGCAGATCTGCCTATAATTTAGTGCTAGAATTAGGTTGTCCGCACTGTGGTCCAGTGGCTTGCCTAGGATTTAAAAAAAAAAAAAAAAAAAAATCAGACACTTAAGAATATAAGTGTCTACCATGTGTCAGGTACTGTGTTAATATTAGAATATTAGAGACACTCATTTGGATTTCTCATCCACGATTAAGTGCAGAAGCAATATTTATTGGGAGTGCTTTACAAAGAAAGAGACCAGTACAGGTAGAAGAGGGAACAAAGGATCTAGAACTTGTGTCAAATGATTTTTGAAAGCAACATTCATTTAACATATAAGTCTCCAAGTAAAGATCATCACTTTTCAATACATCTCCTATGTAAAAAAAATGTGATTTCCCCCTTCCCTTGGGGATTGGGAAGTTGAATATGTTCTAAGTTCCTTATGCTCAAGTCAAATAGCCCAGAACCTCAAGTCCTACACTTGGGGGGAAAAAAATCCACAAAGACTTAATTGCCTAAGTAAAAAAATTAGTTATGCTCATATTGTTCTGATACTGAACTTTTCAGATATTGGAGACTTAAAACCACTAAACAAATCATTCTAAGTTAAGGCTAAAAGAAATCTAACAATCCTATCAGCAAGGTTGCAATCAACACCTCCTATTCTTATGTAGTCAAAAGTGGTATAAAGCCATGTTGTTTACTGCCATTACCAAGTCCAACCTGAATTTATTTTGACTATTAGCATTAGGAATTGCTCACCAAAAAAGGGTGAGAGCATCAGGGGAATTTATCATCAATGGTGATTAACAGAGCTTGTATTTTCTGCTTCTCACTGTATGTATGTATATATATGCTGGTTCAGTCTGATAAAGATTGCTGTGATGACAAATAAAACTGGGATTTCTATGAGACCATAGCCTAGCTAATCATTCTACAAATTTTCTATCAAACTACCCTGCTAAGCTTTATGAGATTAATGTTTAGATAAATTAGGAAATAGAAGCAGCTTTGTGGCCCTGTGAGTGGAGAGTTGAGTCTGGACTCCAGACATGTAGAAATTGTGTAATCCTGGAAAAGCCACTTAACCTGAGACTTAACAAAAGCCTGCCTTAGCTTCCCCAACAGTAAAACAGAAATAACAAATAGTACCTATGTGTTGTGAGGAAAAAAATGAAAGCATTTGTAAATCACTCTGCAAACCTTAATATACCACATAAATGCTATTGTTATTATTAAATAACATTATTACACAGAAGGTGCTGGAGTATGGATAAGATCAAGGCATATATTTTTTTCTTTTTTTTTTTTTTTTTAAATCAAGGGAAGGATTTCCTACCCAGGTATTTTGGGGAATATTCCCAAGTTTCCCAGAAAGAGGCTGACCTTACAAAAAAAAATATTTATGTCCTTCCCAAATAGGATACTCATAACTAAAAAGCCTTTTGTGTAAGTCTGTGGAAACTTCTTGTAGGGCAACTTCTCCTTATGTTAAGTGATTTTCCCATGGTTATCCCACTAGTGTTATGTCCAAGACAGAGTCTGAACCTGTTTTCCTGATGCCAAGCCTCTAACCACTCTATGAAACTGCCTTTTAAATGGTGCTTCATGATGTACCAAGCACTACCCAAGCATATGTGAGGTTAAGGAGACAAGTCTAGAAAAGCTCAGTGACTTGTCCATAGTGGCAGCAGATAAGAGCACCAGGCCTGAAGTAGGAAGACTCAGCAAGCAATTTGATCCCATTTGCCTCAGTTTTCAAATCTGTAAAATGAATTGGAGAAGGAAATGACCAATCTATTCCAGTATCTTTGCCAAGAAAACCTCAAATGGAATCATGGAAGAGTCAGATAAATTCAGACAACTTAAACAATTACAACAAAACATAGCAAATATCAAAGCTGTGCTCCACAGTTCCCACTAGGGGCATAAATGTATGAACAGTCTGGCTTAAAAAGAATTACAGACTGGGGCAACTAGGTGGCGCACTGGATATAGCACCAGCCCTGAAGTCAGGAGGACCTGAGTTCAAATGTGACCTCACTTAACATTCCCTAGCTGTGTGACCCTGGGCAAGTCACTTAACTTCAATTGCCTCAGGGAAAAAAAAAAGAATTACAGACCTAAGTTTGCTTTGGAAAAAAATGTTAGGTAATTTAATCACTTGCTAAATGACTATCCAGTACAGCAAGAGAAATAAAAAGCCTGTCTCCCAAAATTACTTTCTAGAACTTGAAGAAAAGAAAGTTCTATATAATTCCTTTATCAGAAAAAAAGTTCTAAAGATAATCTTTAGGAGAAATGGGGTGGGGAGAGGAGAGGAGAGAGAAGAGAGAGTGAAAAATCTTAATCCCTTAATAAGAAAGCTAAAATACTATTTGGGAAACTTCTCTGAAATGACAGTTTTCAGACTGCCCTATTCCCATTCCAAATTGATTCATTTTCCAAAATAACTTTCTTCAGGTCAAGTTACTTACAGTGAGGTAGGAAAATGGATGAATACTACAACTAAGGTCAGGAAGCCCAAAGTGTAAATCTGATCTCAGAGAATAGGTGTGTGATACTGGGCAAATTCCTCAATTTCTGTTTGCCTCAGTTTACTCAACTATAAAATAGAGATAATAACAACATTAACTTTGTGGGATTATTGTCAGGTACAAATGAGATAGCATTGTAAACTCTTAGCACAGTGGTGCTATAACTTTTAGGTATTATTGTTGTCAATTACAATTTGCCAGCTCATATATAGGCAGGAAATTAAAATCACTAAATTAACAAAAAACAAACAAAAACCCTATCATTATCTTTTGTTCTCTTTCTCACCATAGTTTCGCTAAGTGTTCCTCCCCATGTTCTTTCCAAGGCATTCTATGTAAAAAATAGTATTTTTTAAAGATTAGAAAAAAAAAGGGGTGAAATCAGTATAGATCAAGACACTGTAAAAGTCTGAAAAAATATGTGCAAAGTGAAACATTAGTTGTCCTCACTCCTCTGCAACTCTTCACCTTTTAATAGGTAGCCCTGGAACTACTGTCAAACAATTTTAACATTTATCTACACCAGTCTCCAGACATCTATGATCTTTGCCCTTCATTTAATCTAACTTGATCCTTCAAGGTCTTCTCTTCCTCATATAGTAAACATGTCTCTTCCAGGCAATGTGCCCTGGTGCTGTTTACTAGGTCTTCCTTTTCACCCTTTAAAGCAAAATTGTTGAATAAGATACAATACTCTTCAATGTTTATCTGGCTACTACTTGGCCCAAATAAAGATAGCTCCTATTTCAGATGACATTATTCCAAATCCCTTTTCTACCTGTATTTACAGAAAAGGTAAGAGGTACATAATAAGAATTTTTTTTTTAGCTTTTTTCCCTGAGGCAATTGAGGTTAAGAGACTTGCCCAGGGTCACACAGCTAGGGAATGTTAAGTGTCTGAGACCAGATTTGAACTCAGGTCTTCCTGAATTCAGGGCTGGTGCTCTATCCACTGAGCCACCTAGCTGCCCCAAGAAAAAAATTCTTTAAGGCATTATCATACCATCTTTTCAACAATCTATGACTTGAAGATAACATTATATACAAAGATTGGAAAGATTCTGCTAAGAGTTATCTTTGAATCATAAGCTGAAAATTCAATTCAAGTTTATTTCTAGTCTTATTCTTAGTAATTAATCATATTTCATACCATTTGAACAATGATAGCTTTCTGACTTCATTTACCTATTATATAAGGAAAAGTACTGTGGTAGTCAATTCCTATCCATATGTTCCTATAAATATCAATTAAATCAAGTTGTCAGAGGATATGAATAACCAAAAGAACTGCAAACTCTTAACAATCCAAAGAAAGACTGCTTCAAATAATTAAGATAAACTGAAATTAAAACAATTTAAGTTTCACCTCCCAGACATACACTCCCAAGAAAGTTGATAAAGTAGTCCTAAAACAGCCCAAAATTTTACTTTTGTCTTAGATGCTCATCTACTGAATGAGGGCTGAACAAAAAGACATGATTATAATAAAAAGTTCTATTATAGAAATCAATGAACATAGTGAAGACAAGAGAAGCATGGGGAAGTCATATATGACCGCTAGCAGACCTTGAAAAACAAAGTTCTTGCCCAGAAAATCCTTGGTACTAGCAAATTAGAAGAGATGAGCATCTGCTTTGCCACTGACCCCTAAGGAGCAGGGACTTTTCCACAGAACTTGTAGCTGAAACCTTCCATCTGTAATAGGATGTGAGCTCTGTCTTAAAATGATTGTACATGTATAACCTATAATCAGATTGCTTGCTGTCTTGGGGAAGAAAAAAAAATTGATGCTCAAAACCATATAAAAATGAATGCTGAAAAGCATCTTTTCTTGTAACTGGAAAAATAATGTACTATTAAAATAAAATTTAACAAAAGAGGGGACAGTAGGTAATTATTTTCTCTTTGACTATATTTTCTCAATTTCTTTTATCTATCTTATGCTATATAAGCTAGCACTTTTATACCTATGTCAAATAAGGTAATGACAATGGACATTCTTACTTTGCCCCCTCCCCCCCCCCGCACACCCCCAATTTGGCCACTTATTAACTTTATTATTACATTCTTTCTTTCTAAATAGATGGGCACTGCATAGGAAGAATATACTGTTTCAACTTCAAGGAAATAGATTTAAATTTGGAAGAGTGGTTCTGTCTATTTTGACCTTCACCAAATTACAAATGGATACAATTCTTTTCTGTGACAACAAAATATTCCAGGGTACTTTTAACACAAAGGGAGATCATGACAAACACAGACAAAATGCTAAGGCTAAATATAGTTTATTCTTAATATAAACGATATTCTCAAAATGAAAGCTCTCTGAGAGGAAAAATAGATATATATTGAAAAAAACGCACAAAGTCTAAGATCCATTTTGGCTACAGATCTATGATTTTATGACCTTTTAAATGCCATAGGTAGGGAGGGAAGAGGCAGATAATGAGGAATGACTATGAATTCTATACTTACTCTTTGCTATTAATCTAGAGACACAGAATAAGGTGGTCAAAGGTCAACTAAAATCCAGAACTGTGTTTCTGTAATAAGTTAGACTAGAGACATGGAGAAATGAAATATTGAATATATTAGGACTACACACACACACACACACACACACACACACACACACGTTATATATTACCACTTATCGTAAAATACTGGAAAAAGCGACATACTCAATAATTTGGGGAATGGTCCAATGAAATTAAATTAACAATATTATGCCATTAAGAATAACAAAAGATGAACAGGGATGGGAATCTAGATAAGGAAACTTTGGTCAAACTGAGTTCAAAACTGGCCTTACTAGTTATGTGATCTTGGCAAGTCACTTAACCTGTTTAAGGAAACTTAATGGGGATAATGATGATGATGATACCCACTTACCAGAATAAAATATTTTCTAATATATTTTGCAAACCATATGGCATTATTTGATACCAATTATTACATTCTTACTCAGAGTTCTTAAGCCTTTCAACATTGTTTTTATGGTGTTATTTGTATAAATTATTCTGTTTACTTAACTCTGTATCAGTTCATACAATTCACCTTAGGTTTCACTGAAACCATCCTAGATGGGACAATAGTGTCCCGTTATAGTCATATGCATAATTTGTTCAACTGTTCCACAATTGAGATATCCCCTTGGTTTCCACTTTTTGACACTAAAACCAATCTGCTGTAAATACTTTTTTGTACATGAGTCCTTTTCCTCTTTTTTTGGATTCTTGGAGTATCCAGGTTTAAGAGTGGCATTGCTAGCTCCCAATGATATCCTCACATAAGAAGGCTTCTGTCCCAGGAAGGGCAATGCTACTAATAAAACACTGTGCCCTCAGTAGAGAGGATCTTATTTCAGCAACTAAGTAGAGCAAAGTGAATGACAAAACAGAGAAGTTGCAGGCCATCATGCCTGGTTTGGCATTTGCCTATAACGACATCCGAGTATTACTCTGGCATTGAACACTCCTTTCCAATTTCCATAATGGCAGACTTCTTCAAAACCCAAGTTACTTACTTCAAATGGAATAACTTTATCTTCCCTTTTTAAATCAAAGCTCTTCCCTAGAATCATCTCTGAGTAGTAGGTTTTTACTATTCTCTCTGTGAACCCAGTTTACTTTCTTCAAATTATTTCCCAGACTTCCAAGTACTCTACTCACAGCTAGAAGGAAGGGAAAATTTTTCACAATATTCCTTTGCTTTTTAAAAAGGCAAATCAAAAGACATTTACCATGATGACCTCATACTCTTAATCAATTCAATTCAATCTTACTCAGAGAGGTAGTAAGTACCTATTGTATGCCAAGCATTGTGGATACATGGGGGAGAGGAAGAAAGAAGAGGAATGAAACTATAACCTCCCTAGTTCTGGATACTGTCATCTCAGTGCAACCTGAGATAAAAACAGATTACGTGCCTTCCATCTGTACAAGCTGTCCTTACGCCATGCTTGTATTCTATCCATATTGGCCCGATCTGGGGCTTTTTGCAATCACTAACACAATGTCTCTCTAATGCAGGGAAGGGGAACCAAGAAAACTCATTTAAACAAGGTGATCAGATGTAAAGAAGTTCTGCACCAAGCAGGAAAGACCAGGAAAACAACCAGATTTAATGTGGAGAGTCTAAGGATAGCATCCTAGAAAGACCATGAATGGCCCTTTTCTTCTTGCTACTTGGCTAACTATACAGATTACCCTAATTATATTTGAATCAGATGTTTTACACCTTGAAATTGCCCCTTTTGGGAAGAATTAAGATATGATATGATAAAGTGCTTATTGCCTGATCACATGCTTTTATAAAAATCCAAGTACCTGAGGGAGGGAGAAGGATAAGAGAATTTGAAACTGGAAAAAAGGAAAAAAAGAAATCTTTAAATAAATGCTTAAAAGAGAAAGCACAAAAATCTAAGTTTTATAACTGCTATTAAAGACTAGAACAGACAACTCATCATCTTTAATGTGAAATTGATTGTTCAAATCCAAGAGCAAGACTTCACTCTTCATTTTATTTTGTTCAGTTCATAATTCTGACCTGTCTTAAGAAGTTAAAGATCTTGACTGCCACCCACAATGTTAGCAACCCACCCACTCACTTTGTGGTCATCTGTAAATTTATTTATGTATTCCATATCTTATCCAGGTCACTGAAAGAAAAGAAAAGATGTAATCCAGCACAGGCTCAGCGATAGACAACTTACCACAATTCCTTCCCAGATGATAATAATCACTAATTTCAATTAATTCAAAATCTATCATACAGCCACCTAGGATGGCTTGGGATCAAATGCCTGCAAAACTCAGGGTAAACTATATCTATAGCTTTCCCCTAATTAATGTTAATCTAACATAACATATTCTTGGCAATACCACACTGCCTTATGATCACTATTTTCTTTCCTAAATGTTTATTAATTATTTAATATTTTCTAGAACTGACCATAACTGAAATCAAACACACTGATCTACACACATACACACACACAGAGTGTTAGTTGAGACACCACTTTTTCATCTTAAAAAAAAAAAAATCAGGTTTTTCTCCCAGCCATGCCCCCCCCAGCCCTAACTATCACTCTTCCACATTCCAATTTGTGAAAACTCATCAGATAGGATACAGCCATCTCTTCTTTCTGCTAGTTCTTTCATACAGCTCAATTGGACCTGTTAGCTTAAATTCCTTGAGAAAACCAGGCAGTATGATATCTCTCTATCTCCTTTCATATCAGTCTTAGGGCATTTTAAGCTTTTTAGCACTCCAAACACCTTGTTTTTGTATTCACCTTCCCTTATATCTATCTTCTCTCTACAGAGGGAATTGGAGGAGCAAGTGCTAGTTCAAAAAGAACAAACCACAATGACTTCATCTTTCGACTTAATTTTGGAGCTAGCTATTTTCTTTCTATTCAATTATGGGTCTATTCCAATTTCTATCTTGTGAGAAATTTATTCAATAGTGGGAATAGAGAGAGAACTTTGCTGCATTGTTCAAAGCTAGCCCTGTGTGGCTGGGAAGATGGACTACCTCTACCTAATGCTTAAGAGACCCTTAATTAATAATGTGGTTTATACTGACCAAAAACTCAGCCAGATCCAAAAGAAGAGTTTGGGGTTTTCTCTCACTGACCCCTCAATTGTTTATCTCAAGCAAGCTCTAAGTCTTATCTGAAAACTGGTGCCATACTGAACAGTCAGTTATTGTCTCCATGTTCCTCTGGTGGCTCACTGACACCTGGGGTGAGTGGGATACCTCTTTTTCTGATTTCAGGTAATTGCACCTATTTGCTCTCCTCCTCCCAACTTAAAAAATAGGTAATCTTTCATCCAATCAGAAATTAGATTATCTAATGGATCACTGTTTCCTTTTAATTAATTAGCCTTATTTGTTTTTAATACATACAAGTCTGATTCCTGTTTAGTCTAACCCTAGTTGGGCCCTGGTCCCAATTTGTTAAACCATTGCTGAAAAGACAGAACCTTTGTTTTCTCAGTCATATCATGTTTACTTTAATAATTGATTGCTTCCATACTTTTCCTCTTTCAACTAAAGATGATGACAACTATTACTACTACTACTAATCTAGGCTTTTATTATAGTATTTTCACACCCCTTTGGGTGGAATTCTCTCATAAAATTTTAAGCTACCTCCTCCTCCCCTACCATTACTGTCCCTTTGTCCAGGATAAGTGTCAAGACAAAGCCTCACTTTTAGAAATGAAAATTACTTTAGCAACCAATTCTTTTCTTTTGATCAGAATCAAATCTAAGAGTTTAATTCGAGTAATGGAAAGGTCAATTATTATCTCAGAGAAAAGCTAATGAAATACTTACTTCCTCAAAGCAGAGAAGTAGACTACTAAAACCAAATATTGCTTATCAAATAGATATTTTTGCCGACTACTTTTTCTTTGCCAAAAGGGAGACTTCAACCTGAAAGGTAGGTAAGAAAACTGATATGAAGACAAAGGACATCAATAAAAAGTATTTTTAAAAATAAGACCCAGAATTGTTCCCTTCATTGTATCTGACTTTTGAAAGATGAATCAGTCATGCAAGCCAAGAATTTGTTCTGTTTGTCAGAGAAACCCAACATATGTCAGAATAATTGATATCCCCTAATCATTGTAACACCATGCCTTTGGGCCAAGCTTCTGATTTATTTCCTTAATACTTCATCTATTTCTTCTCTGTTCAGGTGGTCCACAGCATACACTAGTGACAATTTCATTTGTTTCTGTCTCTACTAATATTCACCCAAATATTCACCCTATCTCACCACCTACTCTGGCTCTTAAGTTTCTTGTTATAAGGAATATAGATGCCATTCCAATCTCCTTATACACTTTTTATTGATCTTATTTCTTTTGAAAAGGGTTGTCTTTCGGTCATATTGCAGTTCTCATGTGGCAGCCTACCAAGTCTCAGTGATTATCATCTGGCCAAATTTGCCTGTGGGGATTTTTAGCTCCTTTTCTCACTTTTCCCCAAGGGTACCAATTCACAAATTTAGAGTACCTGCACTTCAAAGAAAGTAAGTTCCTGGAAAACAATATTATCCTGTCATATCTTTGATTAAAAGTAAAAGGCAAATTTCTCTAATCTCACATTTAAATAATGCTTTAACTTTTTCAAAGCATTTTAATAAGAAAAAGAATACAATAATCTCAGTGAATCCCCACAACCCTGTGAAGTAGTTCCTATTTTTAATTCTCTTTTATGAATGATAAAAATAAGGCTATTGACTTATTCAGTGGGAGAGGCAAGATTCTATTAAGCCTAATGACCACCTGATTAAAATAAGACATATCTTTCTACAAAGAAGAGACAAATGGGGGCAGCTCAGTGGTGCAGTGGATAGAGTACCAGCCCTGAAGTCAGGAGGACCTGAGTTCAAATTTGGTCTCAGACACTTAACATTCCCTGTTAATGTGTGACCCTGGGCAAGTCACTTAACCTCAATTGCCTCAGCAAAAAGCAAAAAGGAAAAAAAAGAGAGAGAGAGAGAGAGACAAATGGTTGGGTAAAGGAGGAGGGGACAGGGTTGGGGAGGTATGTGTTTGAAATGATTTGTCTAGGATCCTAACCACTAAGTTCCAGGGGCAAGATTTAAAACAAATCTGTATAGATAAAATGCCTAATGTAAAGCTCTTTACAGTATAATATTTTCCCTATAAGAATTTAAAAGAAAAAAATCACCCAAGATTTGATATGTTAAAATTACTATTCATAAAAAATGCATAACTGATGCTAAGTAAAATGAGCAGAACCTGAAGATCATTTTACACAGCAACAAGATTATAAGATGATCAATTCTAATCATCTTTCCCACAATGAGATGATTCAGATCAGTTCTAATAATCTTGTGATGAAGATAAACATCTACACCCAATGAGTGTGGATCACAACATAACATTTTCAACCTTTCTGTGGTTGTTTGCTTGCATTTTATTTTCTTTCCCAGTCCCCACCCCCCTTCTTCTTCTTCTTCTTCTTCTTCTTCTTCTTCTTCTTCTTCTTCTTCTT
>JAJPUD010000144.1:726784-802358 GCA_023553655.1 Myrmecobius fasciatus
TGTGTGTGTGTGTGTGTGTGTGTGTGTGTGTGTGTGTGTGTGTGTGTAATGAGCTTATAAATTTTCTCCAGATGCCCTGAATATCTTAGTTTGAGTCTAGGCATTCTGGCAAAACACGGGCTTTTCACCTTAGGCAATTCATTTACTCTTTCTGTGCCCCCAGGAAACTCTTCTAAGGGAATAAGTTGAAGAGATGGTGACCCTATTTCCTC
The DNA here is from genome assembly GCA_023553655.1 of Myrmecobius fasciatus. Taxonomy (NCBI): domain Eukaryota; kingdom Metazoa; phylum Chordata; class Mammalia; order Dasyuromorphia; family Myrmecobiidae; genus Myrmecobius; species Myrmecobius fasciatus. The sequence continues at coordinate 726,997 of JAJPUD010000144.1, forward strand.
ACCTAGGAAATCTCTATACCAATAAAATCATGCTCTCAGTTTCTTTGCTTGTCCCTAATTTCTATAATTGCTTACACAAAATGTAATATAAGCCACCATTCTCAACACAAATAAGCATGCAATCCTAAATGGAGTTTTCAAAGTTTCGTTTTACTTCTCATGCTCTTAGTGATACCTGTTATAGTATAACATGTAGCTTAATTCTGAATTAATCTACTGAGCACTAAACTTTCAGTTTCTTGCTCCATGAGCAAAATTAACAGAAAATACTGTGATGGCAAAAACTGACTACTAAGCCAAAGTCAGATGTCTTTAACTATACAATAACTAGACAAGTCTATTGAGAAAGGTAAGCAGTTCTCAGAATTGCTAACTTTATCAAAAACTCCAGCCTCTTAAGAATTAATTACCACTAAAGATTCCTAACTTTTGTTGCTGTTCAGTCCTTTTCAATAAGTTATGTCCAACTCCTAGAGACCCCATTTGGGGTTTTGACAAAAATATTTAAGAGTGGTTTGCCATTTCTTTCTCCACTCATTTCACCAATAAGAAAACCAAGGCAAACTTGTCCAGGGTCATACAGCTTTAGTTAAGTGCCTGAGATCAGTTCTGACCTCAAATTTGTTTTTCAACTCCAAATCTGGCACTCTAACCACTTGGGTTAGTCACCCAAGATTTCTAACTATTTGTAGATTAACAGAACACAGAGATTCTAGTCATATGCTACCCTAGACATAGTACCCTGACTTAACTATTTTAAAAGTACTTATCAACCAGAGTATATATATTGCTGATTCTTGGATAGGTAGAGAGTGAGAGAATTAAATTCTTAAAAGAAAATAGCAATTCCATTCTGATTAAGGGTATATTAGGGCCTGTAGGGACAGATTAATTAGGCTTCACTGGATCTAAAGCATTCCTCACTAGTAATGCAACAAATCCCCTAGAGGGGTGCGAAGCAAGGGGACAGGAGAAGAATCAACAGTGTTCTGTTATTAGATTAATTTGGTAAAGAAGGAAATAAAGAACAACTTCAAAATACAATACTTCAAGATTGTTACCTAAAAAGCAATTCCTTAATCCTAAACTCTCAAAAGAGCTAACCTACTAAAAAAAGAAATTTCAGTCTGGTTAAATTCCAAATCAGATGACCAAGACAAAATCTTGGGTAAAAATAATAAATACAACATAAAACTTTTTCTCTCACTCTTCCCTATATACCCATGCAAAGCTTCCTTTTGTCCAAACCTACTCAGATGTTTCCTTTTCCAAAAGTTTAATCCCAGCTCAGAGAATATTTTCAACTGGATACAGACTGACTGAATTACCCAAAGGCAGAAACAAATTTAATCCTCTTGGAGGCCATTTGTATTTTGAAAAGAATCACTGGAATTCTCACTGGAATTTCTCACTGGTAGTAAATGTAGAGATTTCTTAACAAGGAAAGTGTTCTTCAACTTATTCCTCAAACCATTTACTCTCTCCCTCTGCCTAGTCTACCCTAGAAAGAAAAACTGATGAAATCAGTATAGTAGTCATTTTCTTTACTTTTCCCTTCCTAAGTAGAACCCATGGTATTTTGAAAAAGCACAGTACTACCATAAGGAGAAATGACTGTGTTGGCATAAAATCAAGGAGTCAGTAAACCTGCATCCAACTTTTAACCTACCAGAAAGTCCAGATGGAAGACTTACAAAAGCCCAAAGGACACCAACAGAAGGAAATAAACATCAAGTACATTTTGATTTTTAGATTAAAAAACTAAAAATCCCTTTTTAAAAGGATGGCATAGTAATATGTTTATTCCCGGACTATAAGAATAAAATTATAATCCCAAACACCACTTACTTCTAAATCATGGGTTCTTAAATTTGCATTCCATGAAAAGATTTCAGGGAGATCTGTAAACTTAGATGGGGGAAAAAATTACAACTTTTAAAAATTTTCTTAAAATTATATATGTTTAATATATATTGGATTATTTGCTGTCTGAGGAGGGGGTAGGGCAAAGGAGGGAGAAAATTTTGGAACACAAGGTCTTGCAAGGGTAAAAGTAGAAAAAGCTATTATTGCAAAAACAAGCTGAGCTATAACTACAAAGCTGCAGGTGTTCCATTGTCTTGGATGAACATCTCCCAGTTCTGACTACCACCTCTTCATTAGCATTTAAGTACTTAATGGGTAAAGAGTTTGTTATTTACTAGTATTCTTTTGTTTCTGGGATAATTTCCTGTTTAGGATGTAAACCTGGACTTCCCCAGACAATGGGAGGAGAAAAGATCTTGGGGAGCTGAGGGTTTCTGTATTAGTCTATATAATCTTGTATTTTGCAGTTTGTACTTTGCACTCCTTTACTGACAATATGTCTGTTGGGAGTTGCCCTTTATAAATCCACCACCACCTCCCCCCCCCCTTTTTTTTTGCTTTTTTACCTTGAGAGTTTCTGGTTTTAATTTGGGTCAGGGTCACTGTCTCAAATAGTTTTACGGGCTCATCTGGGATATTTCCTATTTGTGAGGGGTCTCTCCCACATTGAATTCTTGGGTAGGTGCCCTCTGGAGAGTTCTCCAGTGGTTCTTGGACTCAGCTTAGGAATTCCCACTTCATCATAAATTCCCAAAGAGAGACACTCAAGAGAATACAAAAATGGAATCCAGCTAGCAAAGGCAAAGGATTAACTTGGCTCAGGAGATAAGCCAATTGAGAAAAATTTGAAAGGAGGTTAAAGTACTGTAAACCTTGGGAAAGGAAGAACCCAGGAAGCACAAGCAACTGATGAGGGAGGTTAGAGACTAAGCAGTTAAGAGGACTTTCCTTGTGCCAAGAACTGGTGAGCCACCTGGGTGACTGGGATTGAGATTGGAAGACTTTAGGTGGTTAAAGTCCAAAAGACTCCCATTTCTCTTTGATATTGGGAAATTCTAAGCAGTTGGAGTCCATAAAGACTCCTCAATTGGAGGAAGATGAGTTAACATTTTTTAGTATGAAGAAATCATTAATGTTAATTCTGATAGGATTCTCTAAGGTGAAATTAGACAGTATATTCTATATTCTACGTGAGTTTTAACTGATTGTATTGAGCCATTTTAAAGTCATGTTTAGGGAGATTCTGAACAATGGTCTATGTCTTTGTCCCTTTGAACATAGTTAATAGCTGAATATATTTTGACACAGACTGGTTATTGAGCATCTTAAAAGTAAAATGATTTGTGTAATGTTGAATTTAAAATCCATCTATTTGGATATGAAAATTAGCTGAATTTTCTAGAATGAATCTTACTCTTATCAATGTAAGATTATATTCAAAATTTATTTAAGATATGACATCCTTGAGAGCTAAATTCACCAGAAGCTTTGATTAATGGGATTTGTTATTTGAGATAAAATCTCTTGGGACTGTAGCTGATATTATTTGGTGTTCTGAATTCAAATATGATTGTCTAATGGATCACCAAGCCAGTAATCCACCATCTGAAAGGAATATGCCACAAGCTACTCAGAAGAATGTGATCCTGAATTGCTACAGGTAGAGATCAGTATCTGGGCAAGATTTGGGAGGACAACTTTGTCTCTGCTTAAGGAGGGATCCTTCTGTCTCAGTTTCTCAGTGGTGTTCCTTTGAATAAGAACCCTCCTGATTATTCCTGATTCTGGCTATAAAGTGAAATTGTTATTGTATACAATTAGCTAAAGATGCTTTATCTGTCATGTATGTGATCTCAGGTTGAGGCCTAAAGGACCAGTTTTGATGCTATTATAATCATATCCCTGCTTTTCCCTCTTATACCAAATTTCTACAATGAGGGCAAGTGTTCAGTAGAAGCTATGAGCATAATTCAAGTATGTAAGATCTTGCAGTTTCCTATCTGAAAATATGTGGTCATTATATCCTAAATAAATAGGTGAGCATTTGGTCTAGTCATCTATCTGTCGCTAGATGCATCTGCTGTCTGTTTCTATTACCATTTCTATTGTTGCTGACTTTCTTGATAACCATCTTCATTTGTGAAGAGTTACCTACTCTAATTATCAGGAACACAAATGATTGGCATGATAGATGGCCCCAGAAGGGATTTGGAGGTACAGCACTCCAATTTGCAAGCTGAATAGACTCATTAGATTCCAGGTCATTGATAAAATAATTACTAATCAGACCAAACCATTCAGACTAAAGAAACAGTACTCCAGCATAAATTGGTATTAGACTATTTGTTGGCTGGAGAAGGTAGATTTATTTAATGGGAATAGGTTATAGATATAGTAAAGGAATACAATAGACACTGGGAATGATAAATATGAAATAAGAGTTAGGAGAGCATATGAAAGACAAGTTCTTCAGTGAAACTCACAATTTCCCAGTAGAATGGGAATACTCCATGAGGTTGGCGCATGCCCTTAGTTGGCAGGCAAAATTCTGAAAGGGACTTAGCACCCTAAAAGAGTTAACTGTAAGAAGAAGTGGGATTGGAAGCACAGTGAAGTTAGGGGAGATACCCTGTGGCATGGAAGAAGGGAAAAGATACCACAAGGCAGAATTTTGCTGTAGAAGGCTGACCCACAGGAAGGTAGTAGCCATGGATTGGTGCACAAGTAGGTTTTATAGGGAAATTTTAACCTCAGGGACATGACTGGGATTTCTACAAAGGATGGGTCTCAGGAACTTGACATAACTTGGATAGTTAAGATTGAACAACCTGGAGAGGGAAGTCCAGTTAGACAAGGATGGACCCCAATAGAGAAAATGGACAAACCAGACAAACCAGGAGACTGAGATCAAGATGGTTGAGGAAATGTATCCAGAATGGTGTGAGAGGTCTTCAAAGGTTAATAAAGAAGAGGGACTGAATGGGATAAAATGAATGAAGACCTCTCATGGGAATGTGGCCTTGACCCATGCCCTAACTGTGGCTTGAGACTTTGCAATAACAAGTTGCTTTATAGCTAAAAAGCTGCAGGTGTTCCACTATCTTGGATGAACATTTCCCCTCCAGTTTCTCCACCTCCACCTCTTCATTAGCATGTAAGTACTTAATGGGTAAAGAGTTTGTCATTTACTAGTATTCTTTTGTTTCTGAGATAGATTTCCTATGTAGGGTGTAAGCCTGGACTTCCCCAGACAATGGGAGAAAAGGGAAGGGAAGGAGTTCTGCTGTTAGGGTCTTTTGCAGTTTGTACTTTGCACTCCTCTACTGCCACCTTGTCTGTTGGGATTTGCCCTTTCTCCGAAGATCATTAATAAAGATCCTTTTTTTTGCTTTATCCTGGGTGTCTGATTTTAATTTGGGTAAGTAAGGGTCACTGTTCCACACATTAACCAAGGGTTAATGATACAAAAAAAAAAAAAGGTTAAAAATGCCTCATTCTAAATGGCTTTCATACCACTAAAAACAAAACATTAAGATAATATTTACCAGGGCTGAGCCCAGGAAGAGGCCTACAGCATTCAGCTTTAGTTTCTCAGCATCTCTATTTCTCACCATTCTCAGGACTTTTTTCAAAGATAATTTCTGAGAACAAACACACCCAGAGGGGTCTTACCATCCCCTATCATGCTATATGTATTGTCTAAGCACTAAGAAACATTGTTCCCATGAAAACCCCTTCATATACTTTGGGACCACCTCATAGAAAAATCTAGTGGATAATAGAACCTTCAGAATACTCTGCACATCTATCATCTAGCCTCAATGATTCAATAATAGGAACAAGGACTGCACAGTATTTCATTAGTACTGAATAGTACTCTCAGTGCAATTCAGATAACCACTGAAAATAGTAGGGGGTTAACAGCCAAAGATCATAAAGCCACTCTGAATCAGAAACAGGAAATGAATCCAGGTCTTTCAAACTTCCAAGGTCCCTCTCCCCACATCCAGCTACCTCTTGACTTATTGACACCAGTGGTATTAAAAAAAATAATAATAAAATAAATTAACATTTATTTTTAAACTTGGAGTTCCAAATTCACTCCTTCTTTCTACCCCCAACCTGTCCAAAAAGAAGGGACCAATGACACCAATTATACATTTAAAGTCATGCAAAACATCTCCATGCTGGAAAAAAGAATAAAAACAAAGTAGAAAAAAAATATACTTCAATGGACACTTATAGCTCACCAGTTTTTTCGCTGGAGAGAGTTGGATAGTTTCACCATGATTTCTTTGGCATTGTTATGGATCAATGTATTTATTATTATCACAACAATGTTATTATTATGTACAATATTCTCTTGGTTCTAACTTCATTTTTCACCAATTTATATTATTTTCTCAGTTTTTTCTGACCTACTCCATCATTTCTTACTGAATAATATAGCATTTCATTATATTATTCCATCACAATCATACCACAACTTGTCCAGCAGTTCTGATTGATAAGCATCCCCTCAACGTCCAATTTTTTGCCACCAAAAAGCGCTGCTATAAATATTTTTGTATACTGAGATCCAATTCCTTTTTATCTGATATCTTTGGGATACAGACCCAGTAATAACAATAGTTATTGTTGGTTCAAAGGAAACACAGTTTCATATTAGTGTACCTATTTTGTCACATCCCCTTCAACATTTATCATTTTTCTTTTCTGTCATGTTAGCCAATCTGATTGGTGTGAAGTGGTACCTCGGAGTTGTTTTACTTTGCATTTCCCTAATCAACAGTGATTTAGAACATTTTTATATGACTATAGTTAGCTTTGATTTCTTCTTCTGAAAATTGCCTATTCATATCCTTTCATCACTTAGCAATTGCAGAATGGTACTCATTTTTATAAATTTGGCCCGATTCCCTATATGTTGGAGAAATGAGACTTTTACTGAGAAGGGGAAAAAAAAAAAAAAAAACCAACACCTTTCCTCATTTTTGTTTTGTTTTGTTTTGTTTTCCTTCTCTTTTTTGGCTGTGTTGGTTTTATTGATGCAAAAACCTTTTTAATTTCTGGTACTCAATTATTCCTGTTACCTCCTATAATATCTCCTTTGAATGTGAACTCTTATTCATAGATCTGATGGGATTTTTTCCCTAATTTTTCCAAATATTTTTATCACCATTTTTGTCTAAATCAAGTATCCATTTTTGAACCTGTAAAGTGAGATTTTGGTCTTGTTTTCCAGTTAAGCCTCACTGATGGAGTGGTTAAGTCCATGAACATGTTCCCACAATGTCAACAGGTTTGTTTTTTTTAACATTCATAACTGTAGAAAATGTTAAATATCAGTTACAAGTTAATGAAAATAACAATGTATTTTCCCCTGAATGAAGTGAACTGTGAAAGCAGTCTCACAAGATGGAGACAGTTTTCTAAAGACTGAGTGAAAGTTGGCTGTGCCCCAGGGCCAGGTTTCTTTCTCCAGAGATCACAAGGAGTGGAACCTTTTCTTTATGAGACTAAATTGGGGCCACCTTGGCATTGAAACTCCCATATAAAGTAATTTAGTAATCCTAAAGATGTGATTGGGTTAGAAGTTTTTCCTCATTTATGACTTAGAACGTGAGATCATTTGTCCTGGCTAATCAGGGTTAGCCCAGGCCTCTATATAATTCTTGTCTGTTAACTGGGCCTCTCCTCTCCTTGCCTAACTGCTTGTGGGGAGGGAGATGCCCTTTCTCAAGAGATCCTACCATAATAAAATTCCTTCTTTGTGAGAAAGTGGCAAAGCCTGAGAAACTCTCCAGCTACCAGGCCTTAGGAGAGCCACAAACAATGCTGTCCAATAGCAGTAATTCAATACTGATTCTGTTGGTCAGGAAGCTATAACTCCATGATGGGAACTACCCCACTCCACAACTGTACTTCTAAACCAAAGTAATTAGAATATCAACCTAATCTTTGTTTCTCTTTCCTACAAAATTATCATCCTGATTCTGACTCTTGAAACTTTAGCTCACTTCAACTGGTGTCACAATTATCTCCTTGATTTTACTCTGCTAGATTTCCCTGGAATTAGCCTGCTGGCAAGCAGCATAATTTCTTCTTGTTGCTGCCTCTTTGTTAAACTCCTTTGGAACTTTAGCCCTAATAGATCTTTGTCCCTTAACTTAAAGACTAAGTGTGAATTCTGTTGCTAAACCCATGACAGTGACCAGGGGGGACCTTAATCTTGCTGGGTTGTCTTTCTCCTCAACATATGGACCCTTCTGAAATCTATCTATGGATGGAGGGAGAATGGATATTAAGTTAGTTTTCTAATCCTTGTTACTTTGAAAGAATAAATACTTATATAACCAAAGAAAATTGAACTCTGACTCTTTTGTCTTCTACAAGCAAGAAAAAGTTTGTGATGTAAGATCAAGGGGAAAAAAGTATCATATAACTACAACACAGTAGCAAATGTTATGAACTCTGTAAACATTAGGTCTTTATGAAATTTGTTATTAAACATGGATTTCTAGGGCTGATAGGCATTGCTCTAAAAATATTTTAGGTACTTAATGACTAAAGTCCTATTTACTATATCATTAATTTAATACAGAAATCACTTTGTATAATCAGATACTTTATGAAGACTAAACCTAGATCATTTAGAACAAGGTTATAAAATGCCATATAACTCAGAGAGGGAAAAAATGTTTTTCAATTTCTTTTATATCATAAGAATAAAGTAGATATGTGTGATGGAGGCAGGACAAAGGTAAGATCTCTAGAAAGTCTGGAAAAATTGTACTGGACAAGACATCTGATCCACCAGGTCAAGTTTAATGGAACCGGGACTCAATGGCCTCAAATGAAGCTTGTAGACAATGAGAACCTAAGGAAGAAAAAGAAATGTGATCTAGAAATTAGGATAAGTGATCAGGAAAAAACTAGTTACCTCATTGTCAAATGCTTCCTAATTATGTTCTCTAAAGGATGAAGAATAGGTTAAAAACAAACAAATCAACAAACCAAAAAGACCAAAAAAAAAAAAAAAAAAAAAAATCCCAAAGCAGAAAGGTCAAGGTTACCTCAGGGTCATATCTAGGCCAAGAGTTAGGGTGAGTTAGCCTCTAGTCTGAACTCTAGTGTTTTGTCCAAAGACTTATTCACATTCAGAAGTTCAGTTTCATACAGCCACCAGGGCACTGATAGCAAATAAGTAGTCTGTGGATCAAAACTGGACTAAATTCATAGGAAACTTAACCAGACTGGCAAAAAAAAAAATTACAATAGTTATTTGTAGGAAAAAATTATGGAAATTAGAGGAAATATTGTGGAGTTGTTATAATACACATCTCCAGTTCTGCTGATGTTTTAAGACAAAGGACTTCCTCTTGGGAAGTAGCATTCTATTAATGTTAGTGTCAGTATAAAAACAAATGGAAATTATCACTGGAAATCCAAGTTAAAAATAGCTGTTGAATGGGGCAGCTAGGTGGCGCAGTGGATAGAGCACCAGCCCTGAAGTCAGGAGGACCTGAGTTCAAATTTGATCTCAGACACGTAACAGCTGTGTGACCCTGGGCAAGTCACTTAACCCCAATTGCCTCAGCTAAAAAAAAAAAAAAAAAAATAGCTGTTGAAGCATTGGAAATATCCTAAAGTACTCTCCTGTGGAACAGGATCATTATACTTCAATGGATTAGAAAATTTCAAACATTTCAAATTATAATTTTATTTATTTTTTTTTTATTAAAACTTTTTATTTGCAAAACATATGTATGGGTAATTCTTCAACATTAACCCTTACAAAGCTTTCTGTTACAAATTTTTCCCCCTACTCCCCACCCCTCCCCTAGATGGCAGGATATCCACTACATGTTAATTATGTTAAAATACTTGACAAATCGAATATATGTATACATATTTCCACACTTATCATTTTTGTGCAAGAAAAATCATATCTACAAGAAAGAAAAATCAGAGAAAGGAAACACAATGCAAGCAAACATCAATAGACAGCATGAAAATGTTATGTTGTGGTCCACATTTCACATCCCTCTCTCTGGGTGTATATGGCTTTCCTCACTGAACAACTGGAACTGGTCAAATTATAATTTAAAGGAAAAGATAATTGTTGACTCCTTTAAAGGATGCAAAATCGACTCTAAAATACTTATTAAGCCTCCAAATGAAAGGCAATAATTGGTCAGGTCACAAAGACAACATAACTTGCTTCTGTTGTTATGTAAGTTCACCCCTCTTTCTGGAAGAGGACCAATGATTATTATCAAGAGAATGAGGTTTTGACTTGCAAGTACACTGGATTTAAGTGAGGCAGAAATGTGCAAAATCATCAGCCTCATTCTCTTCAGGGGAGTCCCACGGTAAGACACAGGTCAGGAAGAGTTTGTCTGAGGCAACACCCATTCAGTGATCTAGTTTGTCTGGACAAAAATTAATCTGGGAGGGTAAGACCCGCAGACTTTCTGGTTGGAATGGAAACAGTTGTTATTTACATGCATTTGGGAACCATCAAAACCATAAAGGGTACTAAGTGAGGAGGTGTAGGGGTGTGCTGTGTAAAGCCAGTTCACAAAGGATATAAAAAAAAGATAGAGATTTAAGTACAAAGGTGAGAAAGCAAAGACTTTAGAGTAAGAAAAGTGATCTTCAATATATATCATATATAGGCAGTAGGACATAAAGAACAAGAGACAATAGGAATGGATAAAAATGTGGTTTGAAATGCATGTTGAAGGGGAACACTATAAAATAAGGTTGAATTTATAAAGTGGCACAAAAAACTGTGATATATCTTAAATCAAGTCCAACAAATTCCAGAATGGGCTATGCCAGATACAAAGACAAAACCAGAAAACCACCCCTGCTCTCTGGGAGCTAAATTAGTTAACAACTTGATCTGAGGGAAAAAATATCCAGGGAGAAGATCAGAAAGGCTTTTGTACTAAAGAATTTTTAAGAAATGAGTGGCCACACTGAAAGATGATCACTAAGAAAACAGACTGTGAGCAGTAGGCAGCCTGGTCAGCATATATAAATACATACATCTTTCAAGAACCACCTCTTAGAACAAAAAATAATTAATATGAAAAAATAACCCTTTCAATAATGTGATAATATGGGATATTTTGTTTCTGCCTAGGATTAATGAAAAGCACATATATTGTAATAGTCCAAACATGTATTCATGTATTTGTAACAAGTATCATCTATGAGATCAGAATACATGATTAATCAGGGTAGTTTGAATTACTGCATTTTGTCTTATTACAGTTTAGCATTTTTATACAGCAAAACTTCTTTTTTTCCCTTAAATCCTCTGAACAAAACATCAAATGCTAACCATAAGTGCAAAGGGTACAGGAAGAATGAGAAAACAAATTTAAAATCTATTTAGAATAAACATGTACACAAAAGTTAACATATACTTGTATTGTTTGGTAAGTAGTAATAATAATAACTTAAAGAACATCAAAATTGTACTTTAAAGTTTGCAAAACACTTTAGCTACATTATCTAATTTGATTCTCAAGCCAACATCAGGGAGTAGATTCTATTAATTATTCCCACTAAAGAGGAGAGTGTAAAGGTCTTGAAAGGGGTTAAGTGGCTTTCCGAGTCAACCTGCAGAATCTGAATTCAGGTATTCCTTCCTCAAAGTCCAGAGTTCTACTTACAACAATACAGATGTTTAAATCTGGCAGGCAAAACAAACAAAAAACCTTTATCTATAAAGTGGGAAATATTTTTAAAAAATAAATATACAACAGTCAATGTGCAACTTACAGGGATCTACTTCTATGAGTTTGACACTACTGTATACACCATTCTGCTTCTTGGAAAAAGTAGAGATCAAATGCTAAGTGTGAAGGATTGGGGAGGAGGTGTAGAGCTGGAAACATATCAAGGACGTGAGAAAGTGTTAGATCTTCAAGGGTAGGCATCATTTTCAAACATAAGGGCAAGAGAGAAAAATTTTAACCATGCAGAAACAAATAAATACAAGAATGAGCTCAAAGAATAGAGAGGAGCTAGGTAGAGAATTCTACCACACTATTTTCCTTCTCAGACCAATCTCCTCTAGTTATTCCAATACTTTAGCCAAACAAAACGTTATCATCCCCAAAAACATTTCTTCACTTTCTACCTTTATTTTCCCTTAGGCTAGTCTTTGTACTTAAAAAAAAAAAAAAATTCCCCCATCCCAGAATTTCCTACATGCTCTTATCCTCAAATACATTCCTCTTCAAATCTTCTCTATTTAAGTTCAGAGCATCCTTCCAGTCACCCAGGCACTAAAAGCTCAAATCATTACTCTTACTAACCCTAACACACCCAACAAGTTGTCAATTCCCCTAACAACTCCAGATATACCAATCCCTCCTCATACACTTCTATTGCTCACATGGAGATAATCCTTGCTGAGGCCTCTCACCTAGAATATTAATGGCAAAAGCCTCCCAAGAGGATTCCCTGCCTCAAATCTCCTTCCCTCTTCAATCTATCTTTCACATAATTGCCAAAGTAATATTCCTAAAGCACAAATCGGGAACGTGCTCATTACCATGTTCAACGGCGTCTAGTGGCTTCCTATTGTCTATAGGACTGAATATAACTTTTTTTTTTTTTAAAAAGCATTTAAAGCTTTTCACAACCAGGCTCCAATCTATTTTTTCCAGGCTTCTTGTGGCAAACTTACAACATAATTGGAAAATGTTTGACAAATAAATAAAAACATATTAAAATATAAATAATGTTAACCTGTGGCTTTTTAAGTAATTATTTAGCTCAGAGGGAGTATGACACCACAATCCCAATCTTATAGAGATTGTTACACATGCAGAATACAAAGAAGCTCTCTGGATCCTGGAACTGCTTCATTTTTGTCTGGGTATTCCAGCTCCAAGATATCTGACGTATAATGAACATTTAATAAATGCTGTTGATAGAACTTGGCTGTAAGACTTTCCAGGAAACTTACTATTCTCTTCACCCCTTCCTTCACATGCACCTCCTAATTCATGTGCCATATTAATTTGTATGCCTGTATTGATTTGTATTTTCTTATTAGACCATAAAGTCTGGAACTTTAACTTTGTGTTTCATTGAACACCTAGAACATGGCATCATCTCTCTGATGAGAATGAAAAACAAACAACAAGCAAGTACAATATTATAAACAAAACATGCATTTAAATGCTAGAATATCTATTTAGATCAAGGAAAAAAGCCAGAAAATTATCATATAAGTAAAACAGAAATTACTCAAAAAACAATTTAATCAATTATGAGTCAAAGAAGGGAAAAGAGCACCAATGGTGATCTAGAAGAATGAGGCTTTTATCTTGGAGAACTCAAGATCCTCTGACCCAAGCAAGTTAATTTAAGACTCAGAGAATGTGCTCAGATCCTCAGAATGACTGAGAGAAGAGGATGGGGAATCAGAACCCAATTTCTCATGAGTCTCAAGTCAGTCCTACCACTTCACAACTGATCAACTATAATTACTCCCATTCCCTCGGCTATTTCTAATCTAGTTTAGACACAGATATCAAGAAGAAAAAATTTTCTGTAAATAACTATGTTATCAGATGGAAGAGACAGAAAGATCATATGCTGCATGGGTTTCTTTAAATCATTTTGGGTCCTACATCCCTTTAGTGAACTTCTCAGGATGTTTTCTAAGTTCATAAAATAAAATACAGAATTGGCAACGAGGTGGTACAGTGGCTACAGTGCTTGACCCAAACCCAAATCCAGTCCAGATTCTTAATAGCTGTATGACTAAGGCACTTAATTCTATCTCAGTTTCCTCATCTACAAAATGAACTGGAAAAGGAAATGTCAAACCATTCCTGTATTTTTGCCAAGAAAACCCCAAGTAGAGTAGGTTGTGAATGAAAAAACAATTTATCCACAACATCTGAACTGGTACCACTCTACCCCCCCAAATCTGACATCTTCAAAATGCTTGTTCAATCCATTCTTCCCACATGGAATACCTTCTTTTCACCAACCATATTATTCCTTTCTTTCAAAAAGGGAATTCTAGGAGCAGTTAGTCAGGACCTTAGTTCAAATCCAGCTTCTGAAACTTACTAGCTATGTGACCCTGGACATGTGACTTAATCCCAATTGCCTAACCCCCCGCCCCCAAAAAAATATAAATGAAAGGGAATTCTCTGAATATGCTACTTCTCTGAATCCCTTCAATACTCTGTGAAAGAACTTCATTTGTACTCAATTGTACCTTGCCTTATACTTAAATATCCAGACATTATTCACAGGGGTATACTTCCTCTATTACTTTCCTAAAAATAATACTTGCTCTAAGCTAGATAAAAAATTTCAACTCTGAAAACCCTTGTTTGGCTTTGCACTCTCTAGAAGTCTCAAAGCAAGTTATCCCTTAACAAATATAAAGGGTCTTATAACTTAAATGTTCAAAAGTAACTTGGCAAAAATGTGACTCTTCTCCAAAGTACTTTAACAGTCTCCAGTCTTCAACTGCTGAATTCCAATATCTACTGTGTACAAAGAAGTGTAAGATACAAGGTAAAACAAAAGGAAAAACACAAAACACCACCAACCCTGTCCTCACAGAGCTTACAGTCTATTGACAAACTATAACATACACAAGTACATATGAGGCAATCTGGTAAGGAAGAGAAACTGTAGAGGGAGAGCAGAAAGAGAAAAAATCTCACATACTGCAAGCTGCTCTAAGATAAAACCATTTGAGAAGAATTACTTAATAGAAAGAAAAATTGAGTAGTTATTGTGTGTATATAAGTATATTATGAAGAAATAACTGTCTACTGGCATTTAGAGAACTTTAAAGTATTTGTTTTAAAGTGCTGACAGCAAAAGGATTTAATCCTCCCAGAAAAACTGAATGTTTAGAAATCTAGCATCTCTCAGACAGATCAATCTATCAATATTCCTTTTAAAAATCACTAAAGATAAAACATGACTTAATGGTTTATTTTTAGTCAATTTAAATTTAAAATTATAGGTTAATTGGGATGAAGAAGTGGAGTAAGAAAAACGTTGATGCTATCATGACTATCAGAGACATAAGATACATTTAAATTATTTCCCAAACTATATGATATAAATAAAGAATCTGAAGAAAGATTTTAATGCTAGTAGTTTTTCCACCTAAAATATCAAACATAAAATTCTATCAAAAATCACGGCTTAACCCTCCTCTCTCCCCCATCCTCCCCCCAAAAAAATCACAGTTGGCAAAGTGTAAAGTTCTATTCCTTCAACCTACCAAAAGAAATCTGCATGAAAATTGTGGAAATATATTTAGAAGAATTGTACATGTTTAACCTATATTGGATTACTTGCTGTCTAGAGGAGAGGAAAGGGGGGGGGGGATTTGAAAAATTAGGAACATTGGTTTTGCAAGGGTGAATGTTGAAAATTATCTTTGTGATAACAATGAATGTTGGAGGGGATGTGGGAAAACTGGGACACTAATACGTTGTTGGTGGAACTGTGAATGGATCCAACCATTCTGGAGAGCAATTTGGAGCTATGCTCAAAAAGTTATCAAACTGTGCATACCCTTTGACCCAGCAGTGTTTCTACTGGGCCTATATCCCAAAGAGATCTTAGAGGAGGGAAAGGGACCCACCTGTGCAAGAATGTTTGTGGCAGCCCTTTTTGTAGTGGCTAGAAACTGGAAACTGAAGGGATGCCCATCAATTGGAGAGTGGCTGAATAAATTTTGATATATGAATGTTATGGAATATTATTGCTCTGTAAGAAACGACCAGCAGGATGATTTCAGAGAGGCCTGGAGGGACTTGCATGAACTGATGCTGAGTGAAACAAGCAGAACCAGGAGATCATCATACACAGCAACAACAGTATTACATGATGGTTAATTCTGATGGACATGGCTCTCTGCAACAAAGAATTGTCTCAAACCAGTTCCAATTGTTCACTGAAGAAAACCATATACACCCAGAGAGAGGGAAATGAAATATGGACCACAACGTAACATTTTCATGATCTCTATTGACATTTGCTTGCATTGTGTTGCCTTTCTCTGATTCTTTTTTTTTCTTGTAGATAGGATTTTTCTTGCATAATTTGTCAAGCATTTCAACATTATTAACATGTAGTGGACTTCCTGCCATCTAGGGGAGGGGAGGGGACTGGGGGTAAAATTTGTAATGGAAAGCTTTGTAAAGATCAATGTTGGGGAACTACCCATATATATGTTATACAAATAAAAAGCTTTAATAATAAAAAAAAAGAAAATTATCTTTGTATGCATTTTGAAAAATCGAAAGCTATTATAAAAAAATATAAAATACTATTCTAGATTGCACTGAAGGATACAAATATTCCTGATAAATAACCACCAAAAAAGAGGTGAGTGTATATGGTGTACAGTGTAGAGATTCCAAAGAGACAAGGTTTCCAAAGTGGTGGTAGAGTGACACAAGGAGAACCAATAAAAGGGTAAGTTCTATCTCACTTTCCAGGGACTAGACAACACCACAGGAAGTCTTCATTTGCTATCATTCATTTTTCCACGCTATTCATTCCATCAGAAGCTATCCTGTGGCTATGCAAGTTTCCAACCTCTTTTCCCTTCCACAAAAGGCAATATCTATAAATTTATAATCTAATACCAACAGCAGTCATGCAGGAAAAAAATTCCTCCATCTTAGGCTTTTAGTAGACTTGAACCCCATCCCTATTATCTCATCAATTTTCTGGATCCTATCACAGGCTCCCAGGTAGCAGCAGATAAGGACCAATACTTGGATACTTCCTGAAGCTTCAAATCACCTCTCATAATGATACCAAACAGGTGTCCCTAAAGCACAGTTCTGACCATTCCTCAAAAGATGTGCAGGATCCAGCTCTAATATCAAGTCAAAGTCAGGAAGTAGTCTTGAAGATTGTCCTACTGAACACCTTCCATTCCTTCAATCCACCAAAAAACTATTGTGATGATAAAGATATAAAGCCAAAGGAAGAGAACACCAAAACAAAATGTTACATTCTTACCTTTGTATCCAACACTGATACAAGGCAATAAAAAGATAAATCTAGTAAACTACCTTGACTACTTGTGCATGGTCTAAATTTCTATGTTCTCACCCTTACCCACAATTGCCCCATCACCACCAAAAAACTGTCACATCCACAAAGATATTCCCTCTATCAATATAAACTGCAAGCTATCCATTATCCAACTTTGGAACTCCAAAGCACCGACAAGCAAAGCCTCAAAGAAAATTGTACATTGGGTATAAATTCAAATAGAATTTTTGGAAGGGATAAAGAGTTAAAAAATTTATTTTTCATATGTGAAATGATAACCCTTGAGAAAAAAAATAATTTTTAATAAATGAGAGCCCTTGAGGAAAAAAAAAAAAGTAAAACAAATGAGTGTTAGGGAACTAATACTTTAGTAGAAGGGTACAAAATCTTATCCAAAAAACAAATTCCCTGAAAAGTAGAATGGACCAGAAACTAATGCTTCCATGAAAAATTAATATTAAAACAAAGTCAAGATACTTATATTTTAAGTCTTTCATAGAAAACAATTGACCTGGAAAACTGAAAAGGGGAGATTTCAAGAAATCTTAAAAGAAAACTGTCCCAATTCTCTTAGAAACAGAGGGCAAAATAGAAATAGAAAAACCTGACCAATTATTTCCTGAAAAAAACTTCAAACTAAAAAAATCATAGCCAAAATTCAGGTCATGGAACACTGCAAACAGTCACAAAGAATGAATTCAAGTACCAGAAGAGTCATAGTCAGAATCACATGTGACTTAGCAGCCACTACTATAACGAATGGAGTGAAGAGCTTAGAATGCAGAAACAAAGAATACTGGTTTACAACCAAAAAATAACGTACCCAGCAAAACAGGGAAAATGGATCTTTATTGGCAGAGGACTTCCAAATGTTCCAGCTGAAAAGATCAGAGCTGAGTAGAGACTTTGAAGTACAAACAGGATCAGAGAAACTAAGTTCTTTCTTGTAGTGAAGAATTTAAACTGAGGGAGTGCTCATCAATTTGAGGAATGGCTTAACAAGTTAAGTTATATGTAGTAGAATTATTACTGTGCTCTAAGAAAGGATGAAGGAAATCATTTCAGAGAAACATGAGAATACTTGTATGGACTGACACAAAGAACAGAACTAGGAGAACAAATTATACAATGACAACAACATTATAAAGACAAACAACTTTTAAGGACTTAAGAACTTTCATCAGTCTAATAACCAATTACAATTCTAGAAGTCTAATGAATAAGCATACCATCCATCTCCTGATAGAAAGGGGAAAGACTCAAGAGTTTGGAATAAGTTTTCCCCTCTATGGCCACTGAAAATTTGTTTTGTTTTGACTACAGTATTTGTAATAGGTTGTTTGTCCTTTCTTAATTGGAAATGTGTTAAATAGGAAAATTTTTGCAGATTGACAATAAATTTTTTTTTAAAGGCAATTGGAGTAAGTGACTTGCCCAGGGTCACACAGCCTAGTAAGTATTAAGGGTTTGAGGACAAATTTGAACTCATCCTCTTGACTTCAGAGCTACTGCTTTATCCACTGCACCATCTAACTGCCCCTCAATTCTTTTTAAGAATCTTTAACCTGAGGAGCAGCTAAGTGGCGCAGTGGATAGAGAACCAGCCCTGAAGTCAGGAAGACCTGAGTTCAAATCTGGTCTCAGACACATAACATTCCCTAGCTGTGTGACCCTGGGCAAGTCACTTAACCTCAATTGCCTCAGCAAAAAGAAAAAAAAAAAAAAAAAAAGAATCTTTAACCTGTAAAAAAAAAAAAAAAGAAATATGAAGAATTCTGAGAATCATGGGTATATGATACAGGAAATAAAGAATCAGGAAAATACAATAGCTACAATATGAACAAAAAGAAAAAAAAAACTGAACGGTGTTGAAAACAAGGTTGGAAAAAAAAGAATCTACCTTTTGGCCTGATTTTTCAACATGACAACTATGGAAATATGTTTAAAAGATATACACATAATATGTCAGATTATTTGCTTCCTTGGAAAAGAGAGAAGTAAGGGTACTATCACTCTTTTCAGATGATATACTTAAGAAAATTCTACAAAAACCTACTTGAAACAATGAACAGCTTTAGCAAAATTGCAGAATATAAAACAAACCCACACAAATCATCAGTGTGTACACACACACACACACACACACACACACACACATTACTGACAAAGCCCAGCAGCAAGAGATAGAAAGAGAAATTACATTTAAAATAACTCTAGACCAAATAAAATATTTGGGCGTCTACCTACCAAGACAAACCCAGGAACTATATGAACACAATTACAAAAGGCTTTCCACACAAAGTCAGATCTAAACAATTGGGAAAAATATCAAATATTGGGGCAGCTAGATGGTGCAGTGGATAGATCACCAGCCCTGAAGTCAAGAGGACCTGAGTTCAAAATTGGTCTCAGACACCTAATGTGTCCTAGCTGTGTGACCCTGGGCAAGTCACTTAACCCCAATTGTCTCAGAATTAATCGATTAATTACAACTTAAAGGTTTTGCATAAACAAAACCAACAGAAACAAGATTAAAGAAGTACAAAGTTGGGGGGGGGGGAAATTTTATAGCCAGTGTTTCTGATAAAGGTCTCATTTCTAAAATATATAAAGAATTCTGTCAAATTCATAAGCATTTAAGTCACTTCCCAATTGATAAATGGTCAAAGAATATGAACAGGCAATTTTCAGATGAAGAAATTAAAGCCATCTATAGTCATATAAAAAAAATTCTAAATCACTATTGATTAGAGAAATGCAAATTAAAACAACTCCAAGGTACCACCTCACTTCTCAGAGGGACTAAGATGACAGGAAGAGATAATGATAAATGGAGAGGATGTGGGAAAATTGGGATACTAATGCATTGCTGGTGGAGTTGTAAAATGAACCAACCATTCTGGAAAGCAATTTAGAACTATGCCCAAAGGGCTATAAAACTTGTGTGTACCCCTTGATCCAGCAATGACATTACTGGGTCTATATCCCAAGGAAATCCTAAATAAGGGGAAAAGATCCACATGTGCAAAAATGTTTGAAGCAACTCTTTGTGGTAGCAATGAATTGGAAAATGAGTAGATGCCCATAAACAAGGGAATGGTTGAATAAGTTGTGTTATATGAAAATAATGGATTACTGTTTTATTAAAAAAACAACAACAACAACAACAAAAAACCAAGCTGATTTTAGAAAGGCCGAGAAAAATTTACATGAATTGATGCTGAGTGAAACAGGAATACGCTGTACACAATAACAGCAAGAATGGGTGATAATCAACCATGAAAAACTTGGTTCTTCTAATTGGTTCAGTGATCCAAAGCAATTCCAATAGACTTTAGAGAGAAAATATTATCTGTATCCAGAAAAATAAGGAGATTGAAAGTAAATCAACACATGTTATATTCTTTTTTTGATTTCTTTTTATTTCTCTTCCATGGTTTTCCCCTTTTGTTCCGATTTTTCTCTCCCAACATGATTCAAAGCAATGTGTATTAAAAATAAATAAATAAAAATTTAAAAAGCTATATCAGATTATTTTGCTACCTTAGGGACAGAGGAGGAAAGAGCAAAGAGAAAAAAATGGAACACAGTCTTACAAAAATGAATGTTTAAAACTATCTGTGCATGCATTTGAAAAAATAAAATATTATTGAAAATTTAACAAAAAAGAATCTCCCTTCCTTCATTGCAATAGTGGGAAACTATGCAATGCAATATTGCATAGACTATCATGTGCAGTTACTGCACTGATTTTGCTGAAGTGTCTTTTAAAGAGATAACAAGAAGCATATATTGGGAAATGAATGAAAAAACCAAAAGGCAATCAGAAAATGAAGTCAATAAACAAGCTTATATTGTTGTTCAATATGAAGTTCCTTATAAAACATTTTATAAATAGGGAGGAAAGTTTAAGCAAAATGGACTAGTTACCACTCTGGTTGCTACCAGGCTTTTTACTCTATAGTATGACAAATTTTTCCCAACCAGTTTCAAGTAAGCTGTGCTTGATGATTCAAGTCATCTGATCAGAATGAATTACCTCCTTAGGTACTGAAAGAACTGGCAGAAAGGAATGCTGAGCTACTGTCAGTGTTACTGTTTGTCCTTTGTTCTCAAAGAGGACCATGACATCATTAGGGAGGTGATGCCATGACATACAAGCAAGCTGGAAGGCTGTGTAAGGTCACCTGCCTCACTTTATCATCTGAAACTATCTGGGTCCAGTGGCCAGATATAAATCAAGACAAGTGAAGATGGATGCAGTAGATCTTATTATCTGAAAGATCATGGAGAAGAGAACAGGTTCCACAAAGATTGCAGAAGGACAAATATCTTGACTTTTAAAAAGAGGGTAGAAGGAGATTACAAACCTTGGGTCAGTGAACTTGACTTCATTTCCTGGAAAAATTCTACAAATAATTATCAGAGATATTAACACTTCCTAGTTATGCGACCCTGAGCAAGTCACTTAAAATCTCAATTGCCTCAGCAAAAATAAATAAATAAATAAATAAATTATCAGAGATAGTTGGTAAGCATCTAGTGTCTAGAAATTTGTGATTATAAAGAACCAAAATGGCTTTATCAACAATAAATCTAGTTGGACTGAACTCATAGTACTTTAATAGGACTGTTGCCCAGTTGTATCTGACTCTCCTTGCCATGTGAGGCTTTCTTGGCAAAGATACTGGTATGGTTTTCCATCTCCCTCTCCAGCTTATTTTAAAGATAAGGAAACTGAAACAAATAGTTAAGTGACTGGCCTAGGGTCACACACCTAGTGTGACCAGATTTTTGCTGAGGTCAGATTTGAACAAAAAGATCAGTCTTACTGACTTCAGGCCAGGCATTCCATTCAGTCTGACAGGATTACTAACTAGTAGATAAGAAGAAGGCTAGGGATTTAGCTTGCCTAAATTTTAGCAAGTTTTAGGTAAAATTATCTCATGTGTTTCTTGGAAAGAAGAAGGAAAGATATGGACAGATTAGATGATAATATAATCAAATGGATTCAAAATTGGATAGATAATAGGTCTCAAAGGGACAGTGTCAACATGGCAGGTCTCCAGTGGCATACTCCAGTGATTTATATATACTTGGCTGCGAGGGGTGATCTAATAAAGAATCACCATCCCTATTCCTCTCCACTTCATACCAATATTACCATTCATTTTAACTTTTTTTCATCCCAATACTGAGCAGTTGGCACAATGCAAAGAGTTCAGGATATCAAGTCAGGAGGACATACCTTCTTGGGTTCAAATCTGTTCTCAGACACAAGCAAAAAATCAAGCTCTCCAGACTAAGTTACTACACTGCCCAATCTAAAGAACCATTTGCATGTTTCTCTAATTAAAAACTTTATGTGGTTTTGGAGTGCCTACTGAGTAAGATACTTTTCTTCCTGGCATTCTAGAATCCTAACCTACCTTTTTCATATCACTTCTACTTCTCGAGGAACAAACCAAAATCATTACTCTGCTTTCAACTGTAATCTTTTATACATACCATCTTCATCATTATCACTTCTACTTATAAACCCTATGAATTATTTGATGCCCAGTTCAAATGCTATCTCCTTCATTTAGTCTTCTCTTATTAGTCTAGTCAAAGTCACCTGACATCTTAATTCCTATTGATAAATGATCATAAGATATCAACAAGCCAATATTCAAAGGAAGAAATTCAAGTTATCAAATACCCCTCCAAATCCTTAATAATTAATAGGAAGATGCAAATTAAAGAGCAACCCTGAAGTTTTACCTCTGGCTGCTGAACAAAGCTGACAAAAATGAAAAAACGATCAATGTTGGAGAGACTAAAGAAAAACAAGTATATTGATGCATTGTTGATATAGTCATAAATTGATCCAGGCAGTCTGCTGAACAATTTAGAACTCCAAAAAGTCATTCAATTGTACATATCTTTTAACCCAACAACTTCGAAGTCTGTACTCTAAGAGATCAAGCAAAGAGGACCCATATGTACAAAAATATTTGTAGTACTTCCTTTTATAGCAGGAAAAAAAAAACAAAAAACAAAAAACTGGAAACCAAGGGAACAACCAAACAAATTATGGTGTGGAAGTGTAATAAAATACTACTGTCATAAGAAATTACAAAAAGGATAGTTACAGTAGAAGTTAAGACTTAGATGATTTGATGCAAATTGAATTAATCAGAATAATTTACACAACAACATTATGTAATTAAAAGGGGGGGGGGCACATAATCATGATTCCAGAGACTTCTTAATGAAGGATGCTACCCACCCTCTCTGATAGAGATATAATAAGAACAAGGTGCTCAGTGAGACATCTTTTGGATACAATCACTATATGGGAATTTATTTTGCTTGACTATGAAAAAAATCAGTATGTTAAAAATTTCTACATAGAGGATTTAATTTGTGACACATGTTTAATTACCTTAAACTACCTTTTTTTATTAAAGCTTTTTATTTGCAAAACATATGAATGGGTAATTTTTCAACACTGACCCTTACAAAGCCTTCTGTTACAAATTTTCCCCTCTTACCCCTCCACTTCCTCCCCAGATGGCAGGATCTAATACATGTTAATTACGTTAAAATACATGACAAATCTATATATGTATACATATTTATAGTATCTTGCTGTACAAGAAAAATCAGATCTACAAGAAAATTAAAAAAAAAAAAAACACACCTAAGAAGGAAAACAAAATGCAAGCAAACATCAATAGAGAATGTGAAAATGCTATGCTGTGGTCCAGACTCAGAAACCACAGACCTCTCCCTGGGTGTATATGGCTCTCTTCATCACTGCACAATTGGAACCTGCTTGAAACTCTCATTGTTGAAGAGAACCATGTCCACCAGAATTTATCATCATACAGTCTTACTGTTGCCGTGTATAATGATCTCCTGGCTCTGTTCATTTCACTCAGCATCAGTTCATGCAAGTCTCTCCAGGCCTCTCTGAAATCATCCTGCTGGTTGTTTCTTACAGAACAATAATATTATGTGACATTCATATACCATAATTTATTCATCCATTCTCCAATTGATGGGCATCCATTCAGTTTCCAGTTTCTAGCCACTACAAAAAGGGCGGCCACAAACATTTTTGCACCTATGGGTCCTTTTCCTTCCTCTTAAACTACCTTTTCAATAATAAGGCAATATCTCCTTTAGTAAAGAATTAAAATTCCCAGAGACAACACATCTTTATTCCCCATCCCCTCCCCCCCCCCCTTTTGCTGAGGCAATTGAGATTAAATGACCTGCCCAAGGTTACACAGTAGGGAATGTTAAGTATCTGAGACCAGATTTGAGCTCAGGTCTTCCTGACTTCAGGGCTGGTGCTCTATCCACTGAGCCATCTAACTGCTCCAACACATTCTTTTTCAAGAGAAATCAATTCATCTCTGAAAAGCTTAAGATCTCTCAGCATAACCTAACCACACTGTAACAAAATCATAACCAGTATGCTGTGTAGAAGTTTACTCATAAGGATGAGAATATTATAAATTTATTCAATAGAGACAATATGAATGTCATATATATGCTGTACAATGCTTTCTTAAAAACAAAAGTTGTTACTACCATTTGCATTCAAAATGTTACATCATTTCTAACAATTACAACAGTATGGGGACTCTTCTTAATAGGGCAAAGTAAAATACACTGAATGCTGCTGGTACTATCTACTATATTAGTAGTTACCTCAGAGTAGTCATCTCAGGGATATTACAGTCCAATATCGGAGTAAATTCTACTAGCAGGAAGAGGTCTAAATTATTAATGGAAAAATAAGTTCAAGGTGAGATTACAGTAATACTTTATAACTGCTATATATATTTGCAAGAAAATTAGGAGAGCAAGGGATGAAGTTTATTTCTATCTGTCAGATCTTTAGAGAAGGAAGGAATTTATGGCCAGAGAAGTAGAGAACATTATAAAAAGTAAAATGGATAATTTTGATTATATTACCTTAAAAAGCTTTTTGCACAAACAAAACCAACTTAGCCAAGATTAAAAGGGAAGCAGAAAGCTGTGAAACAACTTTCACAGCCAGTGTTTCCAATAAAGTCTCATTTCTAAAAATATAGAAAACTGACTCAAATTTATAAAAATGTAAGTCATTTCCCAAATGATAAATGTTTGAATTTCATTAAATTTATTCAATTAAAAAATTACCAACAATTTTCAGATGAAGAAATTGAAGTCATTTCTAATCATATTAAAAATACTCTGGGGCAGCTAGGTGGCGCAGTGGATAGAGCACCAGCCCTGAAGTCAGGAGGACCTGAGTTCGGATCTGGTCTCAGACACGTAACAGCTGTGTGACCCTGGGCAAGTCACTTGGCCCCAATTGCCTCAGCAAAAAAAAACAAAAACAAAAACAAAAAAAAAATACTCTAAATCACTATTGATTAGAGAAATCTAAATTAAGACAACTCTGAGATACCAAGTCACACCTCTCAGATTGGTTAAGATGACAGGAAAGGATAAATGATAAATGTTGGAGGGACCTGTGACACTAACACATTGTTGGTGGAATGGTGAAATGAGCCAACCAACAATTTGGTTGAACAATTTGGAACTATCCCCAAAGAGTTATAAAAAGCTAGACATATCCTTTGATCCAGCAGTGTATTTTGGGTCTGTATCCCAAAGAGATCATAAGAGGGAAAATATTTGTAGTGGTCCTTTCTGTAGTGGCAAGAAAGTAGAAATTGAGTGGATACCCCTTAGTTGGGGAATGACACTGAGTAAGTTATGATATATGAATGTAATGGAATATATTGTTCTATTCGAAACGATCAGCTGAATGATTTCCAAAAGGCCAGGAGAGACTTACATGAACTGATGCTAAGTGAAGTCAGTAGAATCAAGAGAACATTGTACACAGCAACAAGATTATGTGATGATCATTTTTGATGCACATGGTTCTTTTGAAAAATGAAGTGATTCAAGCCAATTCCAATAGTCTTGTGACAGAAAGAGCCATCTGCATCCAGAGAGAGGATTGTGAGGAATGAATGTGGATTGCAACACAATATTTTCACCTTTTTTGTTTTTATTTGCTTGCTCCCCCCCCCCATTTCCCCCCCCTTTTTGGTCTCATCTTTTTTTTTTTGGTGCCGCATGATAAATGTGGAAATATAGAAGAATTTTACAAGTTTAACATATACTGGATTACTTGTCAGCTAGGGGAGGAGAGGAGGGAAAGAAATTTGGAACATAAGATTTTGCAAGGGTGAATGTTGAAAACTATCTGCATGTATTTTGAAAATAAGCTATTATTTGGGGCAGCTAGGTAGCGAAGTGGATAGAGCACCAGCCCTGAAGTCAGGAGGACCTGGGTTCAAATCTGGTCTCAGACACTTAACATTCCCTAGCTGTGTGACCCTGGGCAAGTCACTTAACCTCAATTGCCTCAGCCAAAAAAAAAAAAAAAAAAAAGCTATTATTTTAAAAAATTAATTTATTTAAAAAAGAAATAATGAAAACTATCTTTACATGTAATTGGAAAAATAAAATATTATTGAGGGGAAAAAAAATCATGAGCAGGGTGATTTCAGAAAAGCCTGGAAAGACTTACATTAACCAATATTGAGTGAAATGAGCAGAACCAATAGAACATTGTATGCAGTAATAAGCCTATGTGACAATTAACTGTGAAGGACTTGGCTCTTAACAATATGGTAATTCAAGGCAATTTCAATAAATTCAGGACAATGCCATTTACATCCAGAGAGAAAACTATGGAGCCTGAATGTAGATCAAAGCGTAATATTTTCACCTTTTTGTTTATTTGGTTTTTTCTTCTTTCTCATGATTTTTCCCTTTTGATTTGATTTTCTTGCACAATGTAACAAAAATGAAAATGTTTAAAAGAAGTGTACATAATTAACCTAAATTGCTTGCTGTCTTGGGGGGATGGGAGAAATAAGAGCGGGAAGGAGAAAAAATACAGAACCAAAAGTCTTTTTTCTTTTCTTTCTTTTTTTTAATTAAAGCTTTTTATTTGCAAAACATGTGCATAGGTAATTTTTCAACACTGACCCTTGCAAAGCTTTCTGTTACAAATTTTCCCCTCCTACCCTCCACCCCCTCCCCTAGATGGCAGGAAGTCTAATACATGTTAATTATATTAAAATATTTGACAGATTTGACTGTGTGTATACATATATGTATACATATACATACAGGAAAATTAAAAAAAAAAAAAAAAAAAAAAAAACCTGAGAAGGAAAACATAATGCAAGCAAACATCAACAGAGAATGTGAAAATGCTATGTTGTGGTCCAGACTCAGATTCCACAGGCCTCTCCCTGGGGTGTATATGGCTTTCTTCATCACTGAACAACTGGAACTGGTTTGAAACATCTCATTGTTGAAAAGAACCATGTCTATCAGAACTGATCATATAGTCTTGTTGTTGCTGTGTATAATGATCTCCTGGTTCTGCTGATTTCACTCAGCATCAGTTCATGCAAGTCTCTCCAGGCCTCTCTGAAATCATCCTGTTGGTCGTTTCTTACAGAACAATAATATTCCATGACATTCATATACCATAGTTTATTCAGCCATTCTCAATCATTCAGCCATCCCAATTGATGGACATACATTCATTCAGTTTCTAGTTCTTTGCCACTACAAAAAGGGCTGCCACAAACATTCTTGCACATGTGGGTCCCTTTCCTTCCTTTAAGATCTCTTTGGGATATAGGCCCAATAGAAACACTGCTGGGTCAAAGGGTATGCACAGTTTGATAGCTTTTTGAGCATAGTTCCAAATTGCTCTCCAGAATGGTTGGATCCATTCACAGTTCCACCAACAATGTATCAGTGTCCCAGCCTTCCCACATCCCCTCCAACATTCATCGTTATCTTTTCCTGTCATCTTAGCCAATCTGACAGGTGTGTAGTGGTATCTCAGAGTTGTCTTAATTTGCATTTCTCTGATCAATAGTGATTTGGAGCACCTTTTCATATGACTAGAAATAGTTTTAATTTCATAATCTGAAAATTGTCTGTTCATATCCTTTTACCATTTATCGATTGGAGAGTGGCTTGAATTCTTATAAATGAGACAATTCTCTATGAGGCCTTTATCAGAACCCTTAAATGTAAAAATGATTTCCCAATTTATTACTTCCCTTCTGATCTTGTCTGCATTAGTTCTGTTTGTACAAAAACTTTTTAACTTAATATAATCAAAATTATCTATCTGGTGTTCAATTAAGAGTTCCAGTTCTTAACACAAATTCCTTCCTTCTCCACAGGTCTGAGAGGTAAACTATCCAAGTTCCTCTAATTTGCTTATATCACTCTTTAAATCATGAACCCATTTAGATCTTATCTTGTTATGTGGTGTTAGGTGTGGGTCTAGCCCTAATTTCTTCCATACTAGTTTCCAATTTTCCCAGCAGTTTTTTTTTTTGTTGTTGTTGTCAAATAGTGGTTACTTATCTCAAAACCTGGGGTCTTTGGGTTTAACAAACACTAGACTGCTATAGTTATTGCTTGGTTTGTTAGAATCAAAAGTCTTAAAAAAATGTGTTGAGTGGATAGAGCACCAGCCCTGAAGTCAGGAGGACCTGAGTTCAAATCTGGTCTCAGACACTTAACATTCCCTAGCTGTGTGACCTGGGCAAGTCACTTAATCCCAATTGCCTCAGCAAAAAGCAAAAAAAAAAAAAAAAAAGTGTTGAAAACTATTTTTACATGTATTTGGAGAATACTTCCATTAACCTAATACTACTAAAACTTCTTCAAAAATGCTTCTGAATGAACAAAAAGAAAAGATCAAACCTAGAAAGAGTTGTTTTTTTTTAATGCTGTTTTTCAACAATAAAAAGCATTTATTAACCACCAATGTGCCAAGCACTATGTTAAGTGATGGGAATAAAAAACTGCAAAGAAATTCCTATCCTCAAAGAATACACTAACACAACTTATATATAATGAAATCTGAGAAGAAATGCTAGAGACAAGTAGGAGGCACAATATAGCATGAGACAGTAAGACCTGAATTCAAATATGACTCCAAACCTATTAGTTCTGTGACTGGAGCAAGGCACGTAACCAATGTTTGCCTCAATTTTCTCATCTGTTAAATGGGGACAATAACAGTATCTATCTTAAAGGTTGTTGTGAAGATTAGTGTTTGGCACATTGTATAAGTATTAACTATCATTATTATATTAAATTATATATATCATAATCTAGCGAGGGCTCCAGTAGGTGGACAATATGGAAAGACCTCAATGAGGTTAGGACCTGGGGCTTGCATTTTAAAAGAAGTTAGAGATCTACAATTCCAGACCAGAGGAACAATTTGTGCAAAGGCACAGAAAAAGGAGAAACATTGTCACAGATGAAGAGCAGGAAGCAGACTAGTTTGCCAAGAGCCTAAGTTATTGAAGAGAAGTTAGATAACGCCCAACAGAAGTGTCTGTAGTTCGTTCTAGGGGCAAATCACCAGAATATATATATATATTTTTTTGGGGGGGAGTGTCTTAATATAAAAAATAACAAGTGTTTTGGATTTGCTGAATTTGAGATGTCTATGGGAGATCTACTGTGTCGTTGTCAACCACCTGAGACATTTTCCCTTAGACATCCTGAAGATACTTCAAACCCCTCATCTCATGTCCAAAACAAAATTCTTCATCTTCTCTTCTGAATTTCCCAGCCCTTCTAGTCACCAAGGTCCTAATCATGCTCAGTTTTTCCCTCCCACATGCTGTCAATTCTCCATTCACGAAATCTGGCATCAATTCCCTTCTTCACTTACAGAGCTAGAGTCAGGGTCCATGTAACCTATTACTACACCTATTATAAATAGCCTTCTGTTCTGGGAGGCTCTAGTCTATCCTCCACACAGCAGCCAAACTAATATGCTTAAAGGGCTGATCATATAACTCTTTGCTCAAAAGCTCTGGTGTTCTGCACTGCCTCAGATAAACAAATTCCTATTCAACATTTAAAAGTCCTACACAATTAAACTCCAGACTGCCTTTCCAATATACTATGCATTATTCACCTTCACCATTCTACCTATTAATAGCTATAATAATAGGTAGGATTTATATAGCACTTTGAGGTTTGCAAAGTGTTTCACATGTTCTCTTATTTGTTCTTCACAACTCTCTGAGGCAGATGCAATAGTATCTCCTATTTTATAAATGAAGCTGAGAAGTTGTCTTGCCCAGTCATGCAACTAGGCACTATCTAAGAAAGGATTTGAACCTAGGGCTTCCTGATTCCAAAGTCAGCCTTTTCTACTGTACCATCTGACTGCCAGGACATTCCAGCCAAACTGACCAACTTGATCTCACATACAACATTCCATTAATTTTCTCCAGGTCTTTGCATAAAGCAAGGACTATCACATCTCATTTCCACCTCAAAGTTCCACTCCAGTTTGATGCCTTTCCTTCTCCTAGTACTATAACTTTACATGAATGTGTACATGTCATCTCCATCCAGTCTCAAATACTTGCCTCTACCCTCCAGAAACCAAAGCCAACATCTGGCACATATATGGTACAATGGTTACAGTGCCAGGCCTGGAGTCAGGAAGACTTAATGAGTTCAAATCTGGCATCAGACACTTACTATCTGTGACCCTGGGCAAGTCACTAAGAAAACTCCAAATGTTGTAATGAAGAGTTGGATACAATTGAAGCAACCAAACAACAAAAAATTATGTACCTCTACAGTATAGTATTCGTTTTGACTCATGGGGAGCTGGAGCTCAAGAGAAAAACAAAGATATGATATACAGATCAGTCATTTGCACAGAGTAACTAGACACAAGCTGAGCCACCACTGAGTAAAAAGACAAAGCAATAGACAAGAGTTCTGAGGCATATTCAATTACTTGAGGGTAAAGGGGAAGTTGAGATAGATGGCTGGCCCAAGAAAGGAGACTGGGCAGTGTACATAGCAGACAAACAGATTAGGAGAGAAACCCAGAGAGAAGAGTATCAATAAATGAAAATCAAGAAAAAAAGAGAAGACTACCTGGGAGGGGATGATGTTAAACAATGCAGAAAGGTAAATGAGGAATAAGAAAGGCCACCAGATTAAGCCATGAGATCCAGACTGGCAAATTTTACTTCAAGTATTTGAAATATTGAATAATGAAAGTCTATGCTGGGTCTGGAGTTGAAAATCTAGAATATATTACTATTTCCTATTTAATGTCATTCATCTCAAATTATCACTACAACCCATTTTTATAATTTTCACTACACTGATTATATTCTCATAGGTATTTACTGTATGTTTTTAGATAGTTTGTATGTGTTTGTGTGTGTCTTGCTCCCTAGATAGACTACACTGCAGGGTCTGAGTCACCCTTCCTTAGCACCAAGCAGTACAAGTTTCGACAAACTGCCAGCACCCAGCTTTCCTTCACTGACCCGAATTCACAGAAAAGCCGCTCCATTTGAAAAAAGATCAGCAGCAGCACAGCCCAGGGAGAGCTTTTTGGAACAGTTTACTGAGCCCTGGGGCAGATTAGTTACTCCCCCTGGTTTGGCAAAGCTGTTTCCCATTGACAAAGAGGCACTAGAAGGGAAGAAAGCCACAACCAAGCACTGTGACTAATCCTAAAGACTGCAAGAAGCTTCCAATCTACTAAAGGACAGAACAAAAACGAAAATGGATACAAATACCAGAATCTGAACACAAAGGACAATATGTTGGCAGTTTGGGGACCACTGGAAATGTGGCCCTGAAATCAGGAAACTCTGAGTTCAAATCCTACTTGAGAGACTTATAGCTCCAGAAATCTGTATCTGTTGGACAAATCTTTTAAACTCATAGACTTTGAGTCTCCACATCTGTAAAGGAGAAAACATGTACAATAGTCCTTAACAGAACTGTTGAGGAAAGCATTTTATAAACTTTAAGATAGTATAAAAGTATGAGTTATTAACATTTTCTTCAGTGATTCTCTTGAAAACCGTAAAGAGATAAAGATAGTTGATCTCTTCCATTCTTAAAAACTAAGCAATGGTATAAATCAAAAATGAGTTTGATATAAATGCATCTGTAGTTATTAGTTCAATAGCTATAGAGAAGTTACCACAAAGAAACCAATGCCCTACACATATTTGGAATAGATTGTTTTTCTGGTGTTCTCAATTCAGGGGGAGGGGGCAGGAGGGAAAAGTTTAGAGTGAGGGTAAGAAGTTAAATTTTGGCTGATCGAAATAGATTAAAAAAAAAAAGCAACAAACAATTAGGACAATTTAAAAAGAAGAAATCCCTAGGGGATGAGGGGGA
The DNA here is from genome assembly GCA_023553655.1 of Myrmecobius fasciatus. Taxonomy (NCBI): domain Eukaryota; kingdom Metazoa; phylum Chordata; class Mammalia; order Dasyuromorphia; family Myrmecobiidae; genus Myrmecobius; species Myrmecobius fasciatus. The sequence goes on from JAJPUD010000144.1 coordinate 759,235, forward strand.
AAGAGAGAAACACATCTTTAATACACATAATAGCACTAATACAAGTTAAGCCATATATAATTTACTCATTATTTTGGAAAATTCCTAAAGTGGGCATTTGTTTTCACCTTGTTGACACAATTTCACTGTGTCCACTGAGGTCTTACTGCTTGGCACTGTGCAAAGTGGGAAGCAGAATCAATTAGATTGATCTCCACAGCAATGGTGACATCACTTAAAACACACACACACACAGAGCAGAGGTTCTTCTGTCCTTTTGAATGAAGTAAATCATTTGCAATAAAGTAAGCAAGGAAAGAAATAAAACCAGCTCCTAAAATGAAATATTTTGAAAAGCCATTCTTAAAAGTTGCTTCTGAAAACTGCAGTCCCAAGTTGTGACTTCAAACTTAAATATATCTTTGTAAAGAGTAAAAAAGTTCTAAATTCAACAAACATTTCTTTGACCTGTTCAAATTTATCTGACATACCACTCGCCTTTGATTTGTAGCTGATACAACTAAACACAAGTGGAAACAGGAGAATTTTAAGAAACAGAGGGCACATTATTTTCCCTATTTTCAGTATAAAAAGTGGGAAGAAAACCATGGCAAGAAAGAGTGAAAATGTGGGGGCAGGTAATTTTGAGATTAACACATTGCGAAATGTTACTGCAGCAAACTGCAGATGGGAGAGCAAAGAAATCTATTTAAATGGAATTAATAGATAGTAGTTTGATAATGCAAAGAAATATAACTGAGAATTCAATAATGATGTTTTATTAGATAAGACAGTAGGCTTTGGAATACAGGGCCGGAGAAGAAGAAAAGAGAAACAAGCACTTATTTCTAACCCATAAGTCTTGCAACAGAAAATGACATCAGTGCCAAGTGAACTATTGTTTAGCCTTAATAAAGAGGAAGCCTCCTCCTAGCTTCCATTGCCAGCTGTTGGCTCCTTAGTTCAGTATCTACTAAAATTTGTCATAGCTTTATGTTTAAATTATTTTAGAGACTGTGGACTAATACTGGGATCCCCTTAGCAGAGTGTTAGACGGTTTTCAGGAGGTGCAAAAGACAAATTTCATGTCAGATCACTGTTGAGCCCTCAAGTTATATTTTGCATCAATTTACCTAATACATCAAAATGTAGACCACACCTACAAACCTTAATTCATTATTTCCTTCAAAATTTAGCACATTCTCAAGAAGGGCAAAATCCTCAAGTTAAATAAATGGCTGGGTTGGGAGAGGGGGAGAGTTTTAAGCTATTTATTTTTTATGTTTGTCTTTATTTTGATTGCTCCCACTTTGTAGGCAACTGTGATTCAATATCACAATAGCATGATAAGTCTGAGGGGGCTTTATGATTATAAGGTTTCTAAGCAAAGACAAAGTTATTGAAAAAAAAAGGAGACAAATAAGCACCACTATTTGGAGGCTGTTTCAGATACAAATGTTCCTTCCTTCACTAAGTAATAGCAAACAATCATAACAGATAAAAGTGTCAAAATGCTGCTCTTCCAAAATCATCAATGTTTCTCTGATCTATATATAGTTTCATTATAAATCTCTCAACAAAAATCTTTCTTGGACTAAGAAAAAGGAATGAGACTTGTTGGCCTTTCACATGGACAACATCTTAACAAAAATATGCAAAAATGTAGCTGATAGGTTATATCCCAAGCATACAAACTCAATCACTTCAGCTAAAGAAATCAGGAACCTAGTCTATACATAGTGTAACTGTTTCAAATTTTTCAGTAAGTACATTTCAACAAATGATTAACAAGTACAGAGTAGAAAACAAATTGTAGAAATGTTTTGACAAAAAAGCACAGCTAAAGCAACAAAGGAAAGAAAAAGCACCTAATCCCCCAAATTAAAGCTTTGAGCAACAACTGAAGCCCTAGGGGATAATTTGTCAAAGTTACACTGGAAATATTAGTTATTTTACCTAGACATTTCCTTAATCCATCAAATTCCAAATATAACCTAAATTATCATGTGTCAACTTTTTAACCTAGATTGATATGAATAAGAAAAAAAATTTAATAGCTATTTCCAAGCTGTGTTTACATGTTCCCCTTTGGAGAATAAGAGTTTGTATGTTTCCAAAGTTTCATCATTCTACCGCATATTCCTATGATATCCAGTTATTTTCCATACAAATTCTTGAACAGAAAAAAATTGCCATTTTTAATCTGGAGAACAGTATCTGACAGCAATATTTCTTTGTAAATCTAAGGAAGACTAAAAAATATTTCAGACAATGAAAATCAACAAAAAGCTGGAATTACTATTTCAAGTTAAATTGGGAAATTCTTCTTTCCCATATACCTATCTTGTGTTTTCATCTAGAATCTCCCCAACACAAAAATAACCTCTAGTTATAAACAGGCTCTACTTATAAACCATTCTTTAAAAAGCCAAATAAGATATTGAAACATATATATGTATACACACACGAAGAGATATTAAATATTAGGCAGCTTTAAAGATAACCTTCTTTTGGGAAAAACCAAACTCAAATTATTCAGCCTCTTGATATAAGGTTCATTTCGCTCATCAAGAAATATTTGGACATCCACTATGGGCAAGTTACCCCACTTAATACTAAGTTCTCAAAGACCCCAGTTCTCTAAAAAGAATAGCAATCTGAACAAACTTTATTAATCCACAGGATGACAAGTCATGTGTTTAAATCAGCTGCTAATGTCACAAGGAATAGGTAGTACTTATTCTTTCGGTATCCAACGAGAAAATATAACACTTTAAAAAGGAGCAGGAACATTCAAAGACACTAGATCTTTCACTCTATCTTTGTTAAAATTCAAATTATAGTAATAGAAGTAAGCAGTAGAGAAGGCCAGCTCCCAATCCAAAGTCTCCCTTTATCTTTTAACAAAGGTAAGGATCCTGACAGCCTTCAAGTGCTCCTAAGTTAACTGACACTATACAGGAGTGTACTTGAAGTAGCAACTGTCTGCTGAATTAATGACTTTAGCAAAGAATTGTTCCTTATAGTTGAAGAAGTTCTACAAAAGCTTTGCCAAAAACATTATCAAACAGCACAAGAAAAGTGGCTGCAAGCTTCAGGATTCCATTCAAAATGTCTACTTTACCTACTAAACATAACTCAGGATAAACGTAGAAAGCTGCTGACCAAGAGCTACACTTCACCTATCCAAAGCCAAAGGTCTAGAACTTCACCCACCCAAGAGCCACGACGTGTTAGCACCTAGGGATCACAAAAGGCCCTGTCCTGCTTGCTGAAGGGTCTCCCCTGTACACAAGGACAAGCACACGAGCCACAGGACTCGAACTGATTCAGCTTGACTCAGGTGTTCGGGGAAGCCTCTCCCAAACAAAAGAATCGAATTTAAGAACTTAATGAGCTCGCAGCCTTGACACAAATCCCCACACACCCGATGCAAGCTGGGCAACTGTCACGGGGCATTGCTGTTCCGTCGCCGCTCCCACTCCCCGGACGACCGGCTGGCTGCCGCGGGAGAGACACCGAGGCTCCTGCCGGCAGGACACCAGGCCGAAATTCTGCCCGACCTTACCTCTGGCAGCGCCGAGTGCGGCGGCCCCCGCTTCCGAGATCCACCCCAAGCAGCTCCGGCCGCCCCTTCTTCCCCACCCGCGACACCCAGCATCGAGTAAACAATCCCAAGGCAGTCGACCACACCGAACCCCATCCCCCGGGAAAGAAGGGCGAGTCTTGGGCCCCGGGAAATGAACCCGTCCCGGTCCCCGCTGCTTCTGACCAGTGCTCGGACCCCTCCCACGAGGCCCGGGACCCCCCGCTTCATTGCCCAGGGGCCGGCGCGGCGGGAGTCCAGGTCCCCAAGTCAGGACCTTCGTTAGGCCCTGGTCCCAAGGGACAGAAGGGAAAAGGGCGGAGGGGGCCGGGGGCGGGCGGACAGACGGACAGGGCAGCTGGGCCCGTGGCTCACCGCAGGCGAGAGGGCGGGCGGCTACTCCGGAGGCTCGGGAGCGATGCCGGATGCGTCTCGAGAGCTCGGTAAGCAGGGCAGCTGGGGAGGGGACGCTCCGATTCCGCTCGATGAGGCTCCCTTCTCCTTCACCGCCTCCTTCTTCTTTCACCACCACCGCCGCCGTCGCCGCCTCGGGCTTTATGGCCAACACTAGGGATCCGCTCTCACTTCCGCCGCCGCCGCCGCCCCGAGCGGAAGTGCCTATCACGAGACCCTTCACGCCAGGGCCCGCCCCGAACGTCCGTACGCCTGATGCTAGCCGGACCCGGGCGTGCTGTTGCATCACGTGGGTTAACATGGCGGCCCCCACTCTTAGACCAACAGTCTAAGGGTATCGCCATGTTGGACCCCAAGCTGACCTTCCCGACTCTCCACCCCGGAGAGGGAGAAAAAGAAAGCAATGACAGATTCTCCTTGTAAGTGTCAGTGTGATGGCGACCCCACTGCCACAACAGAACCCTAGGGTAGGATTCTCTTTCAGGGCTTCATTCATGCATTTCGTCCAACGAGGATTTATTAAGCTCTTATTGAATGCCAGGTTCTGGAGATGTTTCATGAGCAAGTCATGAGGTTGACAAAGACCTTAGTGTTAAAGCAATGTGAATGCACAAATAAAACATTTATTTAGCACTTACTACATGCAAAGCACTGGACGCACACACAGAAAAATAAAACAGTTCCTGCCTTCAAGGAACTTATATTTTCTTTAAAAATAATAATAGCTTTTTATGTTTCAAAATACCTGCAAAGATAGTTTTCAACATTACCCCTGCAAAATCTTGTGTTCCAAATTTCACTCCCTCTTTCCCCCTCCCCTCTCCCCTAAACAGCAAATAATCCAAAATAGGTTAAACGTGCAATACTTCTAAATATATTAAGAAACTTACATTCTAAGGTATTCCCATGAACCCCCAAGACATCTGCAAATACTTTTTGGGAGACCCATGAGCTTGAAGGGGGTGGAGATGGACATGAATTACTTATGTTTTCACCAGCCTCTCAATGAAAAATTCATTATTGTGAAGCCTGCCAAAGAGGGAGTCCATTACATGAAAAAAGAATTCTTGGATTCAAGGTGACTAGAAGGATGGTGGTACCATCCACTGAGATGAGGAAGTTAGTGAAAGCGCCTGGATTTAAGGAAAGATGATGAATTTTGGACATGCTGAGTTTGAGGTGATTGCTATATGGTAGGTACTCTGTTGATAAGTGCTAGGGAAACAAAGGTAAAACAAAACATTCTCTACTGTCAAGGAACTGACATGGGGTGGTGTGGGGTGGAAACACGTTACAACATATATGCAGATAAGTAAGTACAGGATTATTTGAGGAGGAAGAGAGCACTGAACTGGAGGAATCAGGGAAGGGTTCATGGAAGGAAGAGATGACTCCTGAACTGAATTATAAAGGAAGGAGATGGTGAAATCTAGACATCTGGGGAAACCCCAGGTGGAAGCATGCAGCAGGTAGTTGGAAATACGGGACTGGAGTAACTCTAGGAAGAGATTGGGACAGGAGTAACCCATTTGGAAATTTGCTTTAGAAATAGGAGGTGAAGCCCAGTCCTGCATGAGATCATTAAGGGTGAGAAGCAGGGAAAGAATGTTGTTATATGACAATGCAGGTCAATGAATAAATCCCTCATTAGTGAGGCAGACTATAAATATTAAAAAAAATTCTGAAGAGGAAGAGAGGGAGGATGGGAGAGACAGAGACACGGAGAGACAGACAGAGAAAAAGAAAGAATGTGGTAGTCCAGTAGTTCTAAATTTAGAGTTTTAATCAGACTTCAAAGATGCCAAAGTCATCCACTGCATCCTAGGCCATCCTGGGCTGTCCTGACTTTTGTCTGCTCACTAAACTGAAGAGAGAATGAGGTCAGCAACTTTGTACAACTCTGCCTCACTTAAATCCAATTCGTGAACTAGTTAAGACATCATTCTGTGAGACTACCAGTCCTCTTTGAAAACAAGGAAGAAACAACAAATTTGGAATAGTGCCTGGCTCTTCTACTTAACATTTTAGGAAAGTATGACTGTGGACAATTCATTTAACCTCGATGAACTATCAGTTCCTCATCTGTAAAATAAAAAGTCCAGACTTGATAACCAGGTGACTTGATTAGATTACCTGAATAGATAGATGTCCAGCTCTAAATCTAAAATCCTATAAACCTAGGAAGTCAGGAAAGGCTTTGGAGAAAGTGGCCCTTGAAAGGTGTTCAAGATATGCCTAGGGAGAAAGGAGAAAACAGGGTTTCAGAAAGAACATATCATCTCCATTTCATAAATGCAGAAACTGAATCTCAAAGAGACCAAATGGTTTACCTAAAATCAGGCAACTAGGAAGCTGTGAGATAACTTGAACCCAAGCCCTCTGACTTCCAAGTATAGTGTTCTTTCTCCAAATGAAATAATATATGTAAAGTATTTTGAAAATCTTAAAATACTATATAAATGCCAGTTTATTCTTATTACACATGTAAAAAGGACTAATAGAAGATCATTTCTTACTTTGATAGATGTGAGAGATTCAGAGAGCAAGAAGATACTGGGCATTTGAAGTGAAGAGATTATCTACTAAGAGGGAAATTCCAATAAAACTTTATTGACTGAAAAATTCTATGAGATAATTATTATTCATATGAATTATGATTATTATTCACAATTTTACATACAAACCTTCAATTGGAGCACCAGCCCTGAAGTCAGGATGACTCCTGAGTTCAAATCTGGTCTCAGACATTTAACACTTCCTAGCTGTGTGACCCTGGGCAAGTCATTTAGCTCCAATTTCCTTAGCAAAAAAAATTAAAGAACAAAACAAAACAAAACAAACAAACAAAAAAACCCCTTCAATTGTAGGGAGCCAAAGCTATAAGTAGGAAAATTATCTATAATCTTATCAAAATGAATATTTCTCCCATTGATGCAAATTAAAATCCATCCTCACCAATTGTCAGTAAGTTGTCAATAAATATTATGAAGCACCAGTCAGGCACTCTGCTAGGAGATGGGAATATAAATATAAAAAAGACAGTTTCTATGTTCAAACTGCTTATATTCTCATAGGAAAAGACAACATACAAAAAAAGTTGAAAAGGAGAGAGGGGAGAAACCTAGTACAATGGCATGATGAAGTCAAAGAAGTCAAAAATGGTTTCAATCAGGTAGAAAAGATGTCTTGGGAGATGTCTATCTTCTCTCCTTAAATGGGGGAGTTTATAACTCCATTCTCCTCTGAGAGGGGCAGATATGTTGCAAGGTTGATTGGATTTTACAAGATAAGAATCCTGGAACTATGCTGGATATATCAAAGAGGTACAAAAGGAGTGCAACCAGTGGGAAATGAAATGTCAGATGTCCTTGCCTTCTCATCTTTTTCATTGATAGATGTTCTGTAGAGGAGGATCTTCAATGTGCTTAAACCCTTCTCTAGGTTCATGAGATGTCTTAGCCTTATAAATGGTGGCCAACCTGTTTCCTTCCTTCCTTCCTCCTTTCTTTCTTTTCTTCTTCCTTTCCTTCTTCCTCCCTCTCTCCCTTTTTCCTTTCTTTTTTCCTTCTTTCCTCCTTTCATTTCTTTCTTTCTTCCTTTACCCTTCTTTCTTCATTCTTTCCCTTCTTTACTTGCTTTTCTTCTTCCATTTTTTCTTTCTTCTTTTCCCTATCTCTCACAGGCTAGACATACACTAACCACTCAAAAGCCATCTTTGACCTACTAATCTTCCAATCTTTACTGGTTTGTCCTACTTTAAGCAGCCTAGTAACCTAGAGGCTCACTATATTTGTGCTACTTAATACAGACACCAATCAGTTATAGCCCTACTTTGGCTCAGAACTTTCAAACTCAGATGATCCATTAGTCTCAGCCCCCTTAATAGCAGGAACTACAGGCCTGCACAACCACGCCCAGCCTTACTTCCTTTTCTAAAACCCCTTTTTTTTTCCTTTTTTTTTTTTTTTTGCATGGGTCATCACTGGAAGCAGGCTAAATTTTGCTTGCACTTGTTATGCAGCTCTCCATGGTCCTTGATTCAAGGTTCACGTTATGGGACCAACATGACTTCATATGATTTATAAAGTTTTGGTTTTGAGTGTGTATTCAAAAATATAACTAAATTGGATGTAAAGGAACATTCCCCAGAACATGTTAATTGTAATTATGTTTGTACTACAATTCATATAAATCCTCTAGATTTTCAGCCCTATATCTTTCCCTTTGTTCCTCACCTCTCAGAAATCTGGCTAGATTTCTCTCCTCGAAAGTGTCATGCTCTGTCTTCCATCTTGGTCTTCCTTCCTCAGGACTCTCCTCTAACAGTCTCCCTCTTTCCTCTTTTGCATTTGTAAAGCATACCCATTCTTTTCACTGAAGCCAAATCCAATGCTGTTTCTAAAGACTTTCCAAAAGGGTGATCTTTTGGCTTCTACAAATTTCATTCCTTCCAACCTCTCAAGAAATACCTGGTCTGGGACAGCTAGGTGGCTCAGTGGATAGAGTACCAGCCCTGAAGTCAAGAGGACCTGAGTTCAAATCTGACCTCAGACACTTAACATTTCCTAGCTATGTGACCCTGGGCAAAGTCACTTAACCCCAATTGCCTCAGGAAAAAAGAAAACAGAAAACACTTGGTCTGTAATACACAATTGGCATTTAATAATCTGCTATTCTGACTTAGAAGCCTCAGGTATATACAAAGGGCTGTTCCTGTCCTTCCATGCTAGAATCTTTGGCCCATCTAGGGAGGTATCCAAAAAACGAAACTAAACTTAATAGAATCTGTATTTATAGATGTAGAAGAAATAAAAAAAAAAAGTTGGAGAAAACAGAATGAGTTTAGAAAAGCTTATCCAAAGATAAGTTAGAGCTGGCCTACTGTAATTGCCTAAAATATCCTCTACATTGCTTGACTTATTTCACTTCATTTCATTTCTGCTTTGTTGTTTGCTGAGGTGGGAATGGGGGGAGGATTCAGAGAATGTTCAGGTGTAGATTTATTCAGGATAACAATTATCTTTTTAAAAATAAGTGAACATTTCTAGAATGGTGGGTATTTTTAGATCAATCTCACATTAGAATAAATTAGTTCAATCAGTTTGCTTTTCTTGTAATATGTATAATACAACAATTATACTAAGGGATGAGGGGTTTCCTAAAGGTGGGAAAGGGTAGTAGTACTCTAGGAAGTAGGGCAGATTTGGGAAGGATGCCACAGTATGTGTCAAGAAAGATGGTGCAATCTGTACTGGACTCTTTGGAACGGTAGACAGAAAAGTAGGAGAGCTCAAGACAAAGTTGGTGTATTTCAAAATTTTACCCTATTTCCAAGAGAAAAAGCCTAGAACTAGAAGGGACCTTAAAGGCCATCTAATCTAGTCACCTAATTCTGTAAACACATAAATCCCATAACAAAAAGTTCAAAAACCTGCCACTACACACCTCTGATGTTCTTTTTTTTTTCTTTTTTTTTAATTAAAAGCTTTTTATTTACAAAACATATGAGTGATTTTTCTACATTGACCTTTGCAAAAAACTTTTTTTTTGTTCCAAGCTTTTCCGCTCCTTCCCCCCACCCCCACCCCTAGATGACAGGTAATGTAATACATGCTAAATATGATAAATTATATGACAAATCCAATATATGTATACATATCTATACAGTTATCTTACTGCACAAGAAACATCAGATCTAGAAAGAGAGAAGAAAAAAAACAATCTAAGAAGGAAAACAAAATGCATGGAAATATTCACAGAAAGCATTAAAATGCTGTGTTGTGGTCCGCACTCAGTTCCCACAAGCCTCTCTCTAGATGTATATGACTATCTTCATCGCTGAACAATAGGAACTGGTTTGAATCACATCATTGTTGAAGAGAACCATGTCCATCAAAATTGATCATCATATAGTCTTGTTGCTGTGTATAATGTTCTCCTGGTTCTGCTGATTTCACTTAGCTTCAGTTCATGCAAGTCTCTCCAGGCCTCTCTGAAATCATCCTGCTGGTTGTTTCTTACAGAACAATAATATTCCATAATATTCATTTACCATAATTTATTCAGCCATTCTCCAATTGATGGGCATCCTTTCAATTTCCAGTTTCTTGCCACTACAAAAAGGGCTGCCACAAAGATTTTTTCACATATGGGTCCCTTTCCCTCCTTTAAAATCTCTTTGGGATATAGGCCCATTAGAAACACTGCTGGGTCAAATGGCACCTCTGATGTTCTTACAGTGGAATAGGGAAAAGACAATTCAACATGAATTTGAGAGATCCTGGTCCAGACCCTACCTCGAATAGTTCCTAAATGTGTGACCCTGGGTGGCTATTGTTAACAGAGCCAAAGGCTTGAAGTCAGAAAACCTAGAATCACATAGGCCTCAGATACATATCAGTGACCTACCTACTTTTCTGATCATACATCTCTTAACCTTTCATATCAGTGATAAATTTCACTGTGTGCATACAATGTGATATTCTTTTACCTTTAGGGAGATTGTTAAATTCCATGATTGGGAGCTCTATAGGATTACCGGAAAAATTAATTGATATTTAAAAGATGGGCAAGTGACATCTTCCCAGAAATTCACTTTTCCCATCTATGAAATGAGAAAGATAATAAGAAGAAGATCCACTTGACCCATGGTGCTGTTATGAGGAAAATGTTAGAGTACTCTTATTTGACAATGACTCCCCAACTCCATTCCTTTTGAAACATAAACAGGAACAGCCTAAAGTTCTGACCTCAGGGGAAAGATTCTTTCTCTCTTACTCCCACATAACTTGGGTTCTTGCAAGAGCTCTAGGCTCAGAAAAGGAAGGAATCTTAGTAAGAGGCTGTCAGCTCTGCCCACCGATCTATTTCTTTATCTCCCCAATCCCCTTGCCCACAACATTTTCCCTCCAGGTAGAGTGAGAGGATTCATTTTGCTCACCTGATCTTTGCAACATTATCTCACACCCTACTATGTGTTTCCATACTACTGCCAAGCTATACTACCTTCCATCCCCTGTAAATGTTCTGCTCTCTCCCTCTCCCACTTTCTGAGCTAATTGCTCAGCTTTGTTCCCTATGTAGGCAACATCTCTCCTCTCCCAACTCTGCCTGTTGAAATCCTACCTATCCTCCCATATCCTGCTCTCCTGATTCTGCTGCTAGTCAGGAGTGATCTTTCCTTTCCCTGACCTCGCAGAATAAGTCTTCTGGACATCTTGCCTATGTCTTATACCTTTTACCATTTTACCTTGTAGTTCTTTCTGTACATGTCCTTATCATTTTTTACTAGGTTGTATACTCTGGGGACATATTAAATATAACTTCTACCATACAAACCCACATACACAGAAACAAACACACATAGATGGAATCCAATAGTGAAAAAAAATTCAATAGTGTTACACACTAGGATTTACATTTGTCCCTTATTTTCCATAATGACAGTGCAAATACAATTTTGATCTAAATGTATATATTGACAATTCACAATATATAGCTCTTTTTCCTCCTGTATAAGAGATATAAAATCTTAAGGGTCCAACCATACTAAATGTACAAGCCTCATAACCACTTAAATTAGATCTTCACAAGTTTTAGCTAAAATACATGTGAAACACTAACTAGCAATCATTTAAATACAATGTGAAGTGAATAATTTCTTTATAAAATGAAACTCTGACTAATAGAACAATCCTGAAGACATTCCAGCAAACATGAGTTTGCACATGGTAACTGATAGCCTGATACATGTTTAATGGATTTAATTCTCACCTCTGTCTAGAGCTCACAAGCTTGATTCCAATCTTCCCTTTACATTCTCCTCTTCCATCTTCCCCCTTCCTTTCCCCCACATACTCTGTACCTTTCCTGGACTTTGACCCACATACCCCATAACCCACAGATGGTGGAATGAGTGGACATCCCCAAAAGGGTCATAGCCTACAAGAGGAGCAGACTGCATAACTGACCTGTCTCTGAAGCTTTACTTAAGGCCTTGGGAACAAAGAGAGTCAGAATTCTGGCTCTCTGCTTCCTGGGGCAGAGTAACTCCCTTTTCCTGGAATTCCTGCAGAGAGTAGGGAAGCAGAGAGCTCAATTCCATGTGATTTGAGATCAATTTAATTTGTTTCAGTAGGAATTTGTTCCCCTCCTGCTATGGGACAGCTACATGCTAGGGGTATAAGGACTAAAGTAAAAAAGTTCTTACCTTAAGGAGCTTCCAAACTTTAATTTGTGTCTGGGTGAGAAGCAGCCAAAACTGGGAGGAATCAGAAAAAACTCTTATGGGACATAACTTTTGAGCTAAATCTTGAAAAGAGCTGGGAATTCCAAGAAGCTAAGGTGAGGTCCAGAGATAATACAATGACCATTTGTGATTTCAGAAAATGAATGATGAAACATGCTCTTAATGTATTATAGAAGAGTGGTGAATTTAGTGTACAGAATGAGGCACATGTATTTTTGTGTACAGCCATTGGAGGAATTTGTTTTGCTTGACTATCAATATTTGCAACAAATGCAGTCAACAAGCATTTATTAAACTCCTACTATCTGCCAAGCACTGTGCTAAGTGCCAGGGGTACAAAGAAAGGAAAAAGACAGATAGGTCCTGCCCTCATGGAACTTAAAATCTAATGAGGTAGACAAGCAAAGATACAAACAAGAGACATGACAGGAGAAAATGTAGAAAATCTATGGAAGGAAAGTCATGGTATTAAATAAAACATTCAAGCATGAATCCATGTTTGAAGCAAAAATGGAGATGTGGGGGTTAACAGAGACCTATTAGGCTGTTTTTACTTCCTTATGGGGATGAAAAGACAGCTTAGCCCAGAATGATCACAGGCTTTCAAGCCAGTGTTTTTCTGCCACTTACTACAGAATGATGTTAGGCAAACAAATCACTTTGCCAGGCCTCAATTTCCTTATCTGTAAAATGAAAGGTTTAATTAGTAAGTGTGAAGTAAGATTCAACAAATGTGCTTTTTCCCCCTTTTTTCTTCAGTAGGTAAGGGATAAAAGAAAGAAAGTAGATTTTCTGTTGATTTCTTAAAGTAGAGAAGTTGAGGTAAGATACTAGATGTGAAATGTAATATGAACTTCTATTTAAGGCTACTGTATTAACAATTTTGTTTAATTGTTTTACTATGTTACAAGATACTTCACAAAGCAGGAGTAATCTGTAAATGTTTGTAATATAAAAAAATTAATAAAACTGAAAGTGTTAAAAAAAAAAAGCAGAGGATAGATATGAAATGTGGGATATAAGGAACAAGGATCCCAATTTGGTTGGAATGTAGAGTTCATGAAGTGAGGATAAAGTGTAATTAGTCTAGAAAAAGAGGTAAAGGACAGATTGCAAAAGTAATTCATTGTAGGGCTAGGTCTTAGTACAGTGCCTCTATTATTTTTCAGGTTAAAAGTTCCTCTGATGAAGAATCTGATGACTTTATTATCTATTCAGTCACCTCAGTCTCTGTCCAGCCAGTACTTAGTAGGTTGCTTAATACTTTTTAAAACTGAAAATCAAAAAAATAAATAAATAAAAAATAAAACTGATAATCAAATTGAGCTGTCCAGCCTGACTAGTAGCCCTTTGGGCCTTAGCACTTTAATTAATGACAGTAATGGTATTGAAGGGGAGCAATGTACAAGTGCTGAGAGCCAATGGGCCTAAGGGATAGACAATTCTATCTCAGAGTGGACAATTTCATTCAATTTTCAATTCAATAAGCATCTATTATGCACTTCCCATATGCTAAGTATGAGGATACAAAGACAAAATTAATCCCTTTCCTGAAGGAAAATCTCCTAGAATGTGGGACAAGGGAAAAAAGAGAGATTGAGTTGGCCAGATCAATATGATGTGATGGAAAAACCTTAGCCAAGACCAGGCTTAGCCCATAGAGGAAGACTTTCTTCCTAATAAGCGGAATCTTTGATTTTCTATTCTAAGATTAGATCTCCTAGTGAAGTCTTAGATATTGCTATAGTTGTTTAATTGCTTTCAGTTGTGTCCAACTTTTTGTGACCCCATTTGGGGTTTTCTTGGCAAAGATACTGGGCTAGTTTGCCATCTTCTTCTCCAGTTCATCTTACTGAGGAGGAAACTAAAGCAAACAGTATTAAGTGACTTGCTCTGGGTCACACAGCTGGTAAGTATCTGAAGTCATGTTTAAATTCATGAAGATGAGTCTTCCGGACTCCAGGCTCAGCATAGTGCCTCTGGTCTTTTTCATCTGCACCAGGAAAAAGAGAGACACAGACAGAGAGACACACAGAGGGAGACAGAGACAGAGAGAGACAGAGAGAAACAGAGACAGAGACAAAGAGAGAAAGAGAAGGAGGGAGGAGGAGAGAGAGACAGAGAGATAAAGAAAGGTGGAGGGGAGAGAGAGAGAAGAGGGAGGGAGAAAGGAAGAAAGAGAGAGAGAGAAGAGGGAGGGAGGGAGGGAGGGAGAAAGGAAGGAAGAGAGAGAGGGGGGAGAGGGAAGGAGGGAGAGAGAGAGAAAGAGAGAGAGAGAGAGGGAAGGAGGGAGGAAAGGAGAGAGGGAAGGAAGGAGGGAGAAAGGAAGAAAGAGAGAGAGAAGAGGGAGGGAGGGAGGGAGAAAGGAAGGAAGAGAGGGGGGAAAGGGAAGGAGGGAGAGAGAGGGGAAGGAGAGAGAGAGAGGGAAGGAGGAAGAAAGAAAAAGAAAGATACAAAGAGAGATAGAGAGAGACAGAGAGAGAGAGGAGGGGTATGGGTGAAAGAGACAGAGAAACAGAGACAAAGAGACATAGAGATAGAGTGCAAGAGACAGGCAGAAAGAGATAGAGACAGAAAGACAGAGAGATAGAGACAGAGAAGAGAGAAAAGCAAAAAGAGATAGAGAAGCAGAGGGAGGAAGAAAAGAAGAAAGACAGAGTCTGGGATACAGAGAGGCCAGCTCTTCAGAACATTTAATTACTCATAGCTACCCACACTGAAGAACATCACGTGAGATGGGAGCTCTCCTCAGGGTGCTTAGAGAAGAAAGAGTAGGAAATGCAAGGGGAGGAAGAAGAAAAAGGGTGAAGGAGCAAGCACACAATTACATAACATAAGATTAATAGTGCTGGCAGTGGAGTGGAGTGGAGGGAGAACAGGTCTTGGAGTTACAGTTCAGTTCCTGCCTCTGACCAAAGCTCTCATCTCTACAAACAAATAACTTCATCACCTACTGCCTTGAAGCTACTCTCTCAAACTGAAAGTTACAGGGAGTTCCCTCTTAATGAAATTACAGGTCAAAAGCCCAGGAGAGGGAGAGGCAATTTCTAGTCCTCTAAAAAAGAATTTATTCTAGATCCTGTGGAAAATCTATATTGGATAGCTGAACAAATCCAAAGGTAAAAGAGCTCCAAGTATCATTTCGAGGATACCAAACAACCGGGGCAGCCAGCCCTCATAAGCAAAATTTGTCTTTGTGTTCTCATACTTCTCTTTCCTCTCTCCTGGGTCTCCCAGTCATTCCTTTTAAGCCTGACTAACCTCAGAAAGCTTTTATTGATAAGAGAAAAGGACTCTGAGAGACCAAAAGTTTTCCAGTCATCAAGATTACTCTTCAACCTGAAGACTTTGGGTTGCAGCATTTAGAACCAAATTAAAAGATAAGATATATATCCATTCAGTTATTGATCTGATTCAGATCCCTAGAATACCAAAATCTTTTTTTTTTTCTTTTCATTTAGATCCCTTCTATCCATGCTAGTTAGCTACTTCTCCCTTCTTGATTTGTAGTTTCTTGGGAAACAGGCTATAAATAATCCGGGCTAATAAATAACTATTGTCCATAATCATTATATGTGAACAGCCCAGTATGGATCTCTTCCCACTAAGTAACTTCCAATAAAGTTTTGAGATTGTAGAACACTTTTTTCACAATAACTTTGTAGGCTTTGGTACCATAATTCAATTCTGTTCACCTTACTAAATGGGTATTAAGCACTAACTATATGCCAAGCACTAGGCAAGGTGCTGGGGATGCAAAAAGAGGGCTCCTGCTCTCAAGGAACTTACAATCATTCAAATGAATATATATTTTTAAAAAGCTTCATACAGAATAAACAATAATTAAAAGAGGGAAGGCACTGGAATTAAGTCTTGTGTGGTAGCACACAGCTAGTAAGAGTAATTTCAAATATACCCATTTTAATTTTTTTTAATTTAACTTTTTTTGTGTGTGAGACAATTGGAGCTAAATGACTTGCCCCCAGGATCCATGTTAAGTTCATGTTAGATGTCTGTGGCTGGATTTGAAATTAGGTCTTTCTGATTCCAGGGCCAGTTTTCTATTCACTGCACTATCTAACTACCCCTGAAATATACCCATTTTAAAGACAGGGAAACAAGAGATCTAGAGACAGGTAAAGTGACTTGTCATAAACCCAGTAAGTGTAGGAACTGGATAGAAATCTCAGTCATGATTTCATATATACTGTTCTTTCTCTCCTGCAACAGACATATCTGATTCTCTGAAGAGATCTTCATTTGTCAATTCAAATCCATTCACAGGATTCATAAAGGTGAAGGGGAACTTAGAAGCCATTTAGTCCAAGCCCCATCTTTTAAGAAAGAGGAACCTGAAACTCAGAGAGTTTAAGTGATTTGATCAGATTGGGAATCCAGGTTCTGACTCCAGGATCAAGGCTTCCAAAAAACAATTTATTTATATTTTATTTTATTACTTATACTCTGTTTCCTCTCCCATCCCTGACTCTCAGTAGTTAATATTATTTGTCATGAAAATAATACAGGAAGATATTTATAAAAATTTACTTATAGTGTGGACCAAAAGGTGGCAAAATTTAAAGCTGATCATATATAGATGATATGGTCAGGAATGTGAAATAAAATGAGACAGAGGATTGTGTCTATCTAATGCATCTTTACCAATGAATTTCACCTTTGTCTTTGCCTCTCATTTATCTGTGTAACTCTGGACCTGAAGTCAGTAAACTTTGAGTTCATATTTGGTCTCAGATACTAGCTGTGATCCTGTGTAAGTCACTTAATTTTGTCTGTTTCCTCAACTGGAAAATGGGAATAATCATAAGGTTGTTGTAATAATCCAGAGTTGTTGTGCAGATCAAATGAAATAATAACACAATACCTGGCACATACTTAATAAATTCTTGTTTTCTTTCTGCATGAGAAACAAACAAATGAATGAACAAAATCTTGGGGTTAAGCTAAACCAAAAGGCCTCAAGCCCAGAGAGTTCTTTTTTCCCCCTGAAGTTTCTAAAATGATACTGAATGAGTAAAATTTATCAAGCAAGTTGCTATGAGAAATTTCTAATTTTAAGTCAAATAATGACTGGAGAAAAAGACAATAATAAACAGGACAAATACTTGGCTACCTCAGCTATTTCAGGAGCTTGAGTCCTGGGACTAAGAATCTGTTCTGATCTGGATATGATTTTCATTAATGGGGAAGAATTGTTTGCTAGGTGGTAAACCTGGTACTAGACTATATGTAGACATCCTGTAACTGGTTCCTGACAAGTAGCTACATAGTATAGAGGAGGCTCTCTGATTGGTTTTGGAGATATTCAAAATGTCCCATCTGCTACAGCTACTTCTTTTTCTCTCTTTGCTTTAACTGGTGACTTATAGATCATGCTGTAAAGGGAAGGTCTCAAGGATTCCTCTCTCTGTGAGGCCTCGTGATCTTTGTGAAATAGTCTTTAATCTTTAGTCAAAGCTCCAAATTCTTGGATTTTGCAGCCTGTACAGCATTGGTGGTCTGAAGAACAAAAAGTGATCTTTGGTAATAGCTTTTGGGAGTCCAGCCTTGCAGAAGGTCTCACCCAATAGCTCACCCACTTCTAAGCATGAATTTGATGGGATCAGTACTAAATAGGAAATGAGCTGAAGAAAGAGCCTTATTCCCTTCCTCTTTACCCATCACCATTGAGTTGGAATAAGGTAGATTATTCCCCTGAGGCATTGGGGAAAATATCCTTTTGTAAAAGCCAATGGATATTAAGTGGTTAAATGAAAATCAGATCTGGTCCCTAAATCCTAACAGTGAGGGGACCCAGATTATGAGGGTTATAACTCCAGGGGAGATGTAACAGCCTATCTCTGAGAGAGTGGAGGCAATGGGAACTCAAATTCTACTAGGAGAAAAAGAGGGGTCACAGAAGAGCAGGATCTTTGTGTAGGGTGAATAGGGTGATGTTAACTGATCCCAGAGAGAAAAGCAGAGCTACCCAATATTTGTACAGCAGCTGTTTTCTCTGCCAAGAAAAAGATCTTTGCCCTGGAAATGAATGAATGAAAATGAAGAACAGAAAGCCAAGATAATACCTTAAGTTTGATGTAGTAAAAAGCATGTTGGTTCTGTAGTTAGAGAACCTGAGTTTTCAATGAATCAATCAATAAGCTAAATGATCAAAGGATATGAACAATTTTCAGACAAAGAAATTGAAAACATTTCTAGTCATATGAAAAAATGCTTTTAATCACTATTGCTCAGATAAATTCAAATTAAGACAACTCTGAGATATTACTACACACCTCTCAGATTGGCTAAGATGACAGGAAAAGATAATAATGAATGTTGGAGGGAATGTGGGAAACCTGGGACACTAATACATTGTTGGTGAAGTTGTGAACTGATCCAACCATTCTGGAGAGCAATTGGAACTATGTCCAAAGGGTCATCAAAGGGTACATATCCTTTGATCAAGCAGTGCCTCTACCAGGCCTGTATCTCAAAGAGATCATAAAGAAGGGAAAAGGACCCACATGGGCAAAAAACATTTGTGGCAGCTCTTTTTGTAGAGGCAGGAAACTGGAAACTGAGTGGATTTCCATCAGCTAGAGAATGGCCGAGTAAGTTAGGGAATATAAATGTTATGGAATGTTATTGTTCTATAAGAAACAATCAGCAGGATGATTTCAGAAAGGCTTGGGGAGACTTTCATGAACTGATGCTAAGTGAAGTGAGTAAAACTAAGAGAACACTGTATACAGCAACAAGATTGTGTGATGATCAATTATGATAGACTTGGCTCTTTTCAACTGTGAGATGATTTAGGCCAATACCAATAGATTTGTGATGGAGAAAGCCTTCTGTATCCAGAACGAAGATTGTGGGGACTGAATGTGGATCCCAACATAGTATTTTCACTTTTTTTGTTGTTGTTTACTTGCTTTTTTTTCTTTCTAATTTTTTTGCTTTTTGATCTGATTTTTTTTGTACAGCATGATAAATGTAAACATATATGTATATGTATATGTATATATATATATATTTAAGAATTGCACATGTTTAATATATATTGGATTACTTGGTGTGTAGGGGTAGGGGAAAGGGAGGGAAAAAACTTGGAACACAAAGTTTTGCAAGGGTAAATGTTGAAAACTATCTTTACATATATTTTCAAAATATAAAAGCTATTTTGAATCAATCAATAAATGAATATTTAAGTGACTTACTTGTTTATAACAAGTTAAACAACTCTTTCCATGACTGGGCCATATGGGAGTTCAGGAGATTAGCAGTTCTGGTGTGAGGACTTGCTAAGCCTTTTTCAAAGTTGCTCATTCACCTTTGGCATCCATCTGTCACTCAACTCTCACTTGTGGCTCCAAGAAACTGTAGCATGTTCATCAGCCACATCCTGGTAAAACCATGTTGGTAGATGAGGCAGACCAAGTTGAGGGTAACCAACAAGCCTCAAAGCTATGAGTGAGTTAGGGGAATGTCTACCCGAAACATATGAAGATATCCCCTAGTGGAATAGATATAGTACAATTCTATGTCACTTGAATTAGATTCATGGGCAAGTCAAAATATCATACCATCCTCTTTCCTTAGACCATGCAGTCCCAAAAACAACTTGCAGTTTTGGTCTGTTCATTTTCAGTTCTAGGTACAAGAAGTGGAGTCCCAGATCCAGGAGATCAAGCCATGAGGACCTTGGAGCTCAAGATTTCCTTGCTAAATGTTATAATCAGCCCAGGAGTGGAGTCCTAGCAAGCCAGATTGCCAAGGTGCTGATACAAGGGAAGACTTCTATATTGCAGAAATAGATTCCCAAATATATACACACAAATATATACTATATATATATATAATATATATACACATATATACATACATATACATACAAATTATATATATATCTATATATGCATATATATAGATGTATATATAATCTTTAAATATAACTCCAGGTGACAGGAATCCACTAGAGCTTTTAGAGCAGGGAAAGTTCTTGGGCAGACATTTACTTTAGGATTATCACTTTGGTAGTGATGTGGAAGGTTGATTGGAAAGGGGAGAAGCTTGAATCATGCCTCTGCTTTTTATTACTGTCACTTAGTCTCTCTGGCCTTTGGGGGCCAGATGAGCTTTCTAAAGGAGTACCCTGAGGGCCTTGCCAGCTCAGAATCCTATAACCTTTATAGTAATCTATATAATTGAAAGAATTTGACCATGGAAGGAGACTAAGAGATTAAGGGCCTGGTTTCCCATTCTAGCTCAAATACTGCCCCCCCTCCCCCCCCCGTGATCTTGAACAAGTACAATTTTTAAGAATCTTGGTTTTAATAACCCCAGGATGTATGTGCTATTATTATCCCCATTTTACATATGAGGTAATTGAGACAAACAGAAGTTAAGACTTGCCCAGGCTTAGTCAGCCACTATGTGTTTGAGTTCAGCTTTGAACTTCCCAATTCAAGGCCCAGCATTTTACTGTGCCTTATGATAATAGAGGTTGTGAAATTGAAAATATTTTGGCTCTTATTTTTTAATTGTATGATTTCCTTACATTTTAACTATAAAGGCACTGTTTTGTCTTATTTTTAATAACTTATTTTTATGATATTAAATAATAACTTATTTAAAAACTTATTTTTATATTTTTAATAATAGCTTTTTATTTTCAAAATACAGGCAAAGATAGTTTTCAACATACACCCTTGTAAAACCTTGTGTTCCAAATTTTTCTCCCTCCCTCTCCTCCATCCTTCCCCTAGACAGCAAGTAGTCCAATATATATTAAACATGTGTAATTTTTCTATAGATATTTATTTCCACATTTATCATGCTGCATAAGAAAAATAAGATGAAAAAGGAAAAAAATGAAAAAAACAAAAGCAAGCAAACAGCAACAACAAAAGATGAAAATACTATGTTGTGATCCACATTCAGTCCCCACAGTCCTCTCTCTGAATCAGTTGGTTCTTTCCGTCATAAATTTAAGGAACTTATTAAAGATTACAATTTTATCACACACACACTTTACATTTTATTGTAAAATGAAAATAATAATCTCTATCCTGTCCTCCACACAAGGGTATTTTGAGGATCTAATAAAATAATATAGGGATTGTTGCTTAGAAAATATTGGAATAAATTCTGTTCATGTAAGCTGTCATTATTATTATTATTTGTTCTGTCTTTAAAAAAAAGAAAAAAGCAAGGTAATTTACTCATCTTCACATCTCTAGGAAAGTATGGAGTAGGTGGAAGAGGGATATAATAGAATACTTGTTTGACAGATGGGAAAATTGAGGAAAACAAGCAAAAAAAGAATGTGAAATGGCTTCTTCAAATAAATGATGATCCATGGGCTAAGGAGAAAGACATTAATTGACTCATTTATTAATATAAGGTCAGCTCTATTCTCCTCTAGGCACAATTGGCCTAAGAAGTAGCTATAGTTTCTAACTCATATCTCAGATAGCTATTTTCACAAAGAATCAGAATACTTAGTATCAGGCAGGCAATTAGCATTTATTAAGAGTCTACTAATGTGTCAGGCATTGTTTTAAATGGTAGGGATGCAATAAAAGGCAAAAGATTGTCCCTGTCCTCACAGAGCTCATATGAGGGAAACTACATGCTAACAATTATATATGAGCAAGACGGATACAGGATAAATTGTGGGTAACCAATAGAGGAAAGGCTCTAGCTTTAAGGGGCATCAGGAAAGGCATCTAGTAGAATATGGATTTTTATCTGGGACTTGAAGGAAGCCAGGAAAGCCAGGGCAGAGATAAGGAGGAAGAGTATTATAGGCATGGGGAGAGGGGAAAAGCTAGTAGTCTGGTAATAAGAGTGTTTTGCTGGATTTAAAGTCAGAGGTGCTAGGTTCAAATGTCCTAATGACCTGTGTTACTTTTTTTTTCCTTTTGCCTCTCTCTTTCTTTTAAAAAATAATAATAGCTTTTTACTTTTCAAAATACATGCAAATATAATTTTCACCCTTGCAAAACTTTGTATTCCAAATTTTCTTCCTCTTCCCCCTTCCCCTAGACAGCAAGTGATCTAATATAGGTTAAACATATGTAATTTTTCTAAACATCTTTCCACATTTATCATGCTGCAAAAGAAAAATCAGATCAAAGACCTATATTACTTCTAACAGCATCAATTTATTTATCTGTCAATTAAGAGGTTTGGATTAGACCCCTTTTAAGTCTTTTGCCACTGCTAAAATCCATGATCATCTGGAGAACTATTGTTTGGGTTCTTTGTTCCCAGATCCTCAGAATGACTGAGAGAAGAGGATGGGGCATCAGACCCAATTTCCCATGAGTCCAGAACATGGTGATAACAGTATAACAGTGTGAGCATTCCCTGAGGCTGCAGAAGATGCCTCAGTATTTGGCATGATTTGGGTTCATTGAGTCTCCCCTTGCTCATCAAATATATGACAACCCTCCTAGTATCAGGACAAACGCCAAATTTCAGCAATCCTGGGCCACTTTGCTCTCAGAAAACACCAAGAATCCATAATTTTCTAAAAGAGGGAGCTTTGAAGTTTTGGGTTTTTTTTTGGGGGGGGGAGCGAGAATAAAAACAGGCTTACATAAATCTCTTGACATCTGATTCTCTGCATGCTCTTGGAGAAGTGAAAACCCTCACAATCAACTTCTTCCTCTTCTCTTGGTCCATTCCCAACCACTCAGTTCCCTTTCTTACTGTGCCATATACTGGCCAATTACGGAGGAAAGCTGGAAACCATAACTTCTGGCTTCCTAAGCCTAAATATATACAGCTTTGGTCACCACCCTTCCTATCATGCTGTCAGTTTTCTTTTCTATATCAAAAGGAAAAAACAAAACAAGACAAAACATTCTTTCTGACCTATAAGGAGCAAGAAGAGATATTGACTGGCCTGTGGGGCATCTCCTCCTCAGTTAACTGAACATGATTTAATTTTCCCCCGAAACCAGAAGGGGAAGTAGAATTTGAATTTGGAATGAGGATTTCAAAACTTGAGTGAGAATGAGACAGAAAAAAAAAATCCTACAGACCACAGACTGAAGAGAGAGAGCTTCTACAGGGAGCTTGAAGAAAGCTACTTGGTTGATTGGTCAGCTCTAGATCTTGGGGAGCAATAGTTCTCAAAATGTGATCCCTGAGACCCTTCAGAGGGGCCACAAGGTCAAAACTTTTAATAATATTTTGATTTCTAAAACCAAATATAAATAGATAAACTATAAAGTATCAAAAGACATAGCAATAAATATTCAATAGATCAAAAGCACAACAAAAATTATAACAATAACTTTTAAGAGTGAAAAGAAAAAAATAGTTTGAGAGTTGCCAGACTAAATAAAGCAAGATCCTAAGAAAAGTCCAGCACAGAACTGGCCCTGCTGTTTTACAGGTTTAACCTTAGATAGGAATGTTGGAGTAGGGAGGGGATATGTGGGCAAGGACCTTAGGATGTAGTCACTTAAAGTCAAAAGATAATGCTACTGGAGATGTTCCTAGAGAAGATAGAAGGGGAGATAAATGGGAATAAGATATGGAGGTAACTCTTAGAAAGCAGGTGAAGGACCTGGGAGAAGAGGACCAGACATAAAATGGAACTCAGACCACTGAAATTTAAATCAACTACCAAAAATGATAGTGAAATTAATCTGTAGGAATAAAAGGTGAAAAAAAATCTCAAGAGAAATAATTTTTTTAAATGTAGAAAGGCCTAAGAATACCAGATCTCAAACTATAATACAAAGCTGTTATCATTCCAATGATTTGTACTAATTTGAAAGTGGAAGGTTGCTCATTGGAACAGATTGAATAGACAAGCAAATAAAGATGGTATCATAGTGTTGGATAAGCCCAGAGATTCCAACTACTTAGGATGAGGTCTTGCTATCTGACAAAAACTTTCAAGAAATTTGATAAATAATCTGGACAAAATTAGGCATAGATGAACATCTCATACCATTTAACAGTATAAGCTCCAAAGGGAAAATGCGGCTTTATAAACAAATTAGAAGAGCAAGGGAAAATTGTTTTTCAGATCTATGAACAGGAAGGAGCTCAAAACCAAAACAGGAATAGAAAACATTATGGAAGAGAAAAATGTATAATTTTTATTACATAAATATTTATTTATTTATCTATTTATTCATTCATTTATTTATTTATTTATTTATTTTAAGCTTTTTATTTGTATAACATATGTATGGGTAGTTCCCCAACCTTGATCTTTACAAAGCTTTCCAATACAAATTTTACCCCCAGTCCCCTCCCCTCCCCTAGATGGCAGGAAGTCCACTACATGTTAATAATGTTGAAATGCTTGAGAAGTTTGCATAAATATTTTTAAAAGCAAAAATAAATCAAATACAGCTAAGCTTTGAAGAAAAAGAGTTAACTGAGAGGAAAAATCTTTGCAGTACGTTTCTCTAATAAAAGTCTTATTTCCAAGGTGTATATATAGTACTTATTTAAATTTATAAACATAAAAACCATCTCCCAATTGATAAATGGTCAGAAGATATGAATACAGATGTCAAGAGAAGATATTAGGTAATCAATAACTATGTAAAAAAAAGAAATTGCAAATTAAAGCAATTTTTAGCTTCTTCATATCTGTCAGATTGGCAAAGATGACTAAAAAAATGACAATTGTTGGAAGGACTGAAGAAAAACAGGCATACTAATCCAGCTATTCTAGAAAGCAATTTGTAACAGTATTTAAAAAGTCAGTAAACTGTATACATGTGCTCTTTGATCCAGAAATATCATTATTAGGGTTATATAGTACTTCAAAAAGATTTTTATAAAAAAGGGGGGGCACATGTAAAAAAATATAGCAGTTTCAATTTTCTTTTTAGAGTGATAAAGAACTGGAAACCAAGAGGATAGCTGAACAGAAGATAATATAATATGTTTTCCCAGAGCTAAACCTGGTGTATCTCCTATTAAAATTCCCAGGTACCTGAGGGGTTTGTTGAATGTCTTTCTCTACTCTCATTAGTTTGAGCCCCCATTTGTTGGAAGTCAGGGACTAGCAACATAGTTTCATATAAACACTTAATACCAGTTATCTTTTACAAAATAATGTCTTTTCAAAAACAAATTTTTCCCCAACACATCATAAAAATCCCTGCCCTCTCCCATGTTTCCCCTCTCTTCCCCCATACTATCTTAGTCTCTGGAGTGCATTAGCTCATAATTTAGTTCTCATCCTACAAAGCTTTGGTCCCACCAAGATCAAAGATGGCATTGCTGCTGGATTAGTCCTCATTTCAACTTTCACTGGCATGAGTTGAGAAGGATGCTTCCAAAACCCACTCCATTCTCTTTGAGCTATTGATAATGGTTCGGCTGTAACATCTATTCTGGATTCTGGCTCCTGGATTCCTGTGGCTTATTCTCCTTACCTCAAAGATTGGAACTCTACTCCCTGAATGGAAAAGAGCAAACAACAAAATCATGAGGGAAATATTTCTTAGGAGCCATCTAGCCCCAGAGAAGGAAAACTTTAGTCTCTCATGGATCACTCAGCTCCCTCGGATGCAAATGAAGCAAAGAGAGAATCAGCCAAGACTGACTCAGGCCTCTATGAAACACAACAATTCTAGCTGCACAGCCAATGGAAAAAGGCTATTCCCAGCCACGTGAACAACCCATTGGAATCAGTTACATAATTCCACATATGTTCCATGATTTCTCCACTGCAATTTCCTTACACATCATGATTCTTCCAGAAGCAATTTCCCAGCATTCTTCATAGACATCTCAGATACAGAAATGTCATCTGAGCAAGGTAATTGTGTTGTACTTATGCCAATATAAAATAAACCAATGATAACATAATGGAGGTCAGAATCATTCAAAACAGCTTTGAAAATTCCAAATTGAATTTATTACATTTTATTCATTATCATATTTTAAAGGAAACCAAACCATACTTCATAAATACTACTAGTTTAGTGTATAATCTTTTTTCTTCTATTATGTATATAGAAATGTTTGTTTAATTTGATATTTAAGCTCAGAATAAAATAAGAAACTAAGAAAATTAATATCAAATGTCAAAGAGGCTACTAGCAAATACAGAACTTTGAGTCAAGAATGGGACTATCTCTTCAACAGAATAACTGATCTAATGAAAATTTGTGATGCAGGGATAAGGGATTTTGGCTTCTCTCCTATCCTTGGTTGTCAATTTTATTCCCCCTTTCCACTCAAGCCCCCCATTCTTAGTGGAGTTATCTAGTCCAGAGGTGTGCTGGAACCAGCTCTAACAAGCTTATGAGAATTTATCACTTCATTGCTTTATAAACATGGCTTGAGTTCATCAGGAATGAAATAGAATATTCAGAGAATGAAGTCATCACCAGACTGGAAGGACCTTGTGACTTTAGGCAAATAACAACAACAATAATAACTAGTTTTTATAGAGAGTTTTAAAGTTTGGAAAATACCTTACATATATTATCTCATTTGAGCTTTATAATAGCCCTGGTCAGCATCCTTATGTTCTTCCCCTTTGATGAAAACTTGCTTTCCTATCTTTCATTTACACTGAGGTTTAAATAACTAATGATAGCTCAGTGTGTGATAGATTTACAGTTTAACAAAGGATGATTAATACATGCTTATGGAATGAATTAATCTTTTAAAAGGGTAAAGCTATAATGATAGAATGTCAGGCACCAATTGATTATTAGAAAAGACTTTTTTTTTTTAATTGTGCCTCTTTGGTTCTAAAATAACATGTAGTAGGTTCTGATACCATCTGTTATTTTTGGTTTTCATGTTAGGTAATGAATTAAAGTGACTGAAAATGGTCTCCTAGTTGTATTGGAGATAACAAACCCACTAAGTCCTTACTCCCCTGGTCCCCAAACGAAACTCAACTTATGATCTTCTAGCAAATTACTTTTCCTTGGTAACTTATCTATAAAATGAGCTAATGCTCATGGTACTTACAATTCTTAGATATATCCACTGGGCACTTGGTTCAATCTGAAAGATTATTACCTACTTTATGTAAGGGTCATAAAACTCATTCATTAAAGATTCTGGAGTTATATACTAGTGATACCATTATAGAGTGGCATAGCCCACAAAAGCTGAAGACAGAGGTATTTCTTCCAAGGATACATATGTACAATTTTTTTTTTAGTAGTACTCTTTTTTCTAGCAAAAAGAATGAGACTATGAATTGGGGTGTCACTGAATATATTATGACTTATGAGTAAAACACAAACAACAATAGCAATAACAAAAACACCAGAAACTGAAGTAACATTTTTAAAGTGCATGATATCATAAGGAATGACAAATAGGAAGAATTTGGAGAAATTTGAGAAACTTTATTTGAACTGATACAAAGTAAGCTAAACCCAGAAAATTATTTACATGACAATCATGAAAATGTAAAGGAAAACAACACTGTAAAAACTCATATCTCTGAACAATTTAATGACTAAGCTTCAGAAGCCTTGATAGTAAGGTATGTCACCTCCCTATTTTTTTGGCTGAGGCAATTGGGGTTAAGTGACTTGCCCAGGGTCACACAGCTAGGAAATGTTAAGTGTCTGAGATCACATTTGAACTCAGGTCCTCCTGACTTCAGGGCCGGTACTCTATACACTTCGCCACCTAGCTGCCCCTGTCTCCTCCCTATTGGCAAAGAGGTAATGGTTAATGGATTTTTTTTCATTTAAATTGTACTCAGTTACTTCTAATTGTGAGTAGGGTGTTGTTTCCTTCTTGGTACTTATTTCCCCATCACTTAGCACAAGTACCTGGTATATAATAATTGGTGATTGATTGATTACAACTCTAAAACCATAATCCTATGATAGATTCAGAAGGAAGTGTTCATTTTTAGGCACAGTTCTTGTGTTAATTTGTTTTTTTGAATTAATTTTCTTGCTGCAAGGGACCATTCTGTTGAGGGGTAGGAAGAGTCACTGGAAAATAATATAACTAATAAAATAAAGGAAAGATGCATTAATAATACATTTAAAATGTCTTATTCATTCAAGCAGTATTTATTGAGGAATTATTATCTGAGGCATTAGAATGGGGGTGGGAGAATGCAAAAAATAAAACATACTTCCTACTCACATGTAGCTTAGTCTAGAAAGAAAAAAAATATCGTCTTTGCCCTTGTAGAACAGACGTGGGCCCTTAGCACTCATATTTACTCTCAAGAGAATAGTTAAGGCTATACCAATAGCTCCAGTACATCCAAACATCCATAATTCATGCTTCAAAACCTTCTAGTCCCTAGGCAACCTAATTAGGTCATTATAAATCAACCTTCACCACCCCTTCCAGGTGTCAGTGCTCATTGCATCCTCAGGAATGAATCCTTACTTAGTCACAACACCCTGGTTTCACAAGGTCATCCATACTAGGAATGGAAGCAAATCTCAGACTTCATTGAATTTGATCCTTCCTTCCTTCAGACAAGGAAACTGAGGCTCAGAGATGTGAAGGGATTGGCAGAAAAATGGGCAGAGCAGCATTTAAACCTAGGTTGTCTGAAAATCCAGTTCTCTTTCCACTTAATCATGTGTGTCTGTTTTGTAAATGTGTGTGTACAATTCAGAATGTAGTGTTACAGATAGATAAATAGCTATGGTGGAGCAGAGCAGGAGAAGTGGAAAGAGACAAGGGATTCTGCTTTAACATTTTTCCTATTTTATTCTGAGTTCACAGGAATGTCACATACTTGAGAAAGTCCAGAAGCACAACCCCAGCTAGACATTGTTTTCCCTAAATCCTCCAATCCTGTCAAGATTGTGTAATGAAAATTTCTTAATCTTCTTCTCTTCTGAATATTTCTTAATTCAAACATATACTTTATAAATGAATCCCAGATCCCTATAGTTAGTACTTACTTCATTCATATCTTATTTTTCAGTCTCATATTTCCAATGGCTTAAAAGTCATTGCCACTTTAACATCTCATAGTTAGCTTCAATTATCTAATTAACAATAACCAGTAGGATTTACACTTAATAATCAAAATTAAATCTAAAAGCACATATCTCTAAGGTAGAATGCCAAGTAATAGGTAAATAAGGTTCTTTTTGGTTATGGGGTCTACTTGAGTCATGAAATCACACTGGGTAAGTCCCCAAAATACCACATTTAGTATGTGGTCACTTTGCCAGAGTTCATTTCTAAAACTAAATTTATCATTTTCATACCATAAACCTTCCCAATTAAACTTGTTTTCTCACCAGCCCCTCATACTTAATTCCTACAAATGTATGTAGTAAGAATAGGTTTTGAAGTCATGTTTTTAATATTAGTTATACATTTATTATATATGCTAGGAAGATAATAGTAGGAAATAAGGTAAAATCAATATCTAATCATGACCATGACTTCAGGACCACAACAATCAGTAAGAACCAAGAAACAGAGCTTTCTTTGGAAATGTCATAAGGAAATAGCTACTTTTCCCAAAAAATTTGACTTTAAAAAAGATGAAAATATTTTGGAACCCAGGAATTCTTATTAGATAATATATCATTTTTTGTTAACTTAGTTTTCTTCTTATGTACTTATCAGACCACATAAATTGTTTCTCCATCCCCTAACTAATTCAATCCTACAGATTTCCAAAGAACTCCATAGACTTGGTATATCAGCTCTCAAAAATGGGCTCATTTAAGTTTCACAGTGTAAGTTTCCCAGGTAGCTATAATGATGCTGGATTTTTATATCTCTTATACCTCTGTTTACCAATTAATCACCCTTTCACTATTCACCAATTCAATATTTATCAAATGCCTACTTAGTAGTAGACACCATTATAGATTTTAGCAGTAGAGAAAGGCACAGGGCCTGGACCAGTGATTTCATTGGTACTGTCTGGGATTGTCATCTGTAGGTAACTTACAGGTGAGAAGATTCCTTTTATCAATGCAGATTAGTACCTTGTCTGAAATTTATAGTCTAGAACCCTGAGAGGGGAAGTGATTTGCCCAAGAAATCAATACATTAGTAACTTTGAGGTCTGCTTTTTATCTGTAGTACCACATTGCTTCTCAATAGATGTTGACAATACAGAAATGAAATAGTACCTGCCCTCATGTAACTTATATCCTTTTAGAGACGACATTATTTATACACACACCCCATGCGTGTATAAAATATATACAAAATAGATATAAAGTAATTTCTTATATTAATTATTCATTCATTAATAACTGAATGGCTAGCTTTTTGTGGTGGCTAGAAACTGGAAACTGAATGGATGCCCATGAATTGGAGAATGGCTGAATAAATTATGGTATATGAATGTTATGGAATATTATTGTTCTGTAAGAAACGACCAGCAGGATGATTTCAGAGAGGCCTGGAGAGACTTGCATGAACTGATGCTGAGTGAAATGAACAGAACCAGGAGACCATTATACTTGGCAACAAGACTGTATGATGATCAATTCTGATGGACATGGCTCTCTTCAACAATGAAATGTTGCAAACAGGTTCCAATTGTTCAGTGAAGAAAGTCATATACACCCAGAGAGAGGGATATGAAATGTGGAACACAACATAACATTTTCATGCTCTCTATTGATGTTTGTTTGCATTATGTTTCCCTTCTCATAATTTTTTTCTTGTAGATCTGACTTTTCTTGCACAGCAAGATAACTGTAAAAATATGTATACACATATTTGATTTGTCAAATATTTTAACATAATTAACATGTAGTAGACTTCCTGCCATCTAGGGGAGGGGTGGGGACTAGAGGGGGAAAATTTGTAACAGAAATCTTTGCAAGGGTCAGTGTTGAAAAATTACCCATACATATGTTTTGCAAATAAAAAGCTTTAATAAAAAATAATTGAGTGGCTAGGTGGCACAGTTGAAAGAGTCTCAGTCTAGAATCAACAAAACCTGTGTTCAAATCTGGCCTCAGACACTTTACTAAACTTTACTACACTGATCCCAGGCAAATCACTTGGGAAGGAGCAGATTTCGTAAATGAGGACAATGGGAACCAAAGCACAGAAAAGGGAGATAGAATGTGTGTTTGAGGAAAAGCAAGATATCCAGTGTGAATGGGCATGAAGAGGAGTAATGTACTCTAAACCTGGAAGAGTAGCTTAAAGTCAGTTTTAACAAAAATATATTTATGGAAAATATATACATTTATATATTTATGGAAAAGATAGAAATAAATAGAAATAAAAATACAAGCATT
Source organism: Myrmecobius fasciatus (assembly GCA_023553655.1). Classification (NCBI taxonomy): domain Eukaryota; kingdom Metazoa; phylum Chordata; class Mammalia; order Dasyuromorphia; family Myrmecobiidae; genus Myrmecobius; species Myrmecobius fasciatus. Next base: position 790,682 of record JAJPUD010000144.1, read on the forward strand.
CCTACCCAAACCATCAGAGCATGCTCTCTTCTGTATCACCTTGCTTCTTGGGGAGAGTGGGATCAAACTTTAAGGAAACACTATAAATCATTTACCCCTATCAAATTCACTTATGAATGCAACATGGTTAGATGGGCAAAGTTGATCCCTTGGGTGTATGACTTGGTACCTGGGCTGCAAGTTGGACTGAGTTCTGGTCAGTATTTAGATTATGCTGATGAACTAGGGTCAGATGTCTGCAAACTCTACCATGGATTCTAACACTTGGACCTCTGATGGCTTTAAAGCTCACAAAGTTATATAGCCAAATAACTACCATCTCTAATACTAATTTACCTAAGACAGGAAAGGATAAGCACAATAGAGACAGAAACAACATTTGGTTTGTGTGCTTATGGTTTCATGCCAACCCAGATAAGGAGAGTAGATTGCTGGTACTATTTCTCCACTCTTGTAAGCTTACAAATTATTCCCTCCTCACTTGAACCCAACTAAGGAGGATTTAGAGTCTTATTCCAATTAGTTAGTGCCCTTTGAACATACACCCAGAAAATCTGTCCCTTCACCACATGAATAGTAGACTGGATTAATTACAGAATCCCTTGACACATTCCAAAGTCCAAACTGAGAATTGCATCAGATTGAGTCTATTGCATAAACTCAATGACTCTCACTGACCAGTTCACCATTATACTTATTAATTTACTTAAGGGTTGGGTGCCTCAGAGATAGCTGCTAGTTCCAGATTCTAGGGTAGTCTTTGGGCCTGCATTCCTAAAACTACAACTCATGAGCCATCCCCAATAATTTACTTCCCATAAACAGTTAGTGGGCAACTAGCTCAGAGTAAAGGTGTTTACTAAGATGATTTATAAGATGCTAAGATTTACTAGCATAATAAGAAGAGTAGCTATAAAATGTTTTCCCCATAAATATAAGGATAAATCTTTCACAAATATATACAACATAAGACCCACAAATGCAAAAATGCCTTTTTTGTAGTGGCAAGGAACTGGAAATTGAGTGAATACTCCTCAGCTGGGGCCAAATAAGTTATGCTATATGAATGTAATGGAATATGATGAATAGGCTGATTTCAGAAAAGCCTGGAAAGACTTACATGACTAATGGTGAGTGAAGTGAGCAGAACCAAGAGAATATTGTACACTGTAAAAAGATTATGTGATGATTAATTGTGAAAAATTTGGTTCTTTACAACAATGAGGTGATTCAAGGTAATTTCAATAGATTTGTGATGGGAAGGGCCATCCATATATAGAGAGGTATGAAGATTGAATGTAGATCAAAGCAAAGCATTTTCACCTTTTTTTGTTGTTGTTTGTTTGATTTTTTTTCTTTCTTGTGTTTTTTTTTCTTTTGATCTGATTTTTTTTTGCATAGCATGATGAATATGGAAATATGTTTTGAAGAATTGCACGTTTAACCTATATCAGATTGCTTGTTGTCTTGGGAAGGGGGAGGGAAGGAGAGAGGGAAAAAATTTTAGAACACAAGGTTTTACAAAGGTAAATGTTGAAAATTATCTTTGCATGTATTTGAAAAAATAAAATATTATTAAAAATAAAAATATAAAAAACATACACAGCATAGATGTGATAAATGGGCACAAACTTATAGTACAATAATAGAGGCACACATTTAGGAAATACATGAGGATCAGATAATTCACTCCTCTGGTAGTTCAAAATCTCAATATCTTTTCTCTCCACATGGAATCCTCATGCAATTTCCCACTGGATGCAGCATTTCTGCTAGGTGGTTGATAAGCTGGATTCCTAGGTTCTGTTCTTCTCTACAACTCCACTTTCAATTACCAGGCTTATCTCCATCTTGAGTCTATAACCAGCTCTCTTCTTTGCTACCAAAAGTCCTACTTTTACTGGTAAGTTGATTCCACTTGTGTATCTAATCTCTCCGCTGTATGTAGCTTTTCACAGCCTTCCCTTATCCCACTGCATTCTGTACTTATCAGGATCTAAATTCCTTCTTGAGTTTAGTTCCGGATGGGATCTCTTGGAGCTGACTTTCTTTCTTTCTTTTCTTTATAATACTATTTTTCCAAATACATGTAAATATAGATTTCTACATTCTTTTTTGTTAAACTTCGTGTTCCAATTTTTCCCCCTGCTTCCCTTATTTTCCCCTTCCCAAGACAGCAATCTGATATAGTTTATATATGTAACCTTTTAAAACATTTCCATATTTGTCATATTGTGCAAGAAAAATCAGACCAAAAGAGAGAAAAATGAGGAAGAAAACAAATAAACAACAACAAAAAGGTGAAAATACTTTGCTTTGATCCATATTCAGCCTCTGTAGTTCTCTCTCTGGATGTGAATGGTGTTTTGCATCCCAAGTCTATTGGAATTAACTTCAATCATCACATCGCTGAAAAGAGCCACATCCATCACAGATGAACAACACATCTTGTTATTACTTTTACAATGTTCCCTTGCTTTTGCTCACTTTACTCAGCATCAGAACTGACTTTCTTGCCTACTGTTTACTGTCTTTTAAACATCATCCAATCATTATTCAGCAGCAGTATTACTCCTTGTCTAATTTGTTGAAGGGATCTGATTTTACTTCACACTTCAAGAGGCAATATAGAAAACACACCACACTAGACAGTGTTAAGCACTGATACTAAGACAACAATAAAATACTCCTTGTCCTCAAGGAGACTGCATTTTATTGGGAAAAATAGTATGCACAATAAAAAGTAAATATAAGATATCTACAAAACAAATACAAAGAAATTTTGACAGAGGACTACTACTAACAATGATGGGGATCAGGACAGGCTTTCTAAGACACGAGCTGATCCTTGAAGGTAAATTGAGGTTCTAAAAGAGGAGAAAATAAGAAAGGTAATCATTCTAAGAAGGGCATGCAGCCAATGTAAAAGTAAGACGATAAGAGACCACTCAAGAAAAAGCAAATAGCTCCTTTTAGCTGGTGGATGAAATATGGGGGAGTAATGTGTCATAAGCCTGGAAAGACAATCCAAAACCAAATTGGGAAGGGCTTTAAATGTCAAAGAGAGGAGTGTGCAGACTAAAGGAAGACTGAAATTGTAGCTTTCAGGAAATAGGAAGAACAGGAGGGTGAATCTTACAATGACCTGCATCAAGTGAGGGATATTATGGTACCTTATACTCAGAGATTACCTTTCATCTCCTCTGTATATATCTTGTATATACCCAGTTATTTACATATTGTGTCTCCTGTTAGAATGTGAGCTCCTAGTGCTCAGAGAAAGCATTCAAAAATATTTACAGATAATATTAATTAGTCTGGTTTCCCTCTTAGAGGAGGTCAGGGAGATCAAGCATTGCCCTTTTATTCCTCACTGGAATGAGGAAGACTGAATTCAAATTCTTCCTCTACCTCCATAGTTTTTGAAAGATTCAAATGGGATAGCACAAGTAAGGAGCTTTTCCTGTAATCATTGGTTATTATTATTGGAATAATAAGACCTTTCCATCTTAGCTCACAAAACTGTTGTGGGGCTAAAGTGATATATGAATGAAAACATCCTACTTGCTCTAGCCATCTCATGCTTTCTCTCTCTCTCTCTCTCTCTCTCTCTCACTTTCTTTTTCTTTCTCTCATTTTCAACTCTTTTTTCTAAGTAACTTCTTTCCGTATATTTATTTATCCAATTTAAAAAAGGAGGAGGGACTTCTCTTGTATTTTTTTCCCATCCAAGGATTAAGGAATCTCAATCTCCATACCAACACTAACCACACACTGACTGCCACTCTAATGGGAAATATATCCCATTCTGTTGGGCCTACTGCCAGCTCAGCTTCTGCAATCATCATCCAGGGGAACAAGCCTGGTCTGGTAGAAAATGTGACCTGGAAACTTCTGCTACAGATGTTTCAGCCTTCAACCTCCATAGCATCCAAAGAACATTCTCACCACCAAAATCTTTGGCATTGTCAAAAGTCTCTGTCAGAAATGGTGTGGTTTTATTATTGGGAATGACACTAATCAAGATGTATTACCATCTGTTTTGCTTTTGTACCCTCAGGACTTCTATGTCTTTCCATTCAGCATGTATTTTCTACCTCTATTAGGATGAGGCCTTCTGTTCTATTTATATCTCTAGTGCAGTGCTTTTATATAGTAAGTGCTTAATAAATAGTTTTTCAATCATTTATTTTTTCATTTATTCATCCATCTAAGGTAAATCTCTCTCCTTTTCACAATAAAACTTTTTAAAAGAGTTGTCTCTGTCCTCTCCTTTGCTAATCTCATACATACCTACAGCTTCAACACTTTAAAAAAAAATACAAGTCTTTATTTACAACTTGTTTCACAACTGTACATTTTTTGCAGTCTTGGAAACATTAATGTATTCAATAGGAAAATAAAGTTTGACCAAATTTTGTTTTAGTTTTCATATACATATACATATAATTTATATGAATATATATAAACACACAATACCCTTAATAATACCATAACAATTTGGCAGTTATATGACTAAATTGAAGACAAAAAGCAATGCAATATTTCAACACATTACAAATTAATTTTCTGATAAAATTTTTGGACAGTTTTCAGGGAAGGAGAGATATGGTACATTAGTCAAGGTTTTACTGAAGACTTTCAAACAAGTTCTTGCTCAGAAAATAAAACTGGCAAATTCAACAATACTCACCATATAATAAATTAGCATGCTGGAAAAATGCTTAGATGCAGTTACATATAGATAACTTCATAATCAACAAGACACCTATATCATGAAAGCCATAACTTTCTTTCTTTCTTTCTTTCTTTCTTTCTTTCTTTCTTTCTTTCTTTCTTTCTTTCTTTCTTTCTTTCTTTCTTTTTGTAAAGCTTTTTTATTTTTAAAACATATGCACAGATAATTTGACATTGACCCTTGCATAGCCTTGTGTTTCAGATTTTCTCCTTCTTCTCCCCACCCCTTCCCCTAGATGGCAAGCAATTCAACATATATTAAACATGTTAAAATATATGTTAAATCCAATATATGTAAATCTATACAATTTTCTTGCTGCACAAGAGAAATCGAATTAAAAAAAAGTAAATGAGTAAGAAAACAAAATGCAAGCGAACAATAATAAAACAAGTGAGAATATTATGTATGATCCACATTCAGTTCCTACTGTCCTCTCTCTGTGTGTAGTTGGCTCTCTTCATCACAAAATCATTGGAACTGGCATCAATCATCAGAATTGATTGTCGTATGATATTGATGTTGTCATGTACAATGATCTCTTGGTTCTGCTCACTTCACAGCATCAATTCATGTCAGTCTCTCCAAGCCTCTCTAAAATCATCCTGCTGATCATTTTTTTATACAACAATAATATTCTATAACATTCATATATCATAACTTATTCAGCCATTATCCAACTGATGGGCATCCATTCAGTTTCTAGTTTCTTGCCACTACAAAAAGGGCTGCCCCAAACATTCTTGCACATGTGGGGCCCTTTCCTTTCTTTAAGATCTCTTTGGGATATAGGCCCAATAGAAATACTGCTGGGTCAAAGGGTATGCACAGTTTGATAATTTTTTGCATAGTTCCAAATTGTTCTCCAGAATGGCTGGTTCCATTCACAATTCTACCAACAATGTATTAGTGTCCCAGTTTTCCCACATCCCCTCCAACATTGGTCATTATCTGTTCCTGTCATCTTACCCAATATGACAGCTGTGTAGTGATATCTCAGAGTTGTCTTAATTTGCATTTTTCTAATCAATAATGATTTGGAGCACTTTTTCTACCAGATGAAATTTGTTACTAATTTTTCTAGCTCTGTATATTAATTTCTTGGGAGTTTGATTGGTATGGCATGTGTAGCAATTTTTATGCTGAATTATTTATTTATTTTAAGAAAATAATCAAAAATAAAAATTTTTCAGTAAAACATGACATAGAATTGGATTACCAAAGAATAACTACAAAGTACTCTATTCACCAACATGTAGTTCTAGGATTTTCATGATTTGACTTGATTAGTTTCAACACTTTTTAACATCTCCACAGATGACTCTCAAATGACTATCTTTAGTCCTTCCCTTCTAAGGTCAGATTTACAAAAGGGAGCTCAAATTCAATATGTTCAAAACTGTGTCTGTTATCTTTAATTATTCTCCACAATCTCATTTACAAATGGCTCCTCCTTCCTATTCGGCATTGCTTCTATTATATTATAGGTCCTTGTTGCTACTAAGGAGCAGAACAAAACTAAGAGGGGATATCTGGGGCTTAGCTACAGGGTACTAGATTCAGAGGTTGCTAACAGCTTTTGTAGTCCATCTAGCAAAGGAAACAATAGATGAGTTCCTTTTCTGCCTCCTTCCTCCCTTATGTTTACTGAGGGTGAGCTTCATACCACCTGCCCTGTAGCATGAAAATTCTTAGTTAGGTTCTGCAAGCCTGAACTATTGCCATAGCTGCCCAACAGGTCTTCCAACTCTATCAGATTCATCTTCCTCAAGTATTAGTCTAGGCATGCCTCTCCACTACTCAAAGCTATGCAATGGTCTTCCACTTCTTCCCTGATGAAGTTCAAGCTAAAAATGAAGAAGGAAGAGGAGGAGAAGAGGAGAAGGAGGAGGAAAAAGAAGGAAGGAAGGAAGGAAGAAAGGAAGGGCAAGAGGAAGGATGGAAGGGAAGGAGGAAGGAAGAAAGAGGAAAAAAGAGAAAGATCAAGAAAGAAAGGAAGGAAGGAAGAAAGAAAGAGTTTTGTGGGGAGAAAAAAAGAAAGAAACACAAAAACTCTGATAAATACGATTGCCCATGAGTCTAGAGGATCAATGATTAAGAATGCTCCCACCCCATGACAGAGATGATGGACTAAATATACAGAATAAGACATACAGTTTTACACATTACTAATCTAAGATTTTTTTTCAAGACTGGATATTTGTTACAATGAGCTTTTTTCTGTTCTTTGTTCTTTTTTTTAATGTGTATGTGTAAAGAGTAGGAACAAGAAAAAATATGCTTTTGTAGTGAAAATTACAAAAAAAAAAAAAAAAAAAAAAAGGAGAAAGAGTCTAATTCCAGTCCTACTTCCCCTGTGAAGTCTTCCCTTACAGCTCCAGCAAGAGCATCTTTCCCTTTTGGAAGAACAACTAATAACATTCATTGTTTATATCAAACCATTTAGGCATTTAATCATAGACCATTTTCTGCATGCATGCCTTTAAGTATCTGATGGGCTGTCATGTGGAAGAAGAATTAGCCATGCTTTGCTTGGCCCCAGAGGGCAGAATATAGAAGCAGTGGGTGGAAGTTGCTGAGAAGCAGATTTAGACTTGATGTCAGAAAAAGCTTAGAGCTGCCTAAAAGTAGAATAAGTTGCCTTGGGAGTCCAGGGATTCCCCCATTACTGAAGGTCAAGTGGAAGCTGGATGACCACTTAGAAAGCACTTAATAAATGTTTTTGAATTGAATTAAACTAAATGCTGTAGTAGGGGGAATGCTTGCTTAGGCACTAATTATCCAACTGCCAGCTTCTGTGACATCCCCCAAATAGATTGTAAGCTACTATAGGTTAAGCATAGTGCCTGCATCATAAATCTTTTATGCTTTAGTGTCTAACACATAATAGAAATTCAAAAATTTCTCAGATTTAGGGTTCAGGAAAGTTAGTTTGTTCCTTCTCCTGGATCCACTACTTACCAGTAGCATGACTTTGGGCAATTTCCCTTCTTGACCAGAGTTTCATCTCCAAAATAAGGATCATCAGAGTAGATAATTTCTAAAACCCTTTTGAATCCTATAATCCTCAAAAACATTAATAAAATACATCAGATAAAATCTCTGGATTATGCCAAAAATCTATAAATATTGTCATTAAATGATATGATTACTCTTTTTCTGAATCAGTCCTAAGTACCTAAACTACATCAGTAAACCAGGATAACAGACTATAGAAAAGAAAGAAATTTTAGAAACATTGCAAACAGGATTTTTTTTTTTCATTTTTATTTTTTTCATCTTTTTAAAAGCTTTTTACTTGCAAAACATATGCATGGGTAATTTTTCAACATTGACCCTTGCAAAGCTTTCTGTTACAAATTTCCCCCCCAACCCAACTCCCTCCCCTAGATGGCAGGAAGTCCAATACATGTTAACAATGTCAAAATACTTGACAAATCGAATATGTATACATATTTATACAGTTATCTTGTTGCACAAGAAAAATTGGATCTACAAGAAAAAAAAATCTGAGAAGGGAAAACATAATGCAAGCAAATATCACTAGAGAAAATGTTATGTTGTGGTCCACATTCAGATCCCTCTCTCTGGGTGTATATGGCTTTCTTCATCACTGAACAATTGGAGCAGGTTTGAAACATCTCATTGTTGAAGAGAACCATGTCCATCAGAATTGATTATCATATAGTCTTGTTGTTGCTGTATATATTGATCTCCTGGTTCTGCTCATTTCACTTATCAATTCATGTAGGTCTCTCCAGGCCTCTCTAAATCATCCTGCTGGCTGTTTCTTACATAACAATAATATTCCATGACATTCATATACCATAATTTATTCAGCCATTCTCCAATTGAAGGGTATCCATTCAGTTTCCAGTTTCTAGCCACTACAAAAAGGGCTGCCACAAACATTTTTGCACATGTGGGTCCCTTTCCTTCCTTTAAGATCTCTTTGGGCTATAGGCCCAATAGAAACCCTACTGGGTCAAAGGGTATGCACAGGCAAACTGGATTCTTATTAAAATTGAGGCTAGATTTTTTTATTATTGTGGTAATTTTAAATACTATGATTTTTGAGAATATATTAGCCAGAGTAATTGTATTACCACCTGATTCTATTGTAGAATACCCTCTGGACTCACCCTCTCAAACTGCAACCCTACCTTTGTGGATTGATCCCCAGAGATTTAACTAACTAATCTTTTTTTAGGGCTCTAAGAGTAACCCTGTAGGAGGTTCCTGCTACTATTGTCACTCAAGAATCCCCATTGATATACTTCCCAATAACAATCAGCTAGTAGATTTAATTTTTTAACAAGGTCATTTACTAAGATGGTATAGTAAGATTTATTGGTATGAAACATTCCTCATAAAAATTTGGGGTACATTTATTCTTTCACAAATATTCAAAGATGCATGGGAAGAATAGGCTTAACCATAATACAATGGCAGTGAGGCAAACATGTAGGATGCACATATGACAAATGGGGTAATTCACAACTAGAATTTTATGGCTAACAAGACTGTTCTTGAGTCTACTGTCTTTATTAGACAACTGTCTATTTGGCTGACTGCCTCAGAATTTGTATTATTCTGTTCCCATCTTTTTGTTGTCTTCTATTAATCCATTCCCTTTGATCCCAGGTAGAAGAACTATCTGCTACAGGTTCATGTTCTCTAATGAGTTGGTCAATAGAGGAAATGGAAAAAGGGATGCAAAAAATGACTCCAGTTATGAAAATGAAATCCCCAGGTTTTTAACTTGGAATCCTCTTTTAACAGAGTAATTCACTGCTCGCCTGGCTAAACTACTGAAATCCCTCTATTTAAAACCCCCAAAGAATCACGGTTAGCTTGTTCAGTTAACCAATTAATTATTTGCTCTTTAGCCCAAACAAAAAGGTTCACAGTCATAAAAAGATCACAGGATATAAACCATGTTTGCTATCTATTCAAAATTTCATTTTGCCTATACATTATATTAATTGGGACTAGTAGGGGATGTCAAGTCCCTTCCCTTATAGTATATCTTTCAAATCTGTACTTCCAGTCAGGTGATTTCTTTCTTCTAACTTCCAAATTCACATTTCCAACCACCATCAAGACACACTACCCTAATGTTCCATTGGATCATCAAGCTCAACATTTCAATGTTAAAGAGGTAGCATGGTACAGTAGAAAAAAATTTAGATTTGGAGTTAGAAGACCTTCAAATTCTGCCTTTCACACCTTATATGATGTTGGGTAAAGTACTATCTGAGCCAAAGTTACTATATCTGTAAAATAGGGATATTGAATTAGGAAGGTTTTAAGGTGTCTTCTAACTTTAAACCTATGATGCTATGATATCCCCTTCTCAAAACTTATCTCCTACAAACCAATTCTTCTTTCCATTTTTTTTGTTTTTAAACTTAAATTTTCTTTTCTTTTCAGATTAACATTCTATCTCTCTCACCTTATCCTTTCCCCATGACAAAACAAACAAACAAACAAACAAAAAAAAAAACCCTGTTACAAACATGTATAATAAAGCAAAACAAATACTCACATTGGCCATGTCCTCTCTCTCCCCACCCCACAATAAACCAAATATTAATCTCACCATTTCTATTAATGGCACTGCTAACTTCTTATCACTCAGACTTGAACACATCAAGGCTATCAATGATTTATAGAATCACAGAATCTCAGAGCTAGAGGAACTTCAGGGATCATCAAGTTCAACCATAGCTGAACAAAAATCTCTTCTAGAACAACCCCCACAAATGGTCATCCACCTTTTTCTTGAAGACCTAGAGTAAGGAAGAACTCACTAGTACTAAGGCAATTGATTACATTTTGATATAACATTAATCCTTAAGAAATTTTCTCTGATATCAAGCCTAAATCTGCCTCTTTACATCTTCTACTCATTGCTTCTAGCTCTGCCAAGTTTCAGCCACTAACTGTGTGACTGTGAGGCAAGTCTCTTAGACTCTGCTTATCTCAGTTTCCTCTTTCTTAAAAATGGGGTTAATAATAGAACCCACCTCCCAAAGTTATTGTGAGAATAGAATGAGATCATATTTTTAATGGTATTTCATTTTTCCAAATACATGTAAGGATGGTTTTTAACATTTACCTTCCCATAACCTTATGTTCCAAATTTTTCTCCTCCCCCCTCCCCAAAACAGCAAGCAAGCTGATATAGGTTAAATGTGTGCAATTCTTCTGAACATATTTCCATGTTTGTCATGCTGAGCAAAAAAAAATCAGATCAAAAGAAAAAAAGACATGAGAAAAGAAAAAACAAACAAACAACAACACAAAAAAGGTGAAAATACTATGTTGTGATCCACATTCAATCCCCATAGTCCTCTGTCTGGATGCAGATGGCTCTCTCCATCACAAGTCTGTTGGAATTACTTTGAATCACCTCATTGTTGAAAAGAGCCAAATCCATCATAATTGATTATCATATAATCTTAGTGTTACTGTATATAATATTCTCTTGGTTCTGCTCACTTCATTTAGCATCAGTTCATGTAAATCTTTCCAGGCTTTTCTGAAATCAGCCTACTGGTCATTTCTAATAGAACAATAATATTCCATTCATATACCACAACTTATTCAGCCACCCATTTGAGGAGCATCCACTCAATTTCCAATTCCTTGCCATTACAAAAAGGGCTATTACACACATTTTTATACATGTGGGCTGTTTTCCCCTTTTTATGATCTCTTTGGGATATAGACCCAGTAGAAACACTGCTGGATCAAAGGGTATGCAAGTTTTATGGCCCTTTGGGCACAGTTCCAAATAGCTTGAATGAGATCATATTTGTAAAATATTTTGTAAACCGTAAAGTGATACATGAATGCTATGTAGCATTGTTATTATTAGTAGTAGTAGTAATAGTAGTAGTAGTAGTAGTAGTAGTAGTAGTAGTAGTAGTAGTAGTA
>JAJPUD010000144.1:809647-877957 GCA_023553655.1 Myrmecobius fasciatus
TTTCTTTCTTTCTTTCTTTCTTTCTTTCTTTCTTTCTTTCTTTCTTTCTTTCTTTCTTTCTTTCTTTCTTTCTTTGTATCTTAGCACCTGAAATAATACCTAGTTGTTTAATAGTAGTACACAGTTGTTTAATAAATGCTCATTGAGTTAAATTGAATTTTTATAATTGCCTACGTAGAACTAGGGTTCTATGGGTATGACCTTAGGATACCACTTAAGACTTCTGAGCAATGGAATGATAGGATTAGAACATTGCATTAGGAAGGCATGCAGTGTAGAGGGGAGCTATTATAATGGGGCAAGTAATGAGATAGGGGATAGGAAGGGATTGAATAAGAGAAGGAAGGAGTGGAAAATGACTGATGTTTTAAGTCTGAATTACTAGGATGATAGTGATACAAATAGAAATAGGGAAGTTAGGAGGTAAGACAGGTTGCCTAAGGGAAGGGAATGTTGAATTCTGTTTTGGTTATTGTCCATTGGTTTCATTTGGAGTATATGAAGTTAGTAAGAGAGAGTTTAAATTGAGATGAAAAGAGAGCTAAGGGCAGAGCCTTAGAGAAATTCCACATTTAGAGAATAGAAAAAGCAAAGGAATCTGACAAGGAGCTTTTGGAGAGAAAAGAAACATGAAGAGTGCAACATCACAGAAAGCAAGATACAGGTCTTGCTTTGAAGGAGTTTATAATCTGTATAACATATGTATAGGTATTTCTTCAACACTGATCCTTACAAAGCTTTCCGTTACAAATTTCCCCCCCTAGTCCCCTCCTCTCCCCTAGATGGCAGGAAGTCTACTACATGTTAATTATATTAAAATACTTGACAAGTTGAATATATGTATACATATTTCCATACTGATCTTGCTGTGCAAGAACAATCGTATCTATATGAACAAAAAATATCTGAAAAAGGAAACCAGGAGTTATAATCTTTTATTTATTTATTAAAAGTTTTTTATTTACAAAACATATGAGTGATTTTTCTACATTGACCTTTGCAAAAAAAAAAAACCCAAAAAAACCCAACTTTTTTTTTCCCGAGATTTTCCCTTTTTATGTCACTCCCCCCACCCTTAGATGACAGGTAATATAATACATGCTAAATAGGATAAATTATATGACAAATCCAATATATGTATACAGATCTATACAGTTATCTTACTGCACAAGAAACATCAGATCTAGAAAGAGAAGAAGAAAAAAAACAACCTAAGAAGGAAAACAAAATGCATGGAAATATTCACAGAAAGCGTTAAAATGCTGTGTTGTGGTCCACACTCAGTTCCCACAGGCCTCTCTCTGGATGTATATGACTCTCTTCATAGCTGAACAATAGGAACTGGTTTGAATCACATCATTGTTGAAGAGAACCATGTCCATCAGAATTGATCATAATATAGTCTTGTTGCTGTGTATAATGTTCTCCTGGTTCTGCTGATTTCACTTAGCTTCAGTTCATGTAAGTCTCTCCAGGCCTCTCTAAAATCTTCCTGTTGGTTGTTTCTTACAGAACAATAATATTCCATAACATTCATATACCATAATTTATTCAGCCATTCTCCAATTGATGGGCATCTTTTCAATTTCCAGTTTCTTGCCAGTACAAAACGGGCTGCTACACACATTTTTGCACATGTGGGTCCCTTTCCCTCCTTTAAAATATCTTTGCGATATAGGCCCAGTAGAAACACTGCTGGGTCAAAGGGTATGCACAGTTTGATAGCTTTTTGAGCATAGTTCCAAATTGCTCTCCAGAACGGTTGGATCTGTTCACGGTTCCACCAACAATGTATCAGTGTCCCAGTTTTCCCACTTCCCCCAGGAGTTTATAATCTAATAGGAAAGGAAGATGCATACAGATAATTATAAAGCAAGAGAGGGATAGGTGTAAAGCAGAGGTCCAGACCATATACACTGGGAAGTTTGAATAGAGAGATGACGTTTTCACCCAGGGAGGAGGAGGTGTGACTGTAAAGGTTGGTGGAGGAAATAGTACAAGAGTTCGGACTCATTTGGTAGAATATGGAAAACCACAAAAGATTTTTGGGTATAGGAGTCAAATGATCAAATGAGTATATTAGGAAGATTATTTGGGCAGAGATGGGAAGGATGAATTGAAGAGGCAACGGATTAGAAGAAGGAAAGCCAATGAAGATTCTACTGTAAGAATCTAAACAGGAAGAGAAGAGAATCTGAACATAGGTGATTACAAGGGTAACTTACAGGCAGGGACAAATTAGATGTTTCAAAGGTAGAATAGCATTTGGTAACTAGATGATTTCAAGATAGGGAAGAACCAAAGATGAGTTTAAGCAGGCACAATCATGAACTGTTGGTGAAGCTCTGAATCAGTCCAAATATTCTGGAAAAAAATTAGATATTAAAAATATCTAAACTGTACATATTCTTTGACCCAGCACTGCTACTAGGAATGTATTAGGCATCCATCTAATGTAGCATGGCTAAATGAGTTTTGGCATTTGAATGTAATGGGATATTATTATGTTATAAGTAATGTTCAACCTCAAAAATTCACTGAAACTTGGGAAGACTTGTATGAACTGATGTAGAGCAAAATAAGCAGAATCAGGAAAATGGTTTGCCTTTTGACATTTTAATATTACAATATACAGATATATATGTATAGATTTTGCTTTTTTTTTTTTTTTTGCTGAGGCAATTGGGGTTAAGTGACTTGGGTCACACAGCTAGGGAATGTTAAGTGTCTGAGACCATATTTGAACTCAGGTCCTCCTAACTTCAGGGTTGGTGCTCTATCCACTGCGCCACCTAGCTGCCCCTACAATATATTTTTTGATTAAAGCTTTTTATTTTCAAAACATATGCATGGTACATACCCTTTGACCCAGCAGTGTTTCTTTTGGGCTTATATCACAAAGAGATCTTAAAGGGAAGGAAAGGGCCCCACATATGCAAGAATGTTTGTGGCAGCCCTTTTTGTAGTGGCTAGAAACTGGAAACTGAATGGATGCCCATCAATTGGAGAATGGTTGAATAAATTATGGTATATGAATGTCATGGAATATTATTGTTCTTTAAGAAACGACCAGCAGGATGATTTCAGAGAGGCCTGGAGAGACTTACATGAATTGATGCTGAGCGAAGTGAGCAGAACCAGGAGATCATTATACACGGCAACAACAAGACTATATGATGATCAATTCTGATGGATGTGGCTCTCTTCAACAATGAGATGTTTCAAACCAATTCCAATTGTTCAGTAAAGAAGGCCATATACACCCAGAGAGAGGGATATGAGATGTGGACCACAACATAACATTTTCATATTCTCTATTGATGTTTGCTTGCATTGTGTTTCCTTTTTCAGATATTTTTTGTTCATGTAGATTGTTCTTGCATAGCAAGATAAGTGTGGAAATATGTATACATCTATTCGACTTGTCAAGTATTTTAATCTTAATATAATTAACATGTAGTGGACTTCCTGCCATCTAGGGGAGGGGAGGAGACTGGGAGGAAAATTTGTAACGGAAAGCTTTGTAAGGGTCAGTGTTGAAGAACTACTCATACATATGTTATGCAAATAAAAAGCTTAAAAAACAAAACAAAACAAAACATATGCATGGATAATTTTCAACATTTACTCTTGCAAAACCTTGTCTTCCAAAATTTTTTCCCTTCCTTTCCCCTACCCCTTCTCTAGATAGCAAGTAATCCAATATATGTTAAACATGTGCAATTCTTCTATACATATTTCCACAATTATTAAGCTGTATGAGAAAAATTAGATCAAAAAGGGAAAAAATGAGAAAGAAAACAAAATGCAAGCAGACAACAAAAAGAGACTGTTGTGTTACATACTCAATTCCCACAGTCCTCTCTCTGGGTGCAAATGGCTCTCTTCATCACAAAACCATTGGAACTGGCTTGAATCATCTTATTGTTGAAAAGAGCCATGCCCATCAGAATTGACATCATATAATTTTGCTTAACATTAGAATTATCAAAGAAAACAACCACAAAAGCCTTCAAAACTGATTAATGGAATGATATTCTTGACTAGGCCTGATTCAAGTCATTCTGGTAGATCAAGCTTGGGATAGGAATGACATGAGATACTCAGAAGCTCTATAGCAAAAATAGAATGAAAAGGACACTCCACAAAGAAACAGTAGTGGTTTAGCTAGAGGAGCTTCCTTTGCCTTCACATGGCATGGTGTCTTGTGATGATAGGAGAGGAAGTGTTAGGGTCTTGATGTGTGGTGACATCTCAGCTGAGTGATTTCAATTGGAAATAAAGAACTCTGGGGAAAGATTTACAAAGTCAAATGCTTGGAAGAAGGCAAGGAAGATGGTAACTGAATCTATGTAAAATGAAGAGCGTTTTAAAAAGGCCCAGAACTGTGCTTAACAGCTAGGGTTACAAATGTAAAAAGGAGATTTGTTTTGGCAATTAAGAAGTAATTAGTGACATTGGAGAATAATTTTAGCAGAAGGTTGGGAACCAAAAAACACAGATTAGAGAAGACTTTGAACGGAAGAGAGAGAGAGAGAGAGAGAGAGAGAGAGAGAGAGAGAGAGAGAGAGAGGGGAAAGGAGGGAGGGAGGGGGAGAGAGAGAGAGAGAGGGAGGGAGGGAGAGAGAGAGAGAATTCCAGGTTTGGCAAAGTCTAGGGGAAGGTAATCTTTTCTGTCACTGTTGTTTCAGACACTTCCTCCCTGACACCAAAGACTCTGGGAAACTATGGCAACTTCTTACTTCTCTGCTTATTTGTTTCCTTCACTCAGATGTATGTGGTATGTTCTCAAATGTAGCCATTAAAACACATATCACAAAGAATTATAGGGCTCAAAATACAGGAAAATCATTTTTACAATTTGAAGGCTACAAAAAAGACTGCATTCAAGCTCAGAGAAAGGTGGAAGCCTTCCCCAAAGACCTGTCTAGTCTCTGGCTTGGTAGGGCTCCATCAAAGGATGTGTGTGTGTATGTATAAGTGTTCTTCTATGACCCCACTCTAGTTTTCTTTGTCTTTGTGATGTGTTTTTCTCTGACAGCTTTCTCTCACTTACTATTCCACTGGTGCTGGCTTCTGGCTTTCTGCCATTCTTTGGCAGATGGTATTCCAGAGGACCAGCTGTGTAGCCCATGTGGATAGATTACCCTGGAGCCTTAGATTTCTCAAACATGTGCACATATCACAAATATATCACAGGGCCAAATAACCTCTTTTTTTTTTTAAACTTTGATTTGTTATTTGCAAGATATCTCTAAAATAAAGGAAGGGAGGAACAGAATTGGCTGCTTTCTGGCAGCCACTCTGGCTGAGGGAGAAGGAAATATTATAGTCTGCTATATTTAGGATAGGAGAGACCTGAGTGTATTTAAAGGCAGAAGGAAAAGAATGAAAATTGGAGGAGTGGTTAGATTGGGGAAAGGAAAAAATTAAATATGTATGAGAGGACAAAATTGATGCAGAAAAGTCATAGAGGAGAATAGGATTAATTCAGAGACAGAGTCTTGATAGCTTTGGTTTTAGTCTTGGTAAAAGGGATAAGGATCTCCTTATTTTCTGAGACTGAACCCAAGGAGAAGATGCATGTGAATATAGAGAGTTTCAGAGAGATTGAGAGGGCTCCAATGAGATGATTTCTACTTTCTAAGAGATGAAACCATTATCTGAGAGTGAAAGAGATTAAATCAATTTTTTTTACTTCCTTTTTCCTCTTTCCCATGTCCCTCCTTTAAGAAAGTAATGTTGAAAAACACTGGCTTTGGAATTGAGGACTTGGGTTCAAATATTATCTGTGTAATCCTTGGTGAGCCATTTAGCCTTTGTGAACCTCATTGTGAAATGAAAGAGTTGATTTCTGAGGTTCTATTTAGATTTATGATCCTATAATCAATTTGTCTAATTACTTTCTATCTTTTATTTTATTTTATTTTTTTCCTTCCTATCCATTAAGGTCAAGTTCATGAAGTCTCTAATCTTCCCTAATCTTCCAGGATCTATCTCTTCTGAGCTGTCACCCTCAATCTCCTACTACAGTTTTCATACATGTGAATTACTTTGTTTACCAGGTGAAGCATCATGAGGAGAGAGAATGCCTTTTTCTTTACTGCATCCTCCCATAATAACACAGTAGAGACATAGTAGAAAGTCACCATAGTTTAGCGAAAGAATCACAACACTTGAATTTGAATCTCCTATATATCACTCATTTGGGACAGTAACCCTTATCCAAATTAAAAATCCAAAAATCTTGAGGTTTAAAAAAAAAAAGCAAAAAGGGATTTATTACAATCTTGGGAGAAAGGACAACTAACAGACAAGGTTTCAGTAGAAGAGTGCAAAGCACAAACTGCAAAACATAAGATTTTTAGACCAGAACTCTGTCCCTTACTTTTTCTTCCATTTTCTGGGGGAGTCCAGGCTTATACTCTAAACTCGGAGGTCTATCCCAGAAAGGAAAGAATATTAGCAAATAATAATCTCTTAATTTAAATCTCCTTAGAGAACTGTTATACAAGTAGATATTCGTGGATAAGAGAATTCTGTTACTTGAATTCCCAAAACCATCATGGCCTTTAAAAGAAGTACTTAAATGCTAATTAAGATGTGTGTGTGTGTGTGTGTGTGTGTATGTGTGTGTGTATGTATATGTGTATGTGTGTGAAAACAGGAGGGGAAATGTTGCTCTAAAATAATAGAACACCTGCAGTTTTGTAGCTATAGTTCAAGTTGTTATTGCAAAATCTCAAGTCACAATTAGGGCTTAGGGTCATATTCCCATGGCAGGTCTTCACTCAGCTTATCCCATTCACTTACTAGTTATGAAACTATGGGCAAGTCACCTTCCTGAGTCTAAGTTTCTTCATTTGTTAAATATTTACTTAAATATTTAAAGGCTATATTATTATTTATGAAGGATGGTTTGTCAGTCAGCAGCTGATTATAAAGGGCTTATTATATTCCAGGCAATGTGTTAAATGCTAGGAATATAAACACAAATAAAAAGAAAGACCTCAAGAGGTTTATATTCTTAAAATTTTTTAAAATAAGTTTTTATTGCTATCTTGCGTTTCATATCGTAATTTTCCAAGTATCCCTCCCTATTCCTCACCATCCCTGAGAGCCATCCCATACAACAAATAGTATTTTTTAAATAGAAGAAAATCAGCACTACTGATCAATAGAAGCTTACATTTCAATGGGGAAAAACAAAAATTGGGGAGGGGTGAGAGATAGCAAGAGGCATTATGAAATCCAGATTGCAGGCTTGTAAGAAATGAAGAGATGGCTGACCTGGGTGTTTTCCTTAAATGGAGGTTCTGGGAAGAGTATACAACTGAAGGAAGGGCCAAAGGGGTGCAGGGTACTTCCAAGGTATGAATTCCGGGGCTGAAGTGATCTTGGACAGACTAGAGAGATAAACTCTCAAATGAGGATAATAATATTAGCATCTTTTAAGACTAGTATGAAGAAAGCACTCTTTAACAGTGAATTCTTGTTTGTTTACAATAGGTGCTCAATAAGTTGACTAACTAAATGAATGTCTTTTGTCACCTTTGTCACTACCCTGCTCAGAATTCTTCATCCAATACAAGATGGCAAACTGGTTTGTTTGGACAGAAGTTTGTCAGAAAAAGATCCTAGGTTTTTAGTGGACTTCAGACTCAAAATGAATCATCAAATGAATCAGTGAGTTGGCAGCTGGAAAAACTGTGATCGTAACCTGCATTACCTTAAGATAGTGCCCCCAAGAGACTGTCATCCCATGTGCTTTGTCCTAGTAAGATTCCATCTGAAGTCATGAGTTCAAATTTTCTTACTACATCTTAGCAAGAAGGTGATGATAAGCTGCAGAGTATCAAGAAGATAATGAAAGGTCTCAGGTTGATTCCATATGAACAACAACAGAAGGAACTAGGGATGTTTAGCCTGGAGAAGAAGACTTGGGATGGGGGTAGGTATATAAAAGCTTTCTTTAAGTATTTATGGAAGAGAGATTAGGCTTGCTCTTTTTTTCCTAGAGGATAGAATGAGGGGAAATGGGTGAAAGTTTCAGAAATATGCATTTCTGCCACCAAACAAAAACTCCCAAGAAGTGGAGCAATTTAAAACTGTAGGTGACCTCTGTAGCTAGTGGGCTCCCATTTTTGGAGAGGGTCAGGTGAAGACTGGATGTCCACTGGCTAGAATTGTTGTAGAGGGATTCTCTGTCAGATACCAGGGTGATCTACATGGCTTCTCAGGACCATATATCCAAGTAAACAAGCATTGATTAAGCAACTTCAGGCATTCTACTAAATTTGGGGGCTACAAAGAAATACAAAATAGGGGCAGCTAGGTGGTGCAGTGGATGCACCAGCCCTGAAGTCAGGAGGACCTGAGTTCAAATCTGGTCTCAGGCACTTCATACTTCATAGCTGTGTGATTCTGGGCAAGTCACTTAACCCCAATTGCCTCAACAACAACAACAACAACAAAATACAGAACCATACCATAATTCTTGCCTTCAAAGAATTCACCAACTAATGGAGACAACAAAGAAATTATGTTCAAATAAGATATACTGGAGATTAGCTAGAGATTATCGATAGAAGGTATTATCATTTTTATTAAAGTTTTTTATTTACAAAACATATGCATGGGTAATTTTTCAACACTGACCCTTGCAAAACTTCCCCCCACTCCCTGCCCTAGATGGCAGGTAGTCCAATACATGCTAAATATGTTAAAATATATGTTAAATCCAATATATGTATATATATGTATATATATATATATAGTTATCTTGCTGCATAAGAAAAATCAGATCTAGAAAGAAAAAAAAAACCTGAGAAAGAAAACAAAATGCAAAGAAACAACAACAAAAATAATGAAAATGCTATGTTGTGGTCCACATTCAGATCTCATAGGCTTCTCTCTGCGTGTATATGGCTTTCTTCATCACTGAACAACTGGAACTTATTTGAAACATCTCATTGTTGAAGAGAGCCGTGTCCATCAGAACTGATCATCATATAGTCTTCTTGTTGCTGTGTATAATGATCTCCTGATTCTCCTCATTTCACTCAGCATCAGTTCATGCAAGCCTCTCCAGGCCTCTCTGAAATCATCCTGCTGGTCGTTTCTTACAGAACAATAATATTCCATAACATTCATATACCATAATTTATTCAGCCTTCTCCAATTGATGGGCATCCATTCAGTTTTCAGTTTCTAGCCACTACAAAAAGAGCTGCCACAAACATTCTTGCACATGTGGGGCCCTTTCCCTCCTCTAAGATCTCTTTGGGACATAGGCCCAATAGAAACACTGCTGGGTCAAAGGGTATGCACAGTTCGATAGTCCTTTGGGAATAGTTCCAAATTGCTCTCCAGAATGGTTGGATCCGTTCACAGTTCCACCACCAATGTATCAGTGTCCCAGTTTTCCCACATCCCCTCCAACATTCGTCATTATCTGTTCCTATCATCTTAGCCAATATGACAGCTGTGTAGTGGTATCTCAGAGTTGTCTTAATTTGCATTTCTCTAATCAATAATGACTGGAGCACCTTTTCATATGACTAGAAATAGTTTCAATTTCTTCATCTGAAAATTGTCTGTTTATATCCTTGACCATTTATCAATTGGAGAATGGATTGCATTCTTATAAATTTGAACTAATTCTTTATATATTTTAGAAATGAGGCCTTTGAATATAAAATTTTTTCTCAGTTTATTGCTTTCCTTCTAATTTTGTCTGCATTAGTTTTGTTTGTATAAAAACTTTTTAACTGGATATAATCACAATTATCTATTTTGTGATCAATAAGGATCTCTAGTTCTTTTTTGGTCACAAATTCCTTCTTCCTCCACAAATCTGATAGGTAAACTATCCTATGTTCTTCTAATTTGTTTATAATATCATTCTTTATGTCTAGATCAGGAACCCATTTCGATCATATCTTGGTATGTGGGGTTAGGTGTATGTCAATGCCTAGTTTCTTCCACACTAGTTTCTAAATTTCCCAGCAGTTTTTGTAAAATAGTGAGTACTTATCCCAGAAGCTGGGGTCTTTGGGTTTATCAAGCACTAGACTGCTATAGTTATTGCCTGGTTTGTCCTGTGATCCTATCCTATTCCACTGATTGACTACTCTATTTCTTAGCCAGTACCAAATGGTTTTGATGACCGCTGCTTTGTAATATAATTTTAGATCTGGTACAGCAAGGCCGCCGGGAAGGTGTTATCATTAAATTGATCCTGAAAAGGCTTTTTGTAGAAGTTGGGGTTTTACTTGGGATCCCAAAGAAGTCAGGGAAGCCACTAGGCTTGAAGTGAGGCAGAATTTTAGGCATGGTGGACAGCTAGTGAAAATGCATGTGGTGGAGAGATGCAGTATCTTAATCAAAGAACAGTAAGTAAAGTCCTCCAACTCTGAGATTCAGGGATTTTTTAAGACTAGTGGAGACTAATCTCCAGGGATGAGCATCCTCATCTTTAACCATCATACAACTCAGGTTTCTCTATTCAAATTTTACTTTGGTATTGTTCCTCCCCGGCTATAGGTTTTTAGGAAAAAGCCCTAGCCCCAGGAAGTTCCCAGACTTAGCCTTTCCACATCTAGAGAATCCCCAGCAGCTAATTGTAGCTCCACCCTTAGACTGATTGGGAGACACCCTAAATTTCATCCAACTCCTATAAGGAATGGCCCAAGCCCTCCCGGGGGTGGGGCCACTTAAAAGCAGTCTGACCTGGCAGATTTCCCTTTGATTCCTGACTCCTGGTGTTTTGTGATATTTAAATATGTCCGGATTCGCTCCTATAAATGACGCTCTCAGACTCAAATGAAAATGAAAGTAAAATTTTAATTATACAATGCACGGTACAGACAGTTTAGATTTACACAGATAACAAGATAAGACAATAATAACTAAAATTAAACCAACAATAATTGAGACAGATAGAGGAAGAGAATACATCACCAATTCAAGGGAACCTCAAAACTCAGGTGGCTGGGAGCCCCGTTTCAGCCTCAGCAGCTTGAATTGGGAAAAGATTTTCCCGGGTGAAGCGTCCTTCCCACGGGTGAAGCTCAACAGGCTGCTAGGAGTTGGGGCTTTTATTTCTTTTTTAGACAAAGAAGCCTTCAGGCCAAAATATGTTACGTTTGGGCTTTTTGGTACGTACTACATGTGTGCAAAGGTACTATCTATCTTACTACCATATCTTTGTTTGGTCTGTTCCAGACCCCTTAGCCTTGACAAATTTGCGCATGTTCAGGGTGGGAGCCACCCTCCTCTGAGCACAAGCAATTCCAGGAATGGCGAGTTCCTGGACCCTCCTGCCAAGGGCATGTAGGGTTCATAGAACGGTCAAATAAGACTCAGGCCTGCTTTATTTGAGTGAACTTATTTTTAAATAAGATATTCCAATTCTTATTCACCTGGCTAGGATTTTGTAGACCGTAACATTTCACAAAGGGATTTATGATGTTCCTTCTCTGGTTTATTTGGTTCTTCATTGCCCCACCTCCCAGATCATAGTAAGCTACAGTAGGCTGCAAAAATGATGATTTGAGATAGATCTCTGAGCAATTTGGAACTATGCTCAAAAAATTATCAAATTGTGCACCCCTTTGACCCAGCAGTGTTTCTATTGGGTCTATATCCCAAAGAGATCTTAAAGGAAGGAAAGGGACCCACATGTGCAAGAATGTTTGCGGCAGCTCTTTTTGCAGTGGCTAGAAACTGGAAACTGAGTGGATGCCCATCAATTGGAGAGTGGCTGAATAAATTATGGTATATGAATGCTATGGAATATTATTGCTCTGTAAGAAACGAGCAGCAGGACGATTTCAGAGAGGCCTGGAGACACTTGCATGAACTGATGATGAGTGAAATGAGCAGAACCAGGAGATCATTATACACGGCAACAACAATACTATATGATGATCAATTCTGATAGACATGGCTCTCTTCAACAATGAGATGTTTCAAACCAGCTCTAATTGTTCAGTGAAGAAAACCATATACATCCAGAGAGAGGGATTTGAGGGTGGACCACAACATAACATTTTCATGCTCTCTATTGATGTTTGCTTGCATTATGTTTCCCTTCTCATAATTTTTTTTTCTTGTAGATCCGATTTTTCTTGTGCAACAACGATAACTGTATAAATATGGATACACATTCAATTTGTCAAGTATTTTGACAAGGTTAACATGTATTGGACTTCCTGCCATCTAGGGGAAGGGGTGGGGAGTAAGGGGGGAAATTAGTAACAGAAAGCTTTGCAAGGGTCAATGTTGAAAAATTACCCATGTATATGTTTTGCAAATAAAAAGCTTTTTAAAAAAAGTTATCAAACTGTGCATACCCTTTGATCCAGCAGTGTTTCTATTAGGCCTATATCCCAAAGAGATCTTAAAGGAGGGAAAGAGACTCACATGTGCAAGAATGTTTGTGGCAGCCCTTTTTGTAGTGGCAAGATACTAGAAACTAAGTAGATGCCCATCAGTTGGAGAATGGCTGAATAAATTAAGGTATATGAATGTGATGGAATATTATTGTTCTGTAAAAAATGACCAACAAGATGATTTCAGAGAGTCTTGGAAAGACTTACATGAACTGATGCTAAGTGAAATGAGCAGAACTAGGAGATAATTATACAAGAAGACTATATGATGATCAATTCTGATGGACATGGTTCTCTTTAACAATGAGATGTTTCAAACCAGTTCCTAGTGTTCAGTGATAAAGAAAGCCATATACATCCAGAGAGAGGCCTGGGGGAACTGAGTGTGGCCCACAACATACCATTTTTAATGCTTTCTATTGATGTTTACTTGCATTTTTTTTCCTTCTTAGGTTTTTTTCTTCTTTCTCTTTCTAGATCTGATTTTTCTTGCGCTGCAAGATAACTATATAGATATTTATGCATATATTGGATTTACCATATATTTTAACATATTTAACATGTATTAGACTACTTGCCATCTAGGGGAGAGGGTGAGGGGAAGGAAGGAAAAATTTGTAACAGAAAGTTTTGCAAAGACCAATATTAAATGAAATGTTTCAAAGCAGTTCCAATTGTTCAGTAAAGAAAGTCATATACACCCAGAGAGAGGGATATGAAATGTGGACCACAACATAACATTTTCATGCTCTCTATTGATGTTTACTTGCATTGTGTTTCCTTTTTCAGATTTTTTTTCCTGTAGATATGATTTTTCTTGCACAGCAATTTAAGTGTGGAAATATGTATACATATATTCGATTTCTCAAGTATTTTAACATATTTAACATGTAGTGGGCTTCCTGCCATCTAGGGGAGGGGTGAGGACTGGGGGCGGGGTGAATTTGTAACAGAAAGCTTTGTAAGGGTCAATGTTGAAGAATTACCCATACATATGTTTTGCAAATAAAAAGCTTTAATAAAAAAAATGAAAAAAGGAGAAAAAAAAGACCAATGTTGAAAAAATTACTCATATGTTCTGTAAATAAAAAGCTTTCATAAAAAAGTGAGATAGATCTCTGAATATGAAATACTGCCCAAATTATCAAATATGTTGGTCTTATATTAATGTGGGTTGTATTTTTTAAACTCAATAAACATTTATTGGTCACAGAGCATGATTACCAGAGATATTAAATAGGAAGAATCAGATAGGAATCACTTTCTACCCAAGCACAAAATGCATAGGATGCCTTGGCTTCATCCTACCGTAGTGGAAGGCTGTTTGTATACACTGCACTGGCTGGAGCGTGGGGTCAGATAGTGATGTGATGTTATTGAGCAGTGACTGTAACAATCAAAGTGAAGACCTCTCACAACTATGGACTAGATTAAGCAAGGCCTGAGGGCCTAAATTTTGGTTTCAGGAGGGAAAGTAGAAAGTAGTTTGATTTATAAACTATCAACATTCCAGTTCCTAAATAAGGAAAGTAAAGCATATATAACCAATTAGAATGTATGTAAAGGAAAAGGCGGGTGGGCTTGGGACTTTGTTCTGGACTGTATAAAAATCACAAGAATGTACTGGACAGTGGTCTCCTCCCTCTGAGTACTTGCCTTTTGCTTGGGGACTGTTGGACCACCTGGATTTCATGAAATTCTAAATTAAATACTTTTCTGCTTTTCACTTTGAGAGACCTCTGATTAGTCATTTTGGATGAGGGTCTGAACGGCCCACACAACAGGACAGGGGAAGAAAGGAGCAGGGATTCCAAAATGAAGGTTAGAACAAAATCCACAAAAGATATTAAAAGAAAAATTTTTAAAAAGAGATCTCAATTTGAAATCAGGAAACCTTAGTTGAAATCCTGATTTTGCCACCATGACTATGGTGAAATCATTTGAATTTTCTGTGCCTCAATTACCTTCTCTGTAGAAAGGGGCTTTTGGTGTACACTCATAATTGCTAACATTATATAGCTTCTTGAACAAGCTCTCTTGACTCTTAAAAAAAAAAGCAATGACAAGTTATATCGTTTTATTATCTTCAGGACCTGGAGATGGAAGTGCAATTATTGATCCTCATTTTACAGATTTGGAAACTGAGGCACAATTCGTCTGGTGTCTGACACAATTCTAACTCAGTCTTGTCTGTCTCCAAGTCCAGCATTGTATACTAATCACTAAATGACCTCAGAGAAGTCTTGGACACTCGGCTAATCACATGAAAGAGCTTCTCTAAGCCTCAGTTTCCCCATTTATAATATGGAACTAAAGAATATCTGAAGCGTCCAACCCACAGGTGATTGTAAGGAAGGTGTTGTAAAAACTTGATAGCAGGGCTTATTAGTTTACTCTCAGGCGCCTGCCAGAGATGCCTCGGTTGCCTAGGAGATGGGGTCCTAGGCAGAACCCATCCCGTTTCCCTCCTCCCGTGGGAGTCGCCACGCTGTGGCCCCGCCTCCCGTCCAATGAACGGATTCCTTGGGGCGCGAGGAAAACGAAAGAGCTGGGGAAGAGAGGAAGGCTCGGGGCTGCTGGGCAGGGTCCTGCTCTCACCTTCTGCGCCTGCGCTCGCGCCTGCGCGTGGAGGGTTTGCTCTGTCCACCGTAATGGAGGCTTCCGCTGCCCGCCTGCTGCTGCTGCTGTGGGCCGTGGGGGTGGCCCACGGAGCAGCCTCCGCCGCTGCCTCGGAGACGCAGCTGGTGAATGAGGATGTGAAGCGCACGGTGGACCTGAGCAGCCACCTGGCCAAGGTGACGGCCGACGTGCTACTGGCGCACCCGGGCGGCTCGGCCCCACCCGTCTCCTCCTTCGTGCTGGCCCTGGAACCGGTGCTCGAGGCTCGACTGGCCCATCTCGGCGTGCAGGTGAGCCGGGGGCGTGGACTCCACGCTTGGGGCGAG
This sequence comes from Myrmecobius fasciatus, assembly GCA_023553655.1. NCBI lineage: Eukaryota > Metazoa > Chordata > Mammalia > Dasyuromorphia > Myrmecobiidae > Myrmecobius > Myrmecobius fasciatus. The sequence continues at coordinate 824,988 of JAJPUD010000144.1, forward strand.
CTGCCCGCTCGCTGAGGAGCGGATCCTGCGCCCTCCCCCTTTCCCCTCACCCTCTGACAACTCCTCTCTAGCGGGACCCCTGCCCGGCCGCCGGCCGCCGCGAACTTCCGCGTGTGCCCGGCCAGCGTGCCTCTGAGTGACACGTAAGCATTAGGCCGGCGTGTGCGGCCGGCGCCATGCCGCGCCCTCGGACCCCGCTCTGCAGGCCTGCGCTCGGCTCAGGCCCAGGCCCAGACCCAGACCCAGACCCGGATCCGGATCCGGCGGCCGCATCCTCCCGCCGTGCTGACCCGGGGCGGCCCGGACTGCCAGCTGAGAATGTCTGGCCATGGCCTTGTCCCGAAGCCGGGGGGCGTGTTTTTGGCTACGCCTCCTCTTTCCTTCCTCCCTCCTCTCCCCAGGACTCCTTATCCTTGGGGAATCTGGGTTTTTCCCGAGACTATCCTCCAATTTGCAGGTTCTCCCCCGTGAGACTGAGCTCCTTGTCTTCCCATGCTTCCTATGGTGCCTGGCACACTGTGGTGCCTAATAAAAGTTTATCCACTGGCAGGGAAATGGTAGAGCTGATTTAGTAATTCTTAAAACACTTTAAACAGGAGACTAAAGAAAGATGCACCGATATCATTTATATAGCATTTTGCAAAACTTTTGCAAGATATTAAAAATTTGGTTTGCAAACCACCTTATAAGTACACTTTTTATTCCCACAATAACTCTGGGAGATGGATGCTATTATTATCTATATTTTATATTGAGGAACTAAGTTAAGCGACTTATCCAAGGTCATTTTAGTAAATTCGAGATCAGATTTGAAATCAAATCTTGCTGATTTCAGTACCAAGGGTCTCTACAAATTATGGAAGCTGCTTTTTTTTTCTTTTATTAACTTTATTTATTTATTTTTCATATTTAGGTAGCCATTGTTACCAGAGTAGCATTTAGTCAGAGAACTACCTGGATTTCTATTAAGTTCAGGATAATCTGGTCTCTAATATGCAAAGTAAGATTATATGTTCAGTTGCTTGTTATAAAATTGTATTTTATAGAATCTCTGACAGCACTGGAATCAGATTTGACTTATACATTCTTTTGTGTAAGTGCCAACAATATGGAAGACAGATTTTAAAATAAATTTTGGAGCTAAATTGCTCTTCAAATACAATTTTCTGAAATACAAGAAAAAATTTTGTTTAAATGGGTACTGATTTCTTTTTACATGGAAAATATATATATAATATGTATATATATATTTTTACAAAGCCCAACGCTCATTAAAAAGGGCGTTTCATGTTATTATAGAAGTTGTCCAAGAGTATATAGCTGAAGGATAGTTGTAAATCACATTTATGTAGTAGAGATTAGTTTTCATTGCTTTATTAGGTCTTCAATCTTCCTGGTCTTATTCAGAATCAGTAGTCTTCTATAACTTGTGCAAATCATAGCAAAGTTAAAACAGGCTAGCACCATTCTGCACTATGGACACTTCTTTCCAGAAACTTAGATGTAAACTTCAGTTGCACTTTTAATGATTTTTGCAACAAGTAAGTCTCTTGCTCTGTTTATACTTTGTAGAATTTTTGAACTGAAATAAACTATTAAGGTCATTTGAATCTCTTAATTTTTACTAATTAAGAAATGAAGGTCCAGGAAGATAATTCACTATGCCTATGGTAGTAGAACTGGAATCAGAACTCTGTTCTCTAGACTTCCAGTCCATTGTTACCTAGTATATTTCTCTGATCTCATTATTGCTTTCCCCACATGCTTCACTTGTATAAGCTGATTTGCCCTGATTTTAATTCCCAGATAGCTGCAGTTTTGGAAAAGAAGCTGTGATTTGCAGGAATTATCATTCTTCTATTCCCTAATGTGGTACCTTGAGAGGCTGTATTATTTCAGTAAGCCTTGGGAACCTTGAAATTGTAAAGGCAAGTCAATAAGTATCTAAGTGTCTACTGAAGAACTGGCACAAGCTTTGAGAATATGGAAAAGACAGAAAGAATCTCTTCCCTCAAGGAGTTCCCTTTTTTTTTTTTTTTCCCCTTTTTCTTTTTTCTTTTTGCTGAGGCAATTGGGATTAAGTGACTTGCCCAACGTCACACGGCTAGGAAGTGTCTGAGATCAAATTTGAACTCAGGTCCTCCTGATTTCAGGGCTGGCACTCTATCCACTGTGCCACTTAGCTGCCCCTAGGAGTTCCCGTTTTAATAGGGGTACAGGCAAGATGTACCTGGAGGCACTAACTGTACAGAGGACCAGGAAAGGTTTCTTGTAGTTGATGGGATTTTTTGCTGAGAATTAAAGGAAATCAGAAAGTAGAGATGAAGAGTGGTGAGAATGCCAGGGAACATGAAGGGGGTCCAGAAATGGAGGGTCTGGTGTCTTAGCAACAGCAAGGTCATAGTGATTGGTTGGGCTGAAGAGTGTGGGGGGAGTAAGATTTGCATTTAGAAGACTGGAAAGGTAGGAAGGAGCAGTTTAGGAAAGTTTTTAAAAGCCAAACACATGGGGCATTAGGTGGCACAATGGATAGAACACCAGCCCTGAAGTCAGGAGGACCTGAGTTCAAATGTGACTTCAGGACATTTAACACCCCAATTGCTTCAGCAAAAGCAAAAAACAAACAAACAAACAAAAAAACAAACACAGGATTTCATTTTTGATGCCATAGGCAATAGGTAGTCTTTGGAGTTTATTGAATTGAGAGGATAGCATGGTCAGACCCATTGGTCTGGTCCTGTGGGCTGCACCATCCTTCCTTGAAGTATCATTTAGCCCTACAGCTCCCACCTTCTCAGTCTTTTGTGCCCCAAGGGTGCCCAGGCCAGCATCTCTTCCTGCTGCACTCTTCTGGACTTAACCACCATGCCATCTTCCTGCCCCCTTCGGTTTCCTTTTGTGTATTGTCTTCTTCCATTTAATTGTAAGCTCTTTGAGGACAGGGACCATCTTTTTCCCTTTCTTTTGTATACAGAGTTTAGCACAGTGCCTGGTTTATCCTAGGCTCTTAATAAATATTTATTGACCAACTTGTGCTAGGAAGATCACTTTGGTAGATGAGTGAAAGATGGACTAAAGTGAGGCTTGAGGCAGGGAGGGCAACCCGAAGGTTACTGCCACAGTCCAGGTAGGTATGGAGAGCCTGCACGTGTGTGTGATGGTGTCATAGGAGAGCTATTTTGTGGAGAGATTGGACAGATTGTAGGTGAGGAGTGAAAGAATAATGACCTAAGTTCTGTGTTGCTTTATGATTTTTAAAGCATAGTATATATGTCAATTATTGCTATTTGGCATATTTTTGTTATTACTGTTGAGGAAACAGAAATGTGCCATCTTCCCAAAGGTCACAAATGTGGAAAACATTGGTGACCCCAACTGTTAATGTGGTTGGCCAACCAAACAGATCAAAGGTGTGTCATTATTCATAAATATGTTTTCCTCTCCCTTTGAATCTAGTAGGATTTGAAATAATCTCACAAAAATCAACATCTTTTCTATGTACCAATTACCAAAGCAGAAGAGGATAATAGAAAGAAAAGTCCCACTCAAAGAATTAAAAATGCATATACTGTCTGGGAATCAAATATATCAGAACATATTTAGTACTTCTATAGATACAGTTTAGAATTGTCCTTACAGAACAACTTAAGTGACTGCAGGGATATTCAGTACTTATAGTTGGGCTGTGCCAGTAGAAAATCCCAAAACCATTTATACATTTAGTGCCATACCAGTCAGATGAGCAAGGAGATACTTTATAGGGGTAGACACAATAATAAAATTTGGATCAATAAAAGTAGAAGGAGAACAGCACTTCTAGACCTTGTACTATTATTTTAATAACGAAGTCTTAACAAATTGAGTGTTCACTGATTGGAGAAAAGCTGAATCATTTGTGATATGTAATGGATCAAATGTGGAAAGCACATGTAGTCATGGGACCTATGTTCAAATGGTACCCAATAGGTAGACTACTTAAATTGTCTGGGTTTGTTTATTCATCTGTCAGAAGAAGGATTTGAATCCTGTAATATGTCTAGTCCTTTCCAATTTTAACCAGGTTATCTAACACTGACCACAGGGAACAGCTCATGAGAAGAATTCAAAGAAACAGGGAAAGGCTTTATGAAGTAATATGAATAGGTACAACATTTTTAATAGCAATAGGGATTTTAAAAATTGAAGGCTATTGGTATAAATGCATAATATATCCATCATTTAATAAAACAATGACATTTCATAGAGTTAAGGTTATGTATGTTACAAGTTCTAGTCATTCTTAAATTGTTTTACTTGAGAATGTTTCACATTGTGGGGGATTTAAGCATGTAAATAATTTTTGTAGTCACAATTTATCTTTGGTTATTTCATTACATCCATCTTAGTAAAGGTGATAGGACTGCCACTCCAGAAAAGCTCTTGCAGATTGATGGTGTTTATTTTTGAAGTTATAAGTCAAATGAAAATGGATTCAGGATTTGTGATCCCGAAAAAGCATAAGAAATAACTATGTGTTCTGCTACAGTTAAAAGGAGAAGAAGAGGAAGAAAATCATTTGGAAGTACGAGAAATAAAACTTAAAGGCAAAAGGTAAGCATTCTGGTTAGTATTTATTAAGTTTTGTTAATCACCAGCTTCTTAAATTTCTGTATTCACCTCCATATTTCCTAGGTCCAGTTAGTAAACGGTTTTTATTTTTTGGTTGTTGATATTTTCACATTGTTGTCTTCTTCTGAGTTTACATCGTGGTCTTCCCTGTTACTGATGTAGCTTTTTTGTATGCTCCCCCTTACTGGTCTGAGAGCTGCTACTGTGGTGTTGGGGGAGGGGCTTTAGAAGGACCTCCACCATGGAGTTACAGACCTCCTGCCAAGGTCTTAACTTTTCACAGGCCAGAAAAATAGCTCACCTTAACATTTTGTGGGCTCTGCTGCCCCTAAATGTGATGTAGGGGAATATGGGGAGAATTCATTCAGGTGGGTCTCTCATCATCTTTCCTGTTTTCCTTGACCAGGTCTTTGTCAACCCTTTCTTCCCCCTTTACTCCTGCCCACAAACTGTTAACTTGACTTGGAGGAAGTCAGGAGCTTGTGCTAATTGGATCCGATAAAATGTACATTGTTGAATTTCTGTTGGCCTCTCACCAGGGCAAGGCAGTCTTGTTGCTCCCATTGATAGGTCGGTCACTCTCCGGGGCAGTTTCTCTTCTCCAGGTTTTGGTGACACTGATGCCTCTTGATTCTCTCCCACTTGTCTGACCACTCCTTTTGCGTTTCCTTTGTTGGGCCCCAAATTGTGAGTATCCCCTGAGGCTTTGTCCTGGGTGCTCTTCTTTTTCTTTTCTCTAAACTGGCTCTCTTGGGCTCAGTTATTATTTTTTTGTAGAAGATTCTCAGATCTCTATATTAATGTAGCTCTAATCTTGTACTTTCAACTGCCTGTTAGAAACTTTCTAACTGAATTTTCTATAGGACTCTCATAACTCAGTATGTTCCAAATAGATGCTCATTATTTCCCCCCACCTTCCCATCATCCAGACTTCCCTGTTACTTTGGGGGAACCTCCCAGTCTCCCCAGTTCTAAGTGTTTGTCCTCTGACTCCCACTATCATTCATCTTGCTTAGCTGCTCTGCTTCCAGGATTTTTCTTCTCACCTCACATACATACCCTTCTCTCTACTCATATCTATTTTCTGGAATTCGGGCTCTTATCACTTCTCACCTGGCCTTATCACAGTGACCTCCTAATGGTCACTCTGTCTCTACTCTCTTCTCATTTCCATCTGTTGTCCACTCAGTTGCCAGAGTGTAGATCTGCCCTCGTTGCATCGGGGGTACCAGTGGCTTTCTCTTATTTTCAGCATCAAGTGTGAAAGCCCCTCTCCAAAAGTCTTTGTCCCTGGCCCCTTCCCACATTTTCAGTGTGATCTTGCTCTCCTCCCTCTGCACAGTCTGTGGTTCAGTGATAATGACCTGCTTGCTGTTCTTCGAGCTTCTGTCTCTGCTTTTGTACTGACTTTGCCAGTGTCTGGAATGGTCTCCCTCCTCATTTTCATCTCTTGATATCCCTGACTTCTTTTAGGATTCAGGTTTCTGCAGGAGGCCTTTCAATTCCCTCCAGTGACTTTGGCCTTCCATGGTTACCTTCCTTCTATTTTCATGCATCATCTGTGTGCTTAAGTATTCATATGTTGTTTGCCTCCATAGTGTCCAAGTGCCTTGGGGCCTGCTTAATGAGTGTCTGCTGTTTTTCCCCATCCTGAGACTTAACATTGTGCCTGGCACATAGTAGGCATTTAATAAATGTTTGTTAATTGATTGGGCTCTAGTCTGGCCTCTGCCCTGTGCTCACACTGGACAAGTCACTTAACCTTGGAGCTCTCTAAGACTGAGTTGTAGGAAGTTCTTTATTGGATGCTTGCCACACCCATAAAGTCGCAGGTTACAAAAGGTTTTCATCTTTTCATCACCTTGTGATGGGATGGATATCATCACCATCTGCTGAGGAAATCAAGGTGCAATTTAGTGAAATTACTTTTGTAGTCATATTGTTAATATGGTATATGGTAGGCTTTCATATTCCAAATCCATTGTTCTTGCATTACAGTATTCTGTCTTCATTATGAAGTCACTGTCATTTGTTGATTTGTATAAACCAATAGATTGAAATCTACTAGAATATTTTTCCTTTCTTTTTTAAAAAATGAATTTTATATGCCTTTTTTAGAATTTTTATTTTTTATATTAGGTGCAGTTGGAGTGAAGTGACTTGCCCAAGGGCAAACAGCTAGTAAATATTGAGGGACTGAGATGAGATTTGAATTTAGGTTTTTCATCACTTCTGGAGTATTGTTTTCTAAACACTCCTATATAGATAATGATGAATAACTGCTACAGCATCTGTGATCCTGACTGGGCTACGGACATTCTATAAGCTCATCTCCCCCCCCTTCCCCCCCCAGGCAATTGAGGTTAAGTGACTTGCCCAGGGTCACACAGCTAGGGAATGTTAAGTGTCTGAGGCCAGATTTGAACTCAGGTCCTCCTGACTTCAGGGCTGGTGCTCTATCCACTGTGCCACCTAGCTGTCCCTAAACTCATCTTCTAAATTGTACAGAGATTGCAATCTGTGTAGGTGGAATCAGTAAAATTAGGTTTTGAGAAGATCTTTGTTTTAAAGTGGGCCTGTAACTTTGAACTGCTGGAGCTTTTATGTGTTTTAATCCTTTCTCCATTTCTTCTGCAGTGGGAAATTATTCACAGCAAAGCTTCCATATTCCCTAGCTGGAGGTGCCAAGATTCGAGTGGTCATTGAAACAGTCTTCACTCATGCTCTGCAGCCATATCCTACCCAGATCACCCAGTCAGAAAAGCAGTTTGTGGTTTTTGAGGGGAACCATTATTTCTATTCACCCTACCCAACCAAGACACAGACCATGCGTGTAAAGCTGGCCTCTCGAAACGTGGAAAGCTATACCAAGCTTGGCAATCCTACCCGCTCTGAGGATGTGCTGGATTATGGCCCCTTCAGAGACATTCCTCCCTTCAGTCAGGTAAGCTTTCTAATCCTAGGCCTGCTTCAGAGATAACTGCAGCAAAGTATCTACTACTTAGGGGCTGACCACTATCACTTACTAAACTGCCCCTTGCCAGGCACTGGGTTATACATTTTACAAATATAATTTTCTTCTCACAGCAACTTTGAAGTTAAATGACTTGCCCAGGGTCATACAGCCAGTAAGTGTCAGGCTGAATTTGAACCATACTCTTTGTGTTTCTAGGCCCAATGTTTTATCCATTGTTCTACCAGCTGCCTGATAAAATAGAGAACATATTGTTTGCCTGTACAGTGTAATATAAGGTTCAATGCTAAGCACCCTGAAGACTACAAAAAATAATAAAATGCTAGTTGCATTCAAACTTTTGAAATTTCGGATCCTCCTTATCCCTTTTTACATAAAATTTAAGGTATTTGTTTTTCTTTCTTTGACAGGATGCTTTTAAAGTGCATTATGAGAACAACAGCCCTTTTTTGACCATCACTAGCATGACCCGGGTCATTGAAGTCTCTCACTGGGGCAATATTGCTGTAGAGGAAACAGTTGATTTAAAACATACTGGTGCTGTTCTTAAAGGGCCCTTTTCCCGCTATGACTATCAGAGACAGGCAGATAGTGGAATTTCCTCCATCAGGTCTTTCAAGGTGAGTTGCTAACTTTGAACTTTGAGGTAGATATTCTTGGTGTTTAATTTATCCTTTTTTTTTTCCTCTGGGTTTCAGCTAAATACCTAACTGGTTGTTTAGTAGCTGGTGAATTAATGGCAAGGTGAAGATGATGGTGGAGGACAGAGGAGGCTTTAATACTAATAGAAAGGTTCCTTTATGTGAAGGAGATCTTGCAGTATTCAGATCCCTGAAAAGAAAGTATAAAGAGTGAATAGAATGTAAGGTACTTCTGGAAAGGAAGCTTGGTGGGGCAGAGTTGTAGGAACTGATTGACTGGGTGAACTTAATAGCTTGGTTGCATGGTATCCTGTGAAATATGTATGTGCTTGAGTACATTTTATTCCTGATGTCAGCACTGAATCTTCTAGATTTTACTGTTGTTGTCTTTCATTGTTTGGAACTTATATTCAGAATTTTCAGACTAAATCTCACTTTTGCTAAAAGTAATAATTGAAAAATGTGTTGGTGTCCTTTAGTTTTGCTTCATAGGGGAGTGTCTATGTTTTTAATTTCTTGTTTTTCACTAAAAATTATTCTTGCAAAAAGATTTGATTGGACATTAAATGGCATTAGAAGAGGCATAGTCAGTGGCAAGAGTTTATTAGACATTCCTAATGTGCTAGGTATTATTTAGTGTAAGAACAAGATCAGAACACATTGGTAATACTGTGTTCTGATTACCCATGTTTTAGGAAGAGCAGCATTGACCATGTAGAGAGCATGTGGAGCAGGGTCCCTGGTTGAGTGAGATTGTGAGGATGCTGTATGAGGACTAGTTGTGGATCTGGGGCTGCCTTTTCTGTAGAAGAGACAATGTGAGTGGAGAGGAAAGGGCTGTCACATAGAACACATTAGCAGAAACAGGAAATAGGTACAAGTTGCAAAAAAAATGTCAAGAAAAATTTTCTAATGGTTAGAGCTGTCCAAAAGTGAAATGGCCACCTCAAGTAGGTGTGTGGTTCTGTCTTATTAAAATCTTCAAGGAGAGTCTGGATGACTGATTGCTTGTTGGCTAAATTGACTGGGATTAGGTGACCTCTGAGATCTAACTTGAAAGATTTTTTTGACATCTCTTTGATTTCATAAAGAATGTGATAATAATAGATTATTTTGATTCTGGATACTTTTAAGATCCTCAACCATTAGTTGCTTTTCTTTTGTAAGTATTTAATTGATATTTTTTGTTTCTTCTATAATCTTAATTATCCCAAGTCATCCTGTGACATAATATTTCTTGGAGAGAGAAAAAAATGAGCACAACTGATAGACACATTGAAAAAGTACAACATGTGCGATATTTAACACATATGGACCTCCTACTTCCCCAAAGGAATGGATTGAAGGTGTCTTCTCATATTCATTTGAATTTTGCTTTATCATTTTTGGTACCTTCACTTTTTTTTTTGGTGTGTAATTGATCTTTCATTGTTGCAGTCCCTATGTATATTGATTTCTTGCCTCTCCTTACTTCAGTCTTTCTCAGTTCATATAGATCTTTCCATGTTTCGCTGTGTTCATCAAATTCATCCTTTCTTAGACAGCAATATTCCATGGCAATGTATCACAATTTATTTAGCAATTCTCCAATTGGTGGGCAATTGTTTCCAATCCTTAGCTATCATAAAAGTGCTGCTGTAAATATTTTAGAGTATGTAGAAACATTTTTCTTATCAGTAGCTTTCTTGGAGCAAAAACCCAGTAATGAAATCTCTGGTTCAAAGGGTATGGACATTTTCACTTTTTTTTTTTTAAATAAAGAATATTTCTATGATGATCAATTCAGATGGACATGACTGTTCAACAATGAAATGTTTCAAACCAGTTCCAATTGTTCAGTGAAGAAAGCCATATACACCCAGAGAGAGGGATGTGAAATGTGGACCACAACATAACATTTTCATGCTCTCTATTGATGTTTGCTTGCATTATGTTTCCCTTATCAGGTTTTTTTTTTTTTCTTGTAGATATGACTTTTCTTGCACAGCAAGATAACTATAAAAATATGTATATACATATTCAATTTGTCAAGTATTTTAACATAACATGTAGTAGACTTCCTGCCATCTAGGGGGGAAAAATTTGTAACAGAAAGCTTTGTAAGGGTCAGTGTTGAAAAATTACCCATACATGTTTTGCATGTAAGAAGCTTTAATTAAAAAAAAAAATATATATATGTATATATATATACATATATACCTTATATATGTATATATATATACATATATATATAAAAGAATATTTCTAAATTACTTTCTAAAAAGATTGTATCCTTTCCCAGGTCCACCAATAATGTGTTAATGTGCCTATCTTTTCACAACCTCTCCCAACATTGACTATTGCCATTTTTGTCATTTTTCCAAGGTGTGAGGTAAAACCTCAAAGTTGTTTAAATAGGCATTTTTCTTATTAGTGATTTGGAGCATTATTTTCATGTGGTTTTGAATCTTTTGTGGTTCTTTTAAGAACTATTCATATCCTTTGGACATTTTTTGGGGGAAAGGGGAAAGACTTTTATATATGAGACACTAAACCCTTATCAGAGAAATTTGATACAAAGGTTTTTTTTTTTTCCCATTCAACCTTCTCTCTTTGCAGAAGCTTTTCAGTTTCACGTAATCAAAATTATTCATATCATGTTTTTAGGTGCTTTTTCATAAAGAATTTATTATTTCTACTGTAGTAAAGTCACAAAAATGATACTCCTTTCAGAAAAACATGATTCTGGTTTTTACTTTTTTTCTTTTTATAAATAGTAAAAACTATTGTTTTTATAAATGTTTCACTTTGAAAAACAATTCTATTGCATTGTTTTGGGTTTTTTTTTGAGCTTTGGATTTTATTTAAAATTATTTTTCAGTAATAATTTTCCAAACGCATGTAAAGATAGTTTTCAACATTCATTTTTGTAAGATTATGTTCTAAAATTTTCTCCCTCTTTTTCTTATCTCATCCCTTTGACAGCAAGCAATCTTATTTGAGTTAAATATGTCTATTGCATAATTTTTGAAAATAATTTTTGAGGAAAAAATTTGATTATCAGTATGCCTTAGAACATTTTACTCATAAAATATCACTAAAATATTAAGAAGTGTTCCATATTTGTCCTTCTACTCCTTATACTTATTTCCTCTGAGGGTTATGAAACAGAGTAATCGAATAAGTATTGTGACAGAGGTAGCATATACAAGTTTGGTTCCAAGGCCCAAAGGACTGGTTGACTATGTCTGAGTCTCCCTCTAAGGTGGACAATAAATCAAAATGTTTTTATTAGTGTAACTTGTCAGACCTTACTAATTTATTTCCATATTATTTTTTGTTTAGATATGTACATATATGTATATAATTTGCCACTTATAATTTATAGCTTCTGCCTTCCTATCATCTTCCAAGTAAAGCTTAAAACTTTTTTGCCTGACATTTAAGGCTCTCCATAATCTGATCCCGTCTGCCTTCCTAGCCCTATCTGATATCATTCCTTACTTTTTACTTTTCTGCCTTTGTTCATGTTCTTCCTTTTGCTTATATTGTTCTTTCCTCTCTGTGCCAGTGAAGATTAAGGCCCAATTCAAATGCTGCCTTTTCAATGACTTTTTTATTTATACACTTCTTAAGTGAGAAATAGTTTTTCTTATGTAGCACTTTTCTTCCTCTCCTTCACTCATCAAATTTCCTTGGAATATTTTGCATTCTAGTTACATGTTTCTATTTTATTTTTTTATTAGTCTGCAGTTTCAGGTATAACAGGTCTTGTTTCCATCCAAGCCAAAAAATTACTCTCCCAAAAATAAATGTTTAATTAATATTTGTGTGAATAAAGAACAGAACAAGGTTTAGGTCCAGGGTTTTAAGGGACTTTATTTTCTCTTGCAGACCATACTCCCTGCTGCTGCTCAGGATGTTTATTATAGGGATGAGATTGGAAATGTCTCTACCAGCCATCTTCTTATCCTGGATGATTCTGTGGAGATGGAAATCCGTCCCCGCTTTCCACTCTTTGGTGGATGGAAGACCCATTATATTATTGGCTACAATCTTCCAAGCTATGAGTACCTTTATAATCTAGGTCAGTGGTTTGTCAGGGGGAAACCTGTGTTTGACTTTACTCTTGAGTGGCCTGTCTACCATTAGTTAATTCTCTTGTGGTAGATGTCCATTTCTTTTGTTTCCTCGGAAATATTGTTGTGAATCTTTGTGTCCAGTTAAGAGTCAGGACTGTGATTCTTTGATCTTCCAGGTGACCAGTATGCTTTGAAGATGAGGTTTGTGGACCATGTGTTTGATGAACAAGTGACAGATTCTCTGACTGTGAAGATCATACTTCCAGAAGGAGCTAAGTGAGTATAGCTGTTGATCATCTTTCTCATGTGCTTTAGTTTTCCTTTCTGACTCCTTCCAGAGCCTGAAATGAAGTCCCCTTGAACATTATGTGACTTAGAGATAACCTCTTAAGCATCTTGTATATAAAAGCAGCTTGGTTTGGATGTTACTGGTGTTTGAAGACAGTCTCTTCTCTACTTCCCAGGAACATCCAAGTAGACAGTCCTTATGAGATCAGCCGAGCCCCAGATGAGTTACACTACACCTACCTGGATACGTTTGGCCGCACAGTGATTGTTGCCCACAAGAACAACTTGGTGGAGCAACACATCCAGGACATTGTGGTGGGTAGCGCTTTCTTCTCCTGGCCCTCTTCACACTCCTTTTTGAACTCTTGCTTGCAGAGTAGGGGCTCTGGTAGAGTTATATTGAGCTGAGGCTGTGGTTGTAGCTGGTGGCAATGAGCTGGCCTCTTGGAGATGGGACTTTGTGCCTGATGTGCTTTTATTTTTTTCTTTTATCCTTTAAAGGTTGGGGCTCTTTCTCAAAGGCCTCAGATCTGTTACTCATAGTAATAACCCTTCTCTATTTCTCCTCTCAGGTACATTATACATTCAACAAGATCCTCATGTTGCAGGAGCCTCTGTTGGTTGTTGCAGCCTTTTATATCTTGTTCTTCACGGTGATCATCTATGTGAGGCTTGACTTTTCCATCACAAAGGTATGTCACTTTCTTCTTAAAAGGTGAGAGATGAAACCCAGAAGTTCCACCAATCCACACAGATTTAACACATTTAAAAAAAAAAAAACTCAATTGATCCATTTTAATTTGTCTTCTTTATATAGAATGAAAGCTTGTTCTTTTCCTGATCTAATTGTATGCCTTGTAGAGCACACTCTTGTGGTCAAATTTGGAATCTACATAGTTCAGAATGTGAATAGCTAGAGGCTATTTGGAGAACAGATAGTGTTTTGACTCCTGTTGGGAGTCAAGCTGTGGAGATTCTTTGAGAGATGCATATCCTGATCAATTCTGATGGATGTAGCTCTTTCCAACAATGAAATGATTCAGATTAGTTCCAGTAATCTGTGATGGAGAGCCATCTATACCCAGAGAGAGGACTGTGGGAACTGGGAGTGGACCACAACATAGCATTTTCATTCTTTCTGTTGTTGTTTGCTTGCATTTTGTTTTCTTTCTCAGTTTTTTTTTTTCCCTTCTTAATCAGATTTTTCTTGTACAGCAAGATAATTGTATAAATATGTATACATGTATTGGATTTAACATATATTTTAACATATTTAACATGTATTGGATTAGCTGCCATCTAGGGGAGGGGGTAGAGGTAAGGAGGTGAAAATTTGGAATATGTTGAAAAATTACCCATGCATGTGTTTTGTAAATAATTTTTTTATAATTTTTTTTTTTTTTTTTTTGCTTTTTGCTGAGGCAATTGGGGTTAAGTGACTTGCCCAGGTCTCACAGCTAGGAAGTGTCTGAGACCAGATTTGAACTCAGGTCCTCTGACTTCAGGGCTGGTGCTCTATCCACTGCGCCACCTAGCTGCCCCATATGTTTTGTAAATAAAAAGCTTTAATTAAAAAAAAAAGAGAGAGAGAGATGCATATTCTGAAGTGGTTTACCTTTGTTTCAAAGTTTACTTGAGTTTAGTCACATTGATTCTCTCTCTCTCTTTTTTTTTTTTTTTTGTTAAAGCTTTTTATTTTTAAAACATGCATGGATAATTTTTCAACATTATTCCTTGCATAGTCTTATGTTCCAAATTTTCCCCTCCTTCCCCCCATCCCTTCCTCTAGATAGCAAATAATCCAATATATGTTATACATGTTAAAGTATAAGTCACATTGATTCTAAATGAACCTATAGGAAATTTTGTAATCAGTTATGAGGGGAAAACATTATTTATCAGATGTTTGCAGAGAATTCATTCAGGATCTTTTGGAACCTGGGAAAAAAAGAAGTTTCCCTTTTTTTGAGGGGAATATCTTAAAAACTAGCATCAGTTTTTTTGTCTCTAAAGTGCTGGATTAGTATTATACACTAATAAACTTTCTTAATTCTTTTTTGATTTAGACCGCCATATCCAATTTTATTTTCCATTGTTCCACATTCTTAGTATGTTTTCTTTTGTTTCCTCTTTCATTGTCTTATTTAATTTCTTATTTAACTTTGATTTCATCTTAATTTCTCCAGTCACTTCCGTTTGTCCAGTGAGTAGCAATATTGATTTGTATCATTGTTCCAGAGGGATTTTGATTTGATTGTTTTTAATCTTATCCCCTTTTTATCTATTAACCAATAAACTATTTCCTGTAATCACAGTTGAGATTTGGTCTATGAAGTACCTAATTACACATGCATGTTCTCAAGTCATTCTCTTACTGAAATTCTGTAGCATTCTATGGAACATCATATGAACGTTTATATTTATTAAATACACACAACATTTCAACATTCACCCTTGCAAAACCTTGTGTTCCAAATTTTTCTCCCTTCCCCTAGACAGCAAATAATCCAATATATGTTAAGCATATCTGATTCTTCTATACATATTTCCACATTTGTCATTTTGCATGACAACTCATATCAAAAAGGAAAAAAAAAACATGAGGGGAAAAAAAGCAAGCAAACAATGAGAAAAAAGGTGACAATACGATGTGATCCACATTCAATCCTCATAGGCCTTTCTGGATGCAGATGGCTCTTTCTATCACAAGTCTATTGGAATTGGTCTGAATCACCTCATTGTTGAAAAGAGCCACATCCATCATATTTGATCAGATAATCTTGTTGCCACTGTGTACAATACAGTGTTCTTTTGGTTTTGCTTGCTTCATTTAGCATCATTTCATGTAAGTCTCTTCATCTGAAATCATCCTGCTGATCATTTATTGCAGGACAATAATATTCTATAACATTCATATACCATAATTTATTTAGCCACTCTCTAGCTGATTGGATAGCTATTCAGTTTCCAGTTCCTTGCCACTATAAAAAGGGCTGCTGCAAACAGTTTTGCACATGTGGGTCCTTTTCCTTTTTTTAATAATCTCTTTGGGATACAGACCCTGTAGAGACACTGCTGAGTCAAAGGGTATGCACAACTTTCTAATCCTTTGAGCATAGTTCCAAATTGCTCTCCAGAATGATTGGATCAGTTCACAACTCTACCCACAATGTATTAATGTCCCAGTTTTCCCACATTTTGCATTTTATAATGTTCTTTAGTTCTTCTTTGACATAATTTCCTTTCTTCTCCACAGGTCTGAGAGGTAGATTATTCCTTGTTCTCCTAATTTGCTTATAGTATCACCCTTTATGTCTCAATCATGAATCCATTTTGACTGTATCTTGGTATAAGGTTTTAGGTGTTGGTCAATGCCTAGTTTCTGCCATACTATTTAACAATTTTCCCAGCAATTTTTGTTAAACAGTTATATGAACATCTTTATGTTGCTTTTGGATAAGTGCATTAGTGATTTGTGAGTGATGTCGACATTAGGGCATATGTGAATGGCCAGGTATGGTGTCAGAAGACGACTCTGTATGGAGTTGGTTAGTCATGTGCTGTCAAAACAAGTGAAAGTCCAAAATCTTCTCAATAAGACCCATACTTCAGTGAAGGGCAGCTCTTTTCCATTGTTAGAATTTTCAGATTTCTTGTCTGTCATTGGATTCTTGGCGGGGAGGGAGATTTCCTGGAAGTTGAAATGTTCTTGGGGGCAATATATTTTTTTATGACTATAGAAATAGTTTTTATTTTTCAGGCAACTGTTAGGGACTAAGGTCAAGATAAACTTGATCTTCTTAACCTTTTAAATGGCAGGTGTGTCTTCCCTCTGTAGGATCCAGCTGCTGAAGCCAGGATGAAGGTGGCTTGCATCACTGAACAGGTTTTGACTCTGGTCAACAAGAGATTAGGCCTGTATCGTCACTTTGATGAAGCTGTCAACAAGTACAAGCAGTCACGTGATGTATCCACTCTCAATAGTGGCAAGAAGACCTTGGAAATGGAGCATAAGTCCTTGACTAATGAGATTGCATCTCTGCAGTCCAGATTGAAGACTGAGGGCTCGGATCTTTGTGACAAAGTAAGAGATGTGGGCAGCTCTTTGCTGTTCCATAAGTGTGGCCTTGAGGAATATTTCTCGTGACCATTTCCCAAGTTTTTTGGTATTTAAAATATACCACAACCATGACAGCATTAATAACTGTATTCCATTCTTTAAAGAATCATCCTGAAGCAAGTGGGATACCAGCATATTTGGGAGAAATGCAAGCCATGGTATTTTACGAGTTTTCTATTAATACTAACCAAGAGCATGGAAATTGAAGTTTTGGTGTTTGTATTTTAGAAAAAGTATCTAAAGATTATTAGAAACATTGTTGTCAACTACCATATAGTCATGTAATGTCTTTAGTAGAAGCTTGTCAGTCAAATGTGTTAAATACCTACTGTGTGCTTAGCACTATGCTAAGTATTGGAAACACTGTGCTGAATGTTTCCTGAAAAGTTTTCTTCCTAGGTACAACTTCTGGATTAGGCTTTTTAAAAATTAACTCAGGGGCAGCTAGGTGGTGCAGTGGATAGAGCACCAGCCCTAAAGCCAGGAGGACCTGAGTTCAAATTTGTTCTCAGACATTTAACATTCCCTAGCTGTGTGACCCTGGGCAAGTCACTTAGCCTCAATTGCCTCAGTAAAAAGCAAAAAAAATTAAATAACTCAGTTTGCTGGCCTTAGATTGGAGAGCTTTGTGAAATGGAATGGAGAGCTTGTGTCCTACTTACGCGTGTATCCTCACACTGTTACTTTCCCCATATACAAAATAGAGAAAATATTTTATTTACAAGAATGTTCCACCCAAATTATATTATACCATAAGTAGATAATAATGCTGAGCTTGGAGTCAGGAAGGTCTGAATTCAAATCCTATCTCAGACACAGTTGTGTGATCCTGGTCAAGTCACTTAATCCCTGTCTGCCTATTTCCTTAGCTGTAAAATATTAAAAGCACCCACTTCACAAAGTAATGAGATAATATTTATAAATCACTTAGCAAATTATTTGTCAAAATGCTTTGTAGGTTACAAAGTAGTATGCAAATATAAGTTTCTAAGGAAAGCAGTTTGTGAGCATTAGTCCAAATGTCTTCATGAAGATGAAAACGATGATATATCAAAGGAAATCAGGCAGCGTTTTTTTCCCTTGATGTCTTAGACATTTGAAGTCTTAAACCTTGTTATCTGAATAGGAGTCCTGCTTTTGTGTTGACCTCTTTACTGTGTATTCTTCCTCTTGCCTTTTTTCAGGTCAGTGATGTCCAGAAACTAGATGGTCAGGTGAAAGATCTTGTACTGAAATCATCATTGGAGGCGGAACGGCTAGTGGCAGGAAAGCTGAAGAAAGACGCCTATATTGAGAATGAGAAGGCCCTCTCCAGCAGACGCCAGGAGCTGGTCACCAAAATTGACAACATCCTTGATGCTCTGTAACCTTCAGCACTGCTTTAGGTACTTAGTTGCTGTAAGAGCAAAGTGCTGGGTTAGACCCTCTAAGCTCAGAGCAGCCATGTCTCTGGGGCAATGTGAGAAGTTAGGAATGTTGGAAAGGATGTTGGCTGCCAAATTTTGCAAGTGTTGTATGGGTTTTTAAACATTGGTTCCTTGTTATTGTTTCTAGGAACAGTCAGGTCAGACTGAAGAGAACTGGGAGTCTTGCTCTTCCAAGAATCTTTCCTGTGTTGTTTAAATAAAATGCACACACACACACACACACACACACACACAATTTTGTATTTTGAGGAAAGGAATCTGAGTTTGTACTGTTTTACTTCTCTCATTCAGCAGATGCTTATTAAATGCCTGTTATATGCAAAGCCTTCTGCTGAGTGTTTGAGGAAGTATAAAGCTAAGGCCTAGGATTATACTTGGAATTTTTTAAACACTTTGATCTGTTCCCTCCTAGCTTTAGATGTCTGGGGGTTTTGTTTTTTGGGTTTTTTTTTTTTTTTTTTAATTTGTGTGAGACCAAACTGAATAAACCAGGGACTGTGAATGTTTACTAAATTGTCTTGTTTCTTGTTCTGAACATTGAATTGAAAAAACATCTTAAGCTCTCCAGTGTTGAATAGTACCAATGGAATAGGGGAGGAAGGGAAGAGACTT
Source organism: Myrmecobius fasciatus (assembly GCA_023553655.1). Classification (NCBI taxonomy): domain Eukaryota; kingdom Metazoa; phylum Chordata; class Mammalia; order Dasyuromorphia; family Myrmecobiidae; genus Myrmecobius; species Myrmecobius fasciatus. Next base: position 843,719 of record JAJPUD010000144.1, read on the forward strand.
TCATAATATGAGCTTTACAGAAGGCATACAAACTTGCTATCCAGTGCCTTTAGAAAGCTCCTTTCTCCTTGCCCCTCTGCCTTTCTCATTCCAACACATAGATTCTCTGACCTGAGTAATTCTTTGGGCAGCCATTTATGACTCTGCCTCAGTGGATGGGAGGAAAGGGCAAAGGGAAGCCTGAACTTGTTGTATAGAATAATGAAACTGAAAAGAGACTCGGCAGTAATGGGAACCTCCTCACTTTATCCTAAATTGTTACCTAAGTGGTTGGCTGTCTGGTAGGTAGGAGTTTGTGGGGATGATCAGTAGTCGCCATTGATTCATCTTCCCTGGTGTGGACCTATGTTCCCTTAGTGAACATAGGTGAGAAGTAACCAGGCTAGGTTAGATTCTCGAATTGATTTCATCTGCTCATTTAGTAGTAGCATAATCATATTGAGATAATAGCATTCTGGCCTCTGGTTTGTTGTATGCAACATAGAAAATGATTGCTGGGCTGTCCAACTCACAGCTAAACCTGGGAAGATTTAAGGATAAACAACTTGTTGGTAGTAGCTGATCAACTAACGTGGATTATTTATTATAAAGGGCATTGATTTGTGCCCTTTAATTCTGGCTTCTGTCTACTCAGTTTCTTTTTTTCTTCTCTTTTAATCTTGACTTCTCTCTCCCCTTTTGATTTACTCTTTCCATATCTTAACTCACCCATGCATGTCTTTAACCAGTTGTAGTTCTCTTGTCTTATTTTGAAAAGCAAGTGAACTGAATGTTTTAGACTTTTCTTCAGGATAAAACATGTCCTAAAAGGTGTAGAGCTTTTGCCCTAATCATCAGTCCATGAAGAGTTAGGGGGTGGGAGGATGGACTCCAGCAACTTTAAGGAGGAGCTGGCCATCCTTGCCATTTTCTTGCTGTCAGATGAGTAAGCCCAAGAACCCCAGGAAATCATTGTCCTAGACCCAGCAACCTAAACTCCAGTGTAATCCTCTCACTAACTACTCTCTCATTCATATCCTTCTGAACTCTATTCCACCAAAGTCTCACTCTAAAGCTATCCACCCCATTCACTGGGCTCTTTTTAATGCCTGCTCTTTTCTCATTCTGTACTGTATTCTTTGTGACTTGGCTCCCTCCTGATAACATTGCTTCCCTGGATACTTTTTCTTAAATTCCCCTTTTCCCAAAATCACTGGACATGGGGAGTCGGAATATTGCCCCCTCTAGGCTGTCATTCCTTGCCATTATTACTCAGTAATAACTTCATTACTCACTTAGGTGGAAGTTCATTGAAGATTGATGCTATCACCCTCAGATGCACCACTTCCATGTTCATGCCCTCTGAAACTCCTCTATCACAATCTCATCATTTCATCGTTCCTGTCCTGCAACTTCAAAACATGCTCTTCAACTTCAATGCAATCTGTTCCTTCCATTCCTCAACACTCTTCTGGCTGCACTGGCCTTTCTCACCCCCTCCCCAGTGACCCCTTGGTTAACTGGCTCAGTCCAATACTGTCTTCTTGAGGCCTCTGTCCCTCTGGAGTCCAAACCTCATACTTCCTCAAATCTCTTATGGTTTCTCCCCCCAAACTTTTCAGCTGTGACCCTTTCCTTGATATTTTCCTGAGTTCATTCACTGTGCTTGCTTTTCTCCCTGTCTTATCTCTCACCACCCTTGGTTACCTTTTCCCACTTTGTTCACTCAGTCTCAGAAGCTTCGATCCCCACTGCCGACTAACTGTCAGGGTCTCCCTGTCCTCTGACTGTTTCTTGCTGCCTACAGAGATGCCCACTCCCCACCCTTAAAAAAATCTCCTTGATTGTTTCTGCTGGTCCCCAGAACTCCTGAGTTGTGGCCAGAGGTGTTTGCACTTCCTCCAGGGCTGGAGGCCTGGACCCTCCCTTCTCCAATCACTTGTCACCCCATGCAGCAGGTTTCAGTGGTCGACTCCATCACCTGCTTCAGTTAGGATCAAAGACAGGGTTCTGTGGCCCTTCCGGGGGCCCCTACCTCCCTTTTTAGTCTTCCCACACCTCATTGGGATCTTCCCTCCTCTGCCTCTGGGCGTTTCCCTGGCACCCCCTCCTCTCCAGCTCTTGGCTTCCTTGACTACTGTCTTAAATCTCTGGGCCTTTTGGTTTTATCTCAGTACACTATTGCATATGAATACGCATACAATGTCATCTAGGTAACATTTTGTTAATCCCCAAATAGTCCCTTGCTGGTGGTTTCTTTGGCAATGGGCTCTGTCTTCTCTATATCCCCTGGCCAGTGCCTAGCAGGGGGCTCAATGAATGTTTGTGGAAACACCCCGGACCCCCCCAAAAAGGTCTCCCTCTCCCACTCAGTCCTTGGCACTTCAGACAGCACGTGGCAGGTCATTTTATCCATGAAGATGACGTTAAGGAAGCTGCATCACCATCTGCCTCGCTGCTACTGCAACCCAGGGGCAGCTAAATCTACGGTCACCAGACGATGGCACTCTAGCCTCCTTGGCCCCATCTCCTACCCAGCTGATGATGGCATTCCCTCGCGAGTCGGGGCATTACCCCATGACGTCATCGGCCTTCGGGGTCCTGGGGCCCAGGTCTATTAGGGGCAGCGTGTTCCTTCCGGACCCGCTTGCCTAGTGCCTGACACTACTCTCCGCACCTAGACCACTGACGTCTATTAATCAGTGCGATGCTCGTGAAGGGGCGCTCTGCCCGCCAGCATTCCCGTAAACACGTCTACGGACCCCCCCCTTCCCCACTTTAAACTCTCTTCTTAGGGAAGGGGCTCCCTGTGGCCCACGGGCCGAGCGGAAATTCTGGGGCTCCGCGCCGCCTTGGCCTTGGTCCCCGGTGGCCGTTCTCGGGGGCGTTCCTCGTTCCGCCCACGGCGCTTGTCTAGAAGCCCAGCAAGTGCTCGGCCTCTTGGCCGCCTACTGCAGGAGACCGGAGCGCATGCGCAGGCTCCGAGCGCGACTGAAGGACGCCTGCGCGACCCGCCTGCGCGGGGATGCCGGCGGCATCCTTCCTGGTTCTCGGCGCGGTGCAGAGCGCGTCCTTGGGCATCTCCGCATCGGGCGGCCTTGTCTGCGCCTCCGGGCTGCCAGGACGTTATCCACGGGCAGCCTCTCACTTGGGGCGCACGCGGGTCCCTGCGTCCTGCGCCACCTCAGGACCAGGGTGCGAGGGTCCCCCGTTCCAACCTGCAGCCTTGTTTGAGAGGGCCCCCATCCTCGGTTCTGGCGTCCGGCCTAGAGCCTTGCACGTGGGAGGCACTTAGTTCTTTTTTGGAGTTTGATTAAAAGTGACCCACAGACCCCCTTTCTCCCCCGCACGCTCAAAGTAATTACTTCGTATGTAGAAAGTGGGAGCTAGTCTAGACTTTTTAAAGCCCCGTCCGGCTCCGAAATTTCACCTTTCTCATCGGGCTTAGAGCAGCCAGCCGGTCTCTGAGCTGCCTGGGCCTCTTAGTGAGGAGCAATACCCCTTGGGATCGGACCCGAAATACAAAGCTTCACTCTCCAGATGCTCCTTTTTCAAGGAAGGTCTGCACGCAGTCAAGCTCCCTGGAGCTTCTCCACCCTGCCCCCAAGTCTGCCTGGGACCTGTGGGGTGTAGAGACTGCCTCGATTTCACCCTCAGATCTACCGAGAGTGAGCCCTCATTCCTCTGCAACTGATCCACCTTTGGCTTGTGAGGAGACTGATGAGTTAACTCACATGGCACCATCCATCCAGGCTGGTCTGCCATTTGAGGATAAAGAAATACTGAAATCTGAGTGATGAGTGGTGTCTGGTTGGGGAATGAGGGGACGTTGGTGGTCCAGGATGAGTCTCCTGGAAGCTGGAGGATTAGGTTTGGGCTTGGACAATCAAGGAAACTTAAGTGATTGGCAGAGTTCCAATGCATGGGAGGGTGGAATTTGCCTCACTTGCATTTATCTGCTTGTCCCTTCTTGGTTTATCCTCAGACCTAATGCAATCCATTTCTCCTTCTCACGTCCCTCTGTGGAGGCTTTTTTTTACTCCCTGCTAGCCTGAGGATAGGATTTAGAAAGTAACCTAAGGGTACCATCTACTTAGACTTGCCACTAGGGGGTGGTGTAACAAGTCTTGATTTCAATCCAAGCCCAGATCATTGAGGAGCCAGACCCCATGGCTCTGACCCTATGGACCAGGCCTGAATAGGAGTGGGGGGAAGGTCATGCAATGAATCCTTTAAACCTACCCCCCTACATGAATCAAGGGAAAAACAAAATTGAATAACGAGAAGTGCTACAGTCACTTTTTCCTCTCTAATTTGTCTTTGAAGCTGACATGAGAGAAAACCCCAAATTTCCGAGTGTGCCCGTCACAGTTTTACCACAGTATCCTGGCGGGGCATCTGGTGCGGAGCTGATAGTGCAGGGGGCCCTGGGCCGAAGCCCTGCCGGAAACCTAGTCCTGCCAGCGGTTGGGGGGACGATGGCTGGGACAGGAAGCTCCCCATGGCCAAGGGAAGAGGGCTCTGGGGTTTGGTGACAGAGAGGTTGTATGAAGCCTCTAGCTTAGGAGCCAGAATGCCCCCACTACCAACTTGGATCTATTTTTTAGTACCTTTGGAGCTAGCCCCTCTCCCTGACTCAGCCATTTAGCAAGGCTTGGGCGCCATTTTGGACTTAAGCCATCAAGGGGGCCTGAGTAAGCTTGTTTGGTTCCAGGCCTTGTGTCTGTGTTGCCTCCAATGACAATAGTTTCTTGATTGGGTAGTGGAGGCTTCCTAGGTGAGGTGGTGGTTCCTGGAGGGACTAGACACCCAGTACTGAAACAACTAGCATTACTCAGTGACACACTCTCGAGGATTTGAAGAATCAACTGTTGAGGGAAATTCTTCAAGTAAAGGTCCCAAGGGACCTCAACATATGGCTTTCTGATGTCCATGTTGCTGCCTTCTACAGCAGGGTGTGTGTGTGTGAGAGAGAGAGAGAGAAAAAGAGAGAAAGAAAGAGAGAGAGAGAAGTCAGTGTAGAGAATAACCATCATCTTCATTTCCAAAGGCTATACTTTCTAATTTGTCCATTGCCCTCAATAATATTTTGGTCACTGAAGGCTCCTAAACTTATTTTCGAATCTCTTCTTTGTTCCCTGTCATCCACTAATTATAAAGTCCTATTACTTTTTCATCAGAAATATTTCAAATTATTTTTTTTTAATCTCTCTTCCTGTCACTCCCATCCTGGCTCTAACTTTGATGTATATAGATTACAGTAACAGATTCTTAGCTGATATCTTTCTTCCCCAATTCATTCTCCACACTACTTCTAGAATATTAGAATATATTTTTCCTGGTGTTGCTCCCTGTACTCTCTAAACACATATTGGATCAATTCTAAACATCATCATCTTACACCCAAAACTTTTCCAGTAATTTCACTATAACTTCCCTCCCTACTAAATTCTATAATGATTACTGTTGTTCTGTTGTGTCCAATTTCCAACTCTTCATGACCCCCTTTGGGGTTTTCTTGCAGAGATACTGGAGTGGTTTTGCCATTTTCTTTGCCAGCTCATTTTACAGATGAGAAACTGAGGTAGACAGGGTAGCCAGAGTCAGGAAGCTGAAGCCACATTTTTCTGATGAGCTTTTCTGACTCCAGGCCTGATATTTTAAACCACTGCACCTCCTAATTAACATATAATGACTAATCCAGGTTGTCTGTAGCTGTTGCTCATGATAGTTTTGTTTTTGATAGAATGCATTTCTCCCTCCCAGTCAATCTAGATGCTTGTTCCTTCAAAACTTGGAACATTTTCTCTAATTTTTTCCCCACATATATCTTATCTTCCCAACTAGAATACAGCTTCCTTGAAAACAAGAACAATGTATCATAGCACATATAGATATAAATATAAACATATACATATATATGTATACCTATACATGCCTTCTTTAAGAAGCCTCCCTAAAACCATTCTGTGATATCAGGACCTTGGTTGGAATTGTATTTTATTTTTTAAACTAAACCACAAATATCTTAAAGGCAAAGATCTTATTATTTGAATTCCCCTTATCACTTAGAACAAGACTTGAGGATTATGTTCAACAGATGCTGTAAAAATGAACAGAAGAATAAGATGGATTTGGTTCTGACTTCATCCCTGTCATTTTGGCTGTTGTCTGTATTCGCAGCCCTGTGCTAGGAGGTATGGAGCGTTTTCACTTAGGGCAATGGGAGGACAGAGAATGAAATATGTAGTCGTCTTCTTAATCTGATTCATCATTATCTAAATATTTCTGGGACTTTCAGAACAGATTTAATCCCTTCTTGCTAACAGAGTCAAACCTAGAGTAAAGGGAAATGGGATAGAACTCCTTGGAAGAACTCTGTCCTCTTCCCTTCCTGGTATATAACCCAGGAATACCATTACTTTTGAGGACAAAGGTCAAAGTATCAATGAAAAAGCTAGAATGTCAAAACACAGATGCTCTGGAATTGTGGGCTGCTTCTCTGCACTTCTGCCAGGTGAACACAGCAAGTTCTGTGCCCTTGTGGCCACCAGATGGCCCTCCAACCTTATGAAATCTAAAGGCTGGGGACCTGATTAAAATAAGCTGCTGAGAAATAGGATATTGATTGCTGCTTTGGATGAAACAATGACTAGACCCTTTCCTAGTCCAGCCAGGCCTACAGAGTTTGGGAAATGCTCTACACTCACTATCTTGCTACTGTTTCCTCCATCAGAAGCATCAGAAGAATCATTATCCCTCTTTGGGAAGTATTAAAGTATTAAGGACTTGGGTCATATAATAAATTAGCAGTAAAGTCAAGATATCCCTATCCCAATCTACAATTTTTAGCCCCAAGTCACTCTGCCCATTTCTGGTTTCTTTGATTTAGAAGAAAGAGCAATCAATCAACAAACATTTACCAGATACCTACTTTGTTCCAGTCATCAAATATAGGGAGCTCGAGGGCTAAATGGGAGAAATGAGGGTCTGAGAAGGCAATTGTAGATATAAATTGAACCGAGAGAAACTCCATCTGAGTTATCCATCTTAAATCATTTCAGTCAATCAAGGAGTTAGGGGTAGGGTAGGAAATAGCATGGTTGGAGTAGAGCTACAATCCATAGTAACTGGAGATCTCAACATAAGTGCATCATTGTTTCTGGGGATTCTATGTGGAAACAGAATCAAGATGGGTGATTGAAGATGGTTACTTGTCTAAAGGAGAGTTATAAAACTCATTGGCTCCTTAGGTTATGGCTGCAAAATTTCTTACTTTGGCTCAAATTAGATTAAAATGTAATTAGAAAATATTTAATAAATAAAAATACAATACAACATAATGTTAATTTATGGTTTTCTAAGTCAATATGTGTCCAACAGTGATCAGTTTCTATTTGAGTTTGGCACCATTGGAAGGACAAATCCAACCAGAAGTAACACAGGAGGGGACCAGATGTCTTTGTAAGGTATTTATACCAAACCTTAGTTATTGCCATGAAAAGGAATATAGATTCTAACCCAGAAGCAATACATTATAAACACAACAATATGGAAGCAGTAGGTTATCCACTAATACAATATAAAATATCAATTATATGTAGCATTGTGCTACACAGACACTGTGGAATAAGGAATATATATACATATATATGCATATACATGCATATGAATATACATATACATGCATATATACACGTATATACACCATATAATGCCTATACATAAGTATCTGTATGTGTGTATAGGTATACATATGTATATATATGTTTATGCATATGTTTATATTTATATCTATATATTCTATGATACATTGTTCTTGTTTTCAAGGAAGCTGTATTCTAGTTGGGAAGATAAGATACATGTGGGGAAAAAATGAAAGAAAATGAGTTAAATAACAATCCTATGTAAACTAGCAGATTAAAGTGTGTCACAAGGTAGTATATGATTTAGATGAATATTATAGAAGGATCAGCAGTAAATATTCATCTCTAATAAATCATTATTGGGTTCCTGCTGTGTGCAAGACACTGTTTTAAGTCTGTCACTAAAATGGGATATACAGAGATCAGAAGAACAACTGAACTTTTATATCCCTTTACTAGCATCCCTTTTCCCTAGCATCTGACAGCTGTAGTGAGAAATTAAAGATGAAATTTCATCTCTTTCAATTCAAATCTTTTCAATAAGTAAGGCTTAAATATGCCTACTATGTTCCAGGCATTGTTTTAGGAGAGGGCTATAAAAACAAGGGAGAAACAATTGTTACCTTTAAGGAGTTTATGTTTTCTTGGATGGGGTGGGGTGGAAAAGGGAAAGGAATACAACATGTACTCAGAAAAATAAATATAGAGTTTAAAATTAATTTGCATAGAATATTCAATCAATTATCTCAGTCTTAGAACAATTCTATGAAGCAAATTTTAAAGATATTACTATTCCTTGTTATTCCCATTTTATAGAGAAGTTGAGTTCTTTGACCAAGATCATTGCTAAGTGTCAGAGATGCTATCCCAGGATGTACAGAGCCAAAACAAAATAAATAGTCCCTGAATTCAAGGGGCTTCTATTTTATTGGAGGAATAGACAAATTATACATATTAAATAATTATGTAAATTCACTCCTTGTTATCCCTGGAATATTCTGATTTTGACAAAGTAGAAATTATTAAATATTGGGATGAATTGCTGAACAAGGGACAGCTTCTTTTGTAGAAATCCATCTTCTGAACCTATTTAAGGGTAGACACTTCCATATATATGATATGCATGTGTTATAACATGTAACTTCTATTTGCTTCATTATCCCCCATTATTCCATGCATGTTGATTTCTACTCCTGAACTTTTGCTTTTGGGGTAGCTAGGTAGCACAGTGGATGGAGTTCTGAGCCTGGAATCAAGAAAACTCATATTTCTGAGTTCAAATCTGGCCTCAGACACTTCCTAGCTGTGTGACTCTGGGCAAGTCACTTCATTCTGTTTGTTTCAGTTTCTTCATCTATTTTAGTATTTCTGCTAATAAAACCTCAAATAGGGTCACAAAAAATCAAATACAAATGAAAAACAACTGGGCAAAAAGAAACCTTTGCTTATACAATTGCCCTTCCTTAAAATGCCCCCCTCCATCCTTTTTTCCTAGCTAAATCCTATTCATTCTTGAAGGTCAACTTAAGCCCTATTTTCTTCATGAAGCTTTCCTCAGTTTGATTGCCACTGAGCTTTATTTCTTATAACTTCCTAAAACATTGAGTAACCATAGTCATAGAATCATAGACTGTTAGAACTAGAAAGTTCCTTGGAAACCATTGACCTTTTTACCTGTATTGCACAATCTAGTACTTTATTTTAGATGAACTTTTCCCCTTCCCTCTTTGTTATTTGTACATAAATCTTACTTGCTCATCTATAACATAAGTTCGGTAATATCTAGTTGGATTTATTGTTAGGTATACAATAGGTTTTTAATATTTACTTGGTGAATGAAGGGAATAAGGAATGAATGATATGATATGGTGGAACACCTATCATATGGTAGGAAGATGAATTAGATCAATATTCCTCATCTCAACATATGCTCATGAATCTGTAAAATGCCTCTCTCACTCCTGGTTGACTTCATCCCCTGGAAGGCAGTTTATAACTAAGGAAGTAGGAACTGAGAGCCACAGAGCAGAAAGCTAGGGGTGGGAAGAGTGGGACACACAGAGAAGAAAGTGAAGGTGGAAATATCCATCTATTTCTAGTAATTTATTCTTTTATTTTTTAAGTTTTAAGAAGAATGGTTCTATGCTTGGAAAACTTTTCCTGAATAGTAAAAAAAAATCACTGATAACTAACAAGTGGAAAACATTGACTTAGATCTCTGAGATCTCCAAAAACTCTAGACTATGATCTTTAATCCCAGTTCTTGTCAATCCCAGTCAATACTCTCTGGATGGGAAAGAAGAAAGAGAATACTGTTTAGTGAATACATTTAGAAATAAGGCAGACTACTTGAAGAGAGTCAGAGCTTCTTTTTCATTGCTCTTGATTAAGAAGCAAGGCCTAGGAAGTGAATCCCAGGGCTGACATAGCAATGAAAACATAGTTTTGTTCAAAGGGTTTGAGTAAATTTAAAGCAAGTTTTCCCTACTCTGCAATCTTCACCTTAAAGGGAGGTGAGACAATGAATGGAGGGTCTTCCTGGTCAACCTGGAACTTCTAACTTACCTATTTGCCTATTCCTGAGGGTCCTTGGCCCTGGGCAGTTGTTGGAAGGTAGGAAGTGGGGTTGGATGGAGCCTGAAGCTGCCCCTTTCAGGAGCCCAGCTAAAGGTTGTCTGAGCTGCTTGGAGTGGTCCTCACCGTGGCCATTCCCATCATCCCATTTTCTGGCCCCCTCTTCTCTACTTCAGGAACTGGGAGTCAGTGTGGATGGTTGGGTAGAGTCAATAGGGTCAGAGCATGAAGAATCTGTTTTTTGTTCCTGAGGAACTTCACCTCAGCGTATCTCTAACTGAGCTCTCTTCAGACTTTCCTTTTTTCCAGATGCAGTCTCCCTCCTGTTACCTCTTGTCAGGGGATGAGGGTTTGGGGAGGGTAAGAGGTTGCACATTAATCTCCCAGGCACTGGCCTCTTGCTCAGGGGGACGCTTATCAGGGTTCCGCTCATGTCAGCTGGGCCTTCCGGAGCCCCTGCACAGAGGGTTGGCAGCAGCCTCACAGAGCTCTCTGCCCTCAGCAGCCTCCCCTGCCCCCCTCAGGCCTTGGGCTCAGTTCTTTACCACATCAGGATACAGAACATTGCATGAATTCCGGTCTCAATGGAATTATTTCAGAATTTTGGTCAACCGCAAGCTCTGGGTGTTTCACAAACTATCTATCACTGCTGTGTGGGGTGGGCAGGGGCTGGGCCCTGGGCATTTAACGGATGCAGAAAGGCACCCACTGTCCAGTGTCTATGGGGGTTGCCCTCTCCATCCCAACCCTGGGAGGCTGCAGGTGCTCAGCTTCTCTGCTGGCAGCCCTGTCTCTCTTGGGCAGCTTTAGTGGGTAGGCAGTCACTAGGAGGCACGTGGAGTTTGTTCGGCTTCTCAGCGAAGGCAGCTCTTGGAGGGCTTGGCTTTGCCTTTAAAGGGTTCAGAAGAGTCCAGAAGACTTCTGGACCCCTGACTTCCTAGCACAATCCTTCCCTTCTAAGACCGAGTTTGGGAACTTGAATTACCTGACTGATGGATAGGATCTGAATGTAGGATCAGGTTCCCTCCTTGGATCCTGACTATGCCTTTCTGAAGGCACCAGGAAGGGCTTCAAAGCTGTTCAGACACTTCATGGCAGTGCTTCAATTGATACCAGCGGTCAGGGGGCTTTGAAAAGGGCTGCAATGACCATAGAGATTGGACGGGGAAGAGGGGCCCTTTGTGGACCAGAAGTGATTAGGGGTTTGGCTCTGGGTTGAATGTGATAGAGAGGCTTGGGTTGGCACAGGATCTCCAGTTTCCTACAAAGAGGCCCTGGGGCTCAGGGCTGACTCAGGAAGAAGCTGCTTACAAAATCATCAAATCTGCTCATAGAGCTGTGGGATTTGCTGAAGCAAGAAGTCCCTAAACTTTGCAGAAGGTCCGCCTGGTCCTCCTTTTGGAGCTTGTGATAGAATATGAGCCAGTTTCTCCTAGCCTAGGAAAACAGCTGCTTTTCTTGATTGATAAGGAGAAAAAGAGGCCATTAGTTCACGTGTGCCATGAGCTCATGAGATGTAAGGTCTACACAGCCTTCAGCAGCTCTAGGGCAGGCGAGCCAGATGTACTGAGATTTTAATTCAATTTGAAATCCACACACATTTATTAAACACTTCCACATGCATAGGTCAAAACATCACCTCATCACCTCATTGGTCTTCCTCAAAAATGAAGGATGAACAATATCAACAACATCTATGGCCATAGACCAGACACAAAGCATTGGGGACACACACAGATACAGACAAAGAGACTCATACAAATGGAAGAAGGAAGGAAGTGATGGTCAAGGAGTGGGAAGCAGAACCCTGAATAAGCCAAGTGGATGGACACTTAATGGTGTGGTTCAAGATGGTTCTCACTGTCCCCCCATCATTCCTTTCCTCTTTACCCTTTGCACATTTACTTCTTCCTGGAGTTTGAAATTCATCTAGTATTGGAGATTTATTCCTTGTAGTCTTTTAGAAACCCCTATAGAAATTAAAATGTGCTGGGAAGACTGATACTTCAAGGCAGAAAACAGGTTTTAGAGGTTTAGATAATTGATCTTCAATATTAATGATTTCTTTTGTAATTCTGTGTATTCTGTTTTTTTAAATTTAAAAGCATTTTTCTCAGTAAGTGTCTCTAGGTGTTTTACATAAGTTATCTAATTTGATCTTTGTACTAATCCTGCTACTATTAGTCACATTTTACAGATGAGGAAAGTGAGGCTGAGAAGTTAAGTGACTTTTCCAGATTCACCCAGCTAGTACATGTCTGAGACAGTATTCAAACTCTGGTTTTCTTCACTTCATGTTCAACACTTTCCATTGCATCATCTAGTTGACTATTTCATCATGATCTTTTTTCTAGGAAGACACTCCATTTCCTTTAAAAATATTTTTAATGGTTTTTATTTTTTTATAATAGATTTTTAAAATTGTTTCACATTTTAATTTTAAATTTATTATTGATATTTATTTTAAATTTATGTAAATAACCTATCATTGTAATATGGTAAGTGATTAGACACAACCCCTACCAATTCTATATGGCCAAATACAAAAAGAATTTGTGATTTTTCTCAGAATTGGAAACTCATAGTGTGGGAACTCCCATTTTAACAATTCCTTAAGACTCAGTTGATAAGTCCTGGATAATTGTCTTAGATATAGAAATGGATTGACTTCCTGAGGTTCTATAGGTAGCATAAATCACAAGTGGAATTTGAACCTCGGCTCCCTTATTTTCCATCTTACATATACTTCTTTTCTTTCTTTTTTTTATTTACAAAACATGTGCATGGGTAATTTTTCAACACTGACCCTTACAAAACCTTCTGTTCCAAATTTTTCCCTCCTTCCCTCTACCCCCTTCCCTAGATGGCAGGTAGTCCAATAGATGTTAAATATGTTAAATTATATGTTAAATCCAATATATGTATATATATTTATGCAGTTATCTTGCTGCACAAGAAAAATCAGATCAAGAAGGAAGAAAAAAAACTAAGAAAAAACAAAATGCAAGCAAATAACAACAAAAAGAGAGAAAATACTATATTGTGATCCACATTCAGTTCCCACAGTCCTCTCTCTGGGTATAGGTGGCTTTCTTCATCACTGAACAATTGGAATTGGTTTGAATCATCTCATTGAGGAAGAGAGAATTAACCATCATTTTTGCTACATAATATCCATTCCATAAGCAAGGACAGTCCCTCTGGGCTTTGTCTTGGTCAGAACATTATCTAGAGCATTGCATTTAAATCTGGGAGCTTCATTTTGAGGAAGCAGGTGACAAATTGGAGGGAAGGCAAAGTATACTAAAAGCATGCCATATAAAGTTATATTGAAGGAACTGGGAGTGTGTAGCACAGAGAATGGAAAATTGAGAGGATGTGTGTTAGCTTAACTTTAATTATCTGGAGGTCCTTCATGTGGAAAAGGTCTTGTACTTGTTCTTCTGGACTCCAGAGGGCAGAATTAGAAGGAACAATAGGCAGTGAGCTGGGTTTGGAATCAGACACTTCCTAGTTTAGCGACTCTGGGCAAGTCACTTAACCCCTGTCAAATGTTAAATGTGGATAATAACAGTACCTACCTCCCAGAGTTGTGGTGAAGATCAAATGAGCTAATATTTGTAAAGCACTTAACACAATGCCTGGCACATAGTAGGTACTATATAAATGTTAACTATTATAGTTAGAACTAGGAATAATGGGTGGAAGATGAAAAGGCAGGTTTAGGTTTGATTTATATTAGAACTTCCTAACAATTAGAACAATTCAAAGTGGAATAGACTGGTAATGGGCGCCTCTTCGTTGAGGTCTTCAAACAACATATTGATGTCCACTTATTGAGAATGCTTAGAGGGCTAGCTAATTATGAAGTAGACTAGATAATCTTGGAGCTATCATCCAACATTAAGATTCAGTGACTTTGAAGTCTAATTCTCTCCTAATATTCATCTTTCTGTCATACATTCTCAATATTTGATGTGGGTTTTTTGTTAAGTTTGTTTATAAAAGAGTAAATTCAAAAACAATATGAAAAAGGAAAGCTAATCAAAAGTGCATTAAGCAATTTTAAATAGAGTAATCAGGCTGACATACCAGCTTACTATCTATTTAATTACGGACTTTTGTGGTCAAAGGATATGAACAAAAAATTATCAAAAAGAACAACTGCACACTATAAACAATCACTAATAATAAGAGAAATGCAAATCAAAACAACCTTAAGATTTCAAACCTCATATTTAATAACTTAACAAGGATGAAACAGGATGAAAATAGATGTTAGAGGGTCTCTGGGAAATCAGGCTTATATTTTTTGCAATAAATTTTCATTTATTAAATATTTCCCAATGACATGTAAAAATTTTAAACATTCATTTTTTAAAATTTTGGGTTCCAACTTTTCTCCCTTCATACCATCCCTCTTCTTTCCTTGAGAAGGCAATCAATATGATATTGATTACGTAGGTGAAGTCATCCAAAACTCATTTCCATATTAGCCATGTTGCAAAAGAAAATATGACAAAAACTCTAAGAAAAATGAAGAGTTTAAAAAAAGAGCATGCTTCAGTCTGCTTTCAGAGTTTATCAGTTTTCTCTCTAGATGTAGATAACATTTTTTCATCAAGGAAATTAGACTTGTCTTGGATCATTGTCTTGCTCAGAGTAGGTAAGTCTTTCACAGGTGATCATCCTTACAATATTGCTGTTAGTGTGTACAATGTTCTCTTGGTTCTGCTCACTTCACTTTGCATGAATTCATATAAGTCTTCCCAGGTCATATAACTTTTTAAAAAGAGAGATGGGGAATGGAAATGAGATTTCCTGGCAGAAAGGCGAGGAAATCAAGATGCAGAATGAAACATACATTTTTCTACACAGCCAATGAAATAATCTGTTTTGCTTGACTGTGCATATTTATTACATGACTAACAAATATGTTACCATTTTTATTTTTCCAGTGGTGAAGGGAAAATGAGAAGGATTAAAAAATGCTTATTATTGAAAAAAAGTAAAATTTTCAAAATAAAGACAGGCACATGAATGTGCTAGTGGCGGAACTGTGATTTGCTCTTACTATTTTCTTTTTCTTTTTTTTGCTTTTTGCTGAGGCAATTGGGGTCACACAGCTAGGGAATGTTAAGTGTCTGAGACCAGATTTGAACCCAGGTCTTCCTGACTTCAGGGCTAGTGCTCTATCCACTGTGCCACCTAGCTACCCCATGCTCTTACTATTTTCAAAAGCAACTTGTAATTATATTTTTAATAAGTTACTAAAATACCCATACATTTTGACTCAGTGATTTCACTATTAACAATATACTCCAAGGAGATAAATTTTATTTTATTTTTAATAATAGCTTTTTATTTTCAATATACATGCATTGATAGTTTTCAGCATTCACCCTTGCAAAACCTTGTGTTCCAAATTTTTCTCCCTACCTTCCCCCTCAACCCCCTACTTTAGACAGCAAGTAATCCAATATATCTTAAACATGTGCAATTCTATACACATTTCCACATTTATCATGCTGCACAAGAGAAATAAGATCAAAAAGGAAAAATAATGAGAAAGAAAAAAAGCAAGCAGACAACAACAAAAATGGTGAAAATACTATGTTGTGATCCACATTGAATTCCCATAGTCCTCTTTCTTTGATGCAGATGGCTCTCTCCATCACAATTCTATTGGAATTGTCCTAAATCACTTCATTATTGAAAAGAGCTACTTCCATCAGAGTTGATCATCACATAATTTTGTGGTTGCTATGTACAATGTTCTCTTTGTTCTGCTTATTTTACTCAGCATCAATTCATATAAGTCTCTCCAGGCCTCTCTGAAATCATCCTGCTGATCATTTCTTATAGAACAATAATATTCCATAACATTCATATATCATAATTTATTCAGCCATTCTCCAACTGATGAACATCCACTTAGCTTCCAGTTCCTTGCCACTACAAAAAGGGCCACTACAACCATTTTTTCTTTTTTTTATTAAAACTTTTTATTTGCAAAACATATGTATGGGTAATTCTTCAACATTGACCCTTACAAAGCTTTCCGTTACAAATTTTCCCCCTATTCCTCACCCCTCCCCTAGATGGCAGGATATCCACTATATGTTAATTATTACAACCATTTTTTCACATGTAGGTCCTTCCCCTTTTTATGAAGGAGATCAATTTTTTTTAAAAAGGCCCCAGTTTATATAAAATTATTGATGATAGTACATTTTTTTTTGTAGCAAAGAACGGGAAACAGTGAATTAACAAATGTGTATTAAGTACTACTATGTGTAGATATAGCACTGCTATGCTAGACTTCAGGTATATAAGTACAGAGAATGAAACTATCATATTCCTGCCAAAGAACATATGTTGTAATAAGGGAGACAAGAAATACATATATAAGAATGTTCAATATATACAGGCAGTGAACAAATACAAATGTATACAAAGAAATTAAATTTAAGATAGTTTGGGAGAAAGGGCACTAAGCAGTTGTGAGAATTAGGAAAGACTCCATGCAGAAATGTGTCTTAAGGGAAGGGAGGGACTCTGAGAAGTTAAGGGAAGGGAAAATTACATTCCAGAAGCATGGGATGGCCAGGGGAATGGCATGGAGATGGGAGATAAAGAATCATGTGTGAGGAAAAGAGAAAAGACTGGCTAGTTGGGTGGATTTCATCATTTGGTGGAAGAAAAATGTCTAGTGAATCTAGAAAAATAGGGTGAAACAAGGTTGTAAAGGACTTTAAAAGCTTAACGGAAAAGTTTACATTTTATCTCCATATCTAATGAAATTAGAGCAATGAAACTCTAAAGTAGATTATATGGATGAGTGACATGTTGGGTCTGAGCTCAAGAAAAATCACGTTGGCACTTGTATGTTGGATAGACTGGAGGACTGGAGTGGGGAGGAGATTGAAGCAAAGACATCAATAAATAAACTTATATTAAGTTAGGTGAGAGATGATGAGGGCCTGAATGAGAAAGTAATTGTGTAAATGGATAGAATGCAATGGATGCAAGAGAGCTTGTGAAGGTAGAAATGGTAAGATTTGGCAACTGATTGGATGTTTGGGGTGAAGGGAATCAAGAAATTGAAGAGTGTACCAAGATTACAAATTTTGTTGACTGAGAGGATGATGGTGCCTTTGAAAGAAATAAGGAAGTTTGAAAGAGGGATAGGTTTGGGAGGAAGAGAAAATGAGCTATTATGGAATCATTTTTAGGATGTCCAGGGGACACAAAAAATGCTGCTTCAAATATTTTGCTATATGTGGGCACTTTCTACTCTTCAATGACCTTCTTGGGGATATTATGCCCAAGGTATGGGCATTTTAGTTAGTTTATTTGCATAATTCCAAATTGCTTTCCAAAATAGTTATGCTGATTCACAACTCTCCTTAATCCCTCTACTATTCTCATATTTTTGTCATCTTTGCTAATTTGCTGGTTTGAAATTTCAGATTGCATTTCTCTTCCTAGAGAGCATTTGGTTCATCTACTTCATCTATTTAAAAGTAAAAGAAAGCAGATAAGTAGACAAACAGACAGACAGATAGATAGATAGACAGATAATCAAACAAAACAATTAGATTATCTCCATTGAAGGCATTTCTTTTCACAAGTATGGGTAGCCACACAAAGCAGGCAATGCAGTGGATATATCTGGGATGTAGTTTAAATGGAATATATGTTCTCTCTCCTCCCTTCATTTTGGTCATTCATGTAGTAAGTCATTTATCTTCCTTTTTGTCCCCATTTGCTAAATAGTTCTTGAATTCAGTTAAATTTATTATGCATTACCCTTTGACCCAGCAGTGTTTTTTACTGGGTTTATATCCCAAAGAGATCTTAAAGGAAGAAAAGGGACCCATAGGTGCAAAAATGTTTGTGGTAGCTCTTTGTGTAGTGGCAAGGGAACTAGAAAGTGATTGAATGTATGTCCATCAATTGGACAATGGCTGAATAAACTATGGTATATGAATGTCATGGAATATTATTGTTCTGTAAGAAATGACCAGTAGGGTGATTTCAGAGAGGCCTGTGGGATCTGAGTGTGGCTCACAACATAGCATTTTCACACTTTCTATTGATGTTTGCTTGCATTTTGTTTTCTTTTTCAGGTTTTTTTTTTTTCTTTCTAGATCCGATTTTTCTTGTGCAGCAAGATAACTATATAAATATGTATTCATATGTTGGATTTATCATATATTTTAACATATTTAACATGTATTGGACTACCTGCCATCTGGGGGAGGAGAGGGGGGGGAAGGAGAGAAAAATTAAAACACAAAGCTTTGCAAGGGTCAATGTTGAAAAATTACCCATATATATGTTTTGCAAATAAAAAGCTTTAATAAAAAAATTCATTAAGCATGTAAAAAACCCAAACAATTGGATGACTTCCAAGAGATGTATAAGAATTAAAATGATTAAGCTAACCTTTTTCATCCTTATTCTTATCATTATCATCATCTGAAAAACCTGTTTGAAGAGAATTATATAGATTTCACTTTGTGTAGTTCATGAGTCTTTGAGACACATATATTTGAACAGACATGCTCAGGCTGAACAAATCACAAAATAAGTACTATAGACTAAGACTTTAATGGTCACCATAGACACACTAATGCAGAAAGTCAACCAAGGCCTCCTTACCTAACTTGTGAGACAATATGCTGAACTTCTCAGCCTAGGAAAATTGTGATTCTGGAATGTTTGGTGGGGGGAGGAGCCAAGTTGTTATCCTTAGGCTAAATGAGCCAGGAATCCCTTGAATTTATGGCAGAAACTTGAAAGGTTGCCCAAAAAACTCTGGTATGGCTTGGGTTGGAAGTAGAGTCTAGAAGCTGAAAGTACCCTAGAAGTCCAGTAAAAAAAAAACAAACAAAAAAACAGTTCCTCCAGTGGCTTTTTTATCTCCTTCTATTAGTTTGAGGAAGTTTATTATTGTTGGAGAACTTCCAACATAACATCAATACTGCTTGTACAGATAACTTCTTCAACTGAATCCTGGGTTCAAATTCTATTTCCTATTACTGTGTGACTTTGGACAAATCTTGAAATCTTGAAAATGAAACAGCTTCCTCATATGAAAAAGGAGGGACTTATATTGGAAAGATTTTGAATGGAGGAGTCACCTTGCTCAGTTCTAGAGTGAGTTACTTATTCAGCTTTGGTTTGCATTAAGATTATACATTTGCTTATTTACTTATTACTTTTAAAATGGTATTTTATTTTTCCCAATTACATGTCAAGACAATTTTTACCATTTCTTTTTATAAGATTTTGAGTTCTAAAAATTTTCCCCTCCCATCTTCCCCTCCCCTCTTCCAAAAAGGGCAGGCAATTTGATATGTTATATATATATATATATATATATATATATGCTATCATGTAAATCATATTTCCATATTAGTCAAAATTGTGAAAGAAGAAACAGATTTAAAAAAAAACACAAAAAGAACAAAGTGAAAAAATATGTAATTTGACCTGTCACAGCCCATCAGTTTCTTATCTGGATTTGGATAGCATTTTCCTTTGTGAATCCTTTGTACTTATTTTGAATTGTATTGCTGAGAAGACCTGGGTTATTCATAGTTAATCATCATATTGCTGATACTGTGTACAGTGTTTTTCTGGAGTGTTCATTTTACTTTGCATCAATTCACATAAATCTTTCCAGATTTTTCCAAAATCAGCCAGCTCATCATTTCTTATTGTCCAACAGTACTCCATTCCATTCATATATCACAGTTTGTTCATCTATTCCTCAATTGACAGGCATCCCCTCAGTTTCTAATATTTTGCCATCGTAAAAAAGACTGCTATAGATATGTTTGCACATATCTATATGTAGACATGTAGGTCCTTTTTCCTTTTAAAAAATCTCTTTGGGAGAGATTATGCACTTGAAAGTATACAAGCACTCCTTTCTTTTTCTGAGGTCATCTTGCCACTGATATTGACTACATGGTAGAAGAAGTCACCTTCTTTTCATCCTTATCATCTTCTCAGAGCTCCAAGCAACTCCCTAAGACTATAACAGAAGCAGCATGGTTTAATGGAAAGTATGTTGAATTTGGAGTCAGAGGTTCAAATACTAACTTTATTATTGACTACCGAATGTAATCTTTGATAATTTACTCAACTTCTCTAGCCATTGGTTTCTCTATTTTTAGTAGGGTTGGAATAGAGAGAACCTTTAAAATCTTATCTAGTTCTGGATTGAGATCCTAAGTCACCAGATAAGTCACCAAATTATATTAGTGTAGGATGTTTCCATACAGGGAGTTCCCTATACTGATAAAATCGTGTCTAGACCAAAAAAAAAAAAAAAAAAGAATTAGAAAAGAGCCCTCATTCCTAAAAGGCTACTGCCCATTGCTAACATGAATCTTTGAGTGAGCCCCAGTCTTTCTCTTTATTAACTCCTTGATTTCCCCCAAACGTCAGAGGCCAAGGATTCATCATTCACTCGTGGCAGATTCATGGCATGGGTTTCCCTTGGATCCAGGGTCTCCTTGCTTGTTTGCTTCTAAACTTGGTCTCTGGCTTTCTTTCAGTCCAGTCTCTGGTTATTTCCACTCATGTCCACCAGCCATTTGCTCCTTTTCTGTTCTCCTTTCTTTTCCACTGCCCTGTACCCCATCTCCCCAAGATTTCTGTTGGTTCTTTATAGGCTGGATATGCTGAAAATTACAGAATGGCACAAGGACTTCTGAGGAAAGCGGTTTTTAAAAGTAAACTCAGTGTCTATCTCCATGCCCATTCCTTACACCAATAAATAATGGAAGTAGGTGAAATCTTTGTGATTCTCCCATCCATCTTATCAGTGGTCCTTTTACTACTGAAACTGTATGTTACTTTCTTCCCCTCCTCTTCCTAATCCTGTATCCTATTACTATAGGTACTTTTCTTCTAAGAGCTATCAAGTAACACAACTAAACTGTTAAGATTTAAGGCGATTGACTGACTGAACTATTTGCAGTTTATTACTGCTTGAAAATGGGTAGATCCTTTAAGACTCAGAAAAATGATTCTGTAATGGTAGAATTTCCATTTATCTTTAACAGGCCATTTGGGAAATAAGTGGGATTGAGGGAATAGCCTGATGTCTCTCAAATCCTATCATGTAGGTGGTTGCCTCTTTGATCTATGCAGGCAGCTTGCCTCACATAAATAACTATCGCCACTGTTCTATTAGGCAACCCCAGGATATGTGTCCAGGAATTGATGGGCTAGTTAGAGCTGCTTAGCTCCTGCATCTGTAATTGAACAAAATCTCCTCTTTCCTCCATTCCCTCCTTATGATAGATAGATACTTTATCTATCTATCTATCCACATACACACAAAAAATTTGCCAAATCCTATTATTTCTACCTTTACAACCTTACATCTTTTCTTCATTCATATGGGTTCCATATGAATATGGGATTCCTTATTATCTGATTCAGAGATTATTGCAAGATTTTCAATGGTGATTGTTTAGCGTTAAAATCATATGTTAGGGATTACACAAATCTTAGATAATACCCAAATAGCAAAATCTTTATTTGTTTTATTCTTTGAAGATAGGAAGAATACAATATCAGAATAAAAATTATAAGACTGAAATGAAGCTCTATCTCTGTGTATAGTGAATTACTGTATATTGTCAAGCTATGGAATTCCTTCTTACTGTACCATTCAACTGAAACTGCTCTCTCCAAGGTTGCCAAAGAGTTTTTTATTTCTAAATCCAATGGCCTTTTTTCAGTCACCATCTCTTAAATTTTTTTTTCAATAAACAAAAAATTACTTTCTTTCCTTCCTACTACTCCTTTCCTTTCACTGAAGGGAAGGGGAAATAAAACAACTAATAAATCAAAATAAATAAATACAAATAATAAAATCAAAATAAAATAAAACAAAAGTCTTATAAAAATATAGTCAATCAAAAATTCTTGAATTCACCATGTTAAAAAAATAAATTCTTATTCTGTTTCCTAAATCCATTATCTATTGAAAGTTGGGTAATACATTCCTCTTTGGTCCTCTGGAATTGTGGTCAGTAATTACATTAATTACAGTTCTTAAGTTTTTCAAAGTTGTTTGTCTTTACAGTAATTTCATATTGTTCTTTTGATCTATTCACTTTACTCTGCATAATTTCATAGAAGTCTTTACTGTTTTCTCTGAAATCATCCCTTTCATCATTTCTTATGGCACAATAATATTATATGTTAATGTGAATTATTATTGTGCCATAATTGTGCTTTAACATATTTTTTAAACTGTTAATGATTTGACACCTTTTTAAAAAGGTTGAAGGCTTGGGTTTCTTCCTTTGAAAACTATCTATTTTTGGGGCAACTAAGTGGATAGAGCACTAGCCCTGAAGTCAGGAGAAACTAAGTTCAAATCTAACCTCAGACATTTAACACTTCCTAGCTGTGTGACCCTGGGCAACCCCATTGCCTCAGGGAAAAAAAAGAAAGAAAAAGCTAAAAAAGAAAAAAAAGAAACTATCTATTTGTATACTTTGATCAAATAAGGAGTGTGGCTCCTTTACTTTCCTTTGGTCTCCCTGCCCCTATCCAATCAATTGTTAGGTCTTCTTGATTTTACAAAAGTCTTGCATTTGTCTCCTATTCTCCAATCACATGACCACCATCCTGCTTCTCCCTCCTAATTATTACCTTTTGTCTAGTCTTGAAATAGTCTATTACTCAATCTCCTTACATGGAACTTTTCCTCTTTCTTGTCCCTCTTATACACAGGCAACATGTTTTCATAAATAAAAATTTCAGTGCTCGATTGATGAGAAACGGAGGTATGACTACTTTCTGCACATGGTTGAGGCAGATTAGAAACAAATCATGGGAGCTGAGAGCATCAGGACCACTGGGTCTTAGTCTTTTGAGTTGTAGAAGGATGGAGAATACTGTAAGTCAGATGCTAATCTTTTTCTGGAATGGAGGGGTGCCCTGGAGGGCCATGAATGACTGAAACAAGGATATTGATTGGATGGAGAGAAGTTGAAAGGAAGAGAGGTAGGTGACTGCTAAATTGATATTTCTGAAGCACCCATTTGCCATTTCACTCTCCCTTCTCAGAAAGCTTCTAGGATAAATATCTACTTTTCTGGATGGCATTTCATAGCCCTTCATAATCTGCTCTAGCTTCTTTTCAAGATGAATATGTGCATACATACATATATATACATACACATACATATAATGCATATGTATATATATAGATAAATATATAAATATGTATCTATCTCTGTGTATATATGTACATATGTGTGTATACACACACACACACATTATATGACACACACATATTCCTCTGCTCTCCCAACCCAACCTTATTCTCCCTTCCAGGCAAACTCGTCTACTTGTTTGTTATTCCCTGTACAGGACATTCCATCTCTTCTCTCCATAACTTTGCCTGGAATGTTCTCCTTCCGGACCTCCAGATCCTTTCAAGATCTTGCTCAATAGCTACTTCCTTATTTTATCCATAAGTACTGCACCACTCAATTTACTTGGTTTTTATTTCACATCTATCTTTTATTGACTTATTCCCTTTCTACCAATAGAATATAAGCTTCTTGAGGGCAGGGACTGGCTCATTTTTGTCTATCCTCAGCCTTGCTCAGTAGGAACTTAATAACAAATGTTTCTGGAGTTGGGATGCATCGAACTGACACTTGGCAATAGCTTTATAGACATAGTACCCAGGATGGGTCCCATTCTTGAGGCCAGGGAAGTCAAGGGGCTTGCAACAGGCCACCCAGGATAACAAATGAGCAGCAGAACCAGGATTTAAAGTCAACCCCTCTGAAATCCTAGAGCCTGGACTCTTCCCACTCTGTGGGATAAAAGACAGACTTTGGCTGAGGTTTCGACGGTGGATTTTTTATTTTTTTTTGTATCAAATTGGCAAATATTTGAATCGGAGAAGAGCAGCTGGGCTCTGAGATTGTTTTATTTTTGCCTCTGATTATTTTGGATTTTAAAGAAGGAAATCAAATGCAGACATTTATGTGAATGCAACTTTTAATGCCGCACATTTTGTCAAGTCAGGAAATGTTTCTGGGAAGGTTCTCATAGCAATGTGACTCTCCCACGTTGGCTAACAGGGGTGGTTTGAGTTTGGATTAAGGCTTATAAACGGGGCTTTATTTTCCAAATGTGCAGAATGTTTTAAGTGAAACTTCACATGTAGGCGCGGGAGCCCAACAACTCTTGCGGGCAGCCTGCCGCCATGTTTCACCAGGCAGGGCACCAACTGTGTGACCCAACATGGGCCTGCCTCCTCAGAGAGAGTGTCATTCATTGGAGGGGCAGCGGAAAGATCCCTCGATCCCAAATAGCACTTGATCACTCTAGTTTTTATTATTTAGTTTTTCAGGGAAAGAACTGTTATAACTGAATAAGAGGAGAGGATTGTATTGGAAGGTCCACAATATCTGCTTTGTAGGTGCTTATTTGAGGGAACCTGCCAGGGTGAAACCAGTGGATTAGTGAATACTGCCGATGATCCGGAAGGATTTCTTGAAAACCTTATCCAGGGGCTGGAGCATTTCCAGGAGGGGGGGAGGGGGAACTTATCGCTTGACAAAACGACCTCCTCATAGGGATATTACAGTGGATCCTCCCAGCCACGAGCTGGATTAGTTGATCTTTGGCTTTTCTTCTGTGATTCAGAAGGGATCCCTTCCAACTTTGGATTTATGATCCTATGTGCGATCTTGCACAAGACATTTTTCGTCCAGAATCTCTATAAAAAGAATGGGCTGGATTACGTCCCAGGTTCATTCCCCCTCCAGAGAGATCT
Organism: Myrmecobius fasciatus; assembly: GCA_023553655.1. Taxonomy (NCBI): domain Eukaryota; kingdom Metazoa; phylum Chordata; class Mammalia; order Dasyuromorphia; family Myrmecobiidae; genus Myrmecobius; species Myrmecobius fasciatus. The sequence goes on from JAJPUD010000144.1 coordinate 868,754, forward strand.
CCTAGGAAGGATTCCCTTCTCCTGTCCGAGGCCACTGACCATCAGGCGGCGCCAAAGGTCCAGGGACCCGCGGTCCAGCGCAGGGAGGAGAAAGCGGAGGGGACCTTCGGGTCCCTCCCTCACAGAGCTCCTGGGAAGCCAGATCTATTTCCCAAGAACAGTCCCGAGGCCTGAGTCCGGTGACGTCACCGCAGCTCCAGGTAGAGCGGGAGGACAGCAATCCCCGCTCGGTCCCAGGCAGAGAGGCTGACCTTAGGCTTGCAGCCCACTCCCAGGGCGGGGAGGTCCTGGGCCAGAGGGGGCTTAGCATCACGTGTCTGGGGCCTTAGAGGGCATCTCGACAGCATCTTGGAAAGCAATGTGTTTTGTGTGTTGGAGCCCTCGGGCGGTCTGGTGTAGCACGTCTGCTCGGAAAGGTTTTTTATGACTATTTTTTATCCTGATTGAAGGAAATGCTGAATTTCAGCTGGAAGTTACCAAAAACACAGCCTGCCACCCCTAAAAATAAAACCAAACCTGACCCCTTTTACAAACTTCTGATGTAATTATTTAATGGAACAGGAGACTGAGACTCAGGGAAATCACAGACTTGCCCAAGTTCAGTAAGAATCGAGATGGGAATTAAAATTACTTTCTTTTTTTTTTTTTTTTTTGGAAGATTTATTTATTATTTATTTTTATTCAAGCTTTTTATTTTCAAAAAATGGATAATTTTTCAACATTAACCCTTGAAAAACCTTGTGTTTGGCAACATCAATATTATATTTTCATCAATTCTGATGAAGGTGACTCTTTCCAACAATGAGATGATTGGTGCCAGCTCCAGAGATCTTGTGATGAAGAGAGCCATCTACATCAAGCTGAATGTGGATCACAACATAGCACTGTCACTCTTTTTCTGGTTGTTTGCTTGCATTTTGTTTTCTTACTCATTTACTTTCTTTTTTTTTATCTGATTTTTCTTGTACAAGAGAATTGTATATGTTTATGCATATTGGATTTAACATATATTTTAACATGTTTAACACAGATTGGATTGCTTGCCATCTAGGGGAGTGGGGGGGAAAGGAGTAGAAAATCCAAAACACAAGGCTTTGCAAGAGTCAATGCTGTCAAATTATCCGTGCATATGTTTTGAAAATAAAACCTTGTATTCCACTTTTCCCTCCCCTTTCCCTATCCCCTCTAGATGACAAGTGACCCGATATATGTTAAACATGGTAGAAATACATGCTAAATCCAATATATGCATACATATTTATACAATTATCTTGCTGCAGATGATTTCAGAGAGGCCTGGAGAGACTTGCATGAACTGATGCTGAGTGAAATGAGCAGAACCAGGAGATCATTATACACGGCAACAACAGTACTATATGACGATCAATTCTGATGGACATGGCTCTCTTCAACAATGAAATGTTTCAAACCACCTCCAGTTGTTCACTGAAGAAAGCCATATACACCCAGAGAGAGGGATGCGAAATGTGGACCACAACATAACATTCTCATACTCCTTGATTGATGTTTGCTTACATTGTGTTTCCTTTATCTGATATATCGTTTGTGTAGATAAGATTTTTCTTGCACAACAATGAGAAGTTTGGAAATATGTATACATATATTCGATTTGCCAATATTTTAACATAATTAACATGTAGTGGATATCCTGCCATCTACGGGAGGGGTGGTGAGTTGGGGGGAAAAATTTGTAACGGAAAGCTATGTAAAGGTTATTGTTGAAGAATTACCCACACATATGTTATGCAAATAAAATTAAAAAAAAATTATCTTGCTGCACAAGAAAAATCAGATCAAATAGGAAAAAATGAGAAAGAAAATAAAATGCAAGCAAACAACAACAAAAAGAATGAAAATGCTATGCTGTGATCCACACCCAGTTCTCTCTCTGGGTGCAGATGGCTCTCTTCATCACAAGATCATTGGAACTGATCTGAATCATCCCATTGTTGAAGAGAGCCACATCCAGAATTCATCATCATATAATCTGTACAATGATCTCCTGGCTCTGCTCATTTCACTCGGCATCAGTTCATGAAAGTCTCTCCAGGCCTCTCTGAAATAATCCTGCTGGTCATTTCTTGCAGAACAATCATATTCCATTACATTCATATACCATAATTTATTCAGCCAACAAAATTACTTTCTAAGACTGCCAATTAAGGGCTTTTTCCACCGAGCTATCAGTCTTGGATTCCCAGACTTTCCAGATGAAGGAGAGAGGTTGTTTTTGAAAGAGACTTAAGTGCGCCCAGCTTCCCTCATTTATTATATTGTTAGATTTGCTGTATTTGTAATATTGTTAGATTTCTTTCTTGAAGGACCATTCCATCATAGATTTAGAGCCAGAAGGGCCCATAGAGAACAGGCTGATAATAATAAGAGGTTCTATATCTCATTAAAATTTTCAGGGTGCTTTTTATATATTTTCTCATTTGAATCTCACAATAATCTTGTGAAGTAGGGAGCAAAAGAAATTGGATCTGTGTGTTCATTGGTTTAGGAAATTCCACCAATGCAGATGAGCAACTTTTCTGAAATTTATCCTCTTAGAGAGTTGGCTAGACTAGTGGTTCCCAACCATGGACTTCATTCAACAACAACAAATTGTATTGTGAACTTCTAGGATGATTTAATATAGCATTTGTAATATTAAAAAATATTTGTATTTATTTTGTGAAATATTTCTCAATTATGTTAATATTTTTAAACATTCATTTTTGAGTTCCAAATTTCCCCCCTTTCCTGCCTTTCCCCCACTCCTTGAGAAGACAAGCAATATTTTCATAATGTTTACAATTATTTACTGTTTAAGGCATCACAAAAAATTGACTCCTAAATATTTTATTCTTTTTCAAGTATGTGTCAAAACAATTTTAACATTAATTTTTTTTATTTCAACTTTCAGTATTCTCTCTCCTTCCTTCCCCTGCCCCCTCCTCATTGAAGACTCAGGCAATTTGATATGTTATACATGTACAATCATATAAAACATTCCATATTAATCCTCTTGTGAAAGAAAACAGAGAAAAAAACCCATGGAATAGTATAGTTTGATCTGCATTTAGACTCAGTTCTTTTTCTAGAAATGGCTAACATTTTTCATTATAAGTCCTTTGAAATTGTCTTAGAATAGTTGATCATCATACAACATTGCTGTTATGTGTACAATATTCTGCTCAATTCACTTTGCATCAATTCATGTAAGCCTTTCCAGGTTTTTGTTTGTGAGCATCTTGCTCATCATTTTTATACTACAAGAGTATTCCATCACAATCATATGATACAACTTATTTAACTATTCTCCAATTGATGGGCATTCCCTCAATATCCAATTCTTTCCTACCACAAAAAGAGCTTTTTTTGTACATAGAGGTCCTTTTCCGAGTCTTTTCCCTTTTCCTTTTATTTTTCCTTTTCTTTTTGATCCATGAAACATTTCTTAGCACAAGCCCCTTGAACTTATGGTTTAGAGAATTGAGTGGTTAGGTGACTTGTTTAGAATCACTCAGCCAGTGTACCTCAAAGGTAAAATATGAATTCAGTTCTTCCTGGGTTCAAGGTCAGTTCTCCATCCATTATGCTAGGCCTCTCTGAGGGATTGGTCCTATAAGTATTTGTCATTCTAGTCATGTCCAACTCTTTGTGGCTCCATTTGGGGTTTTCTTGGCTAAGATACTGGAATGCTTTGTCATTTTACAGTTGAGGGAACTGAGGCAAAGAGTTAAGGGATTTGACCACATGTCTTAGATCAGATTTGAACTCAGGAAGATGAGTTTTCCTGAATCTCTGCTTGATACTCTATCCATTATTCCATCTAGCCACCCCATATATATCTTTACACTCATTTTAAAGGTGAGGAAATAGAAGAAATGAAACAATTTGTCTGTTGTTATACAGGTAGAAAATGTGAGAAGAGCTTTGAAAAGAATTTTTCTGAACTCTTAAGTTCTGCATGTTTTCCCCTCCCTACCCCCCTCTCCCCAACTCACTCCTGGTAGAAAGGAAACTCCTTTAGGGCAGGGATTGTCTTCGTTCTGTAATTCTATCACTTATCGATTGATAGATTGTCTTTCTTAGTCCTAGGTCATCTATAGATTAGAAAAATAAAATTCTGAAAGATCCAGTGACTTGTTTAAGATTACATCACTATCAAACATCAGACCCAGTACTGGAACCTAGATCCCCTGATTCCACATTCAACATTCCTTCCTTCCCCACATCCTACTTGTTTTTATCATTTAGAAGCACAGTTATTGTATGTTTCTTTTTCAATTTTTCAAATGAGATGATTTCTATAAATACTTTGCAAACTTATAAATGCTACTAATTATTTTTTTTCTGATTTTTTTTCTTTAAGGAAGACCCTAAGCTTGGAGCTGTGAGGGACACAAAGCTAAATAATGACAACTGATGTTTGTATTGTGATCTTTCCAAACATTATCTCATTTAGTCTTCATGAAAAAGAGATTACAATGGGTTTTAAAAAGCATCAGGCTTGGAGCATGGAAGAAGTTGTGGTATGGGAGGTAATGAAAAGAATCCCCTGACTCTGAAGATGGAATATTCAGGTTTAAATACTGACTCTAATATTACCTGTGTGACCTTCCTGGTTTTCAATTTCCTCACCTGTAAAAGTAGGGGGTTGAATTAGAGGGCTTCTTGAGGTACCTTTCAGTTTTATGTTTAAGATCTGGTTTAAGTCCCAGCTCTGCCACCTACCAACTGTGTAACTGTGAGCAAGTGACTTCTCTCTGTGGCTCAGTTTCTTTAGGGCTACAATAAAGGAATTGGGCGAGATGATGATGTGGTGCACAGGGTGCTAGATTTGGGACTAGATATCAGTGTGTGATGTAAGATCCTAGCTCTGTCAGTTTATGTTTGTGTGATTTTGAACCAGTCACATCTTTCTCTGTGAATCAGCTTCCTCAACATGAACCTCGAGGGTACTTTAGTAAATTATTCATAATAATCATTATAATTATTTATTATTTAAAGTACCATTGAAAAATTTTTAGTATGCCTTTTTTGGACCATCATTATCAACCTCCAAGGATCTCAGCAAATGGGAGCCACTGTTCTTTGTATGATCCCATGATCTCTCAAAGGCGTTTCTGAAATCTTATGATCTTCTAAATCCCTGAAGGGAAGGCAGAAACATTTCATAGTAAGTATGTCTACTAGCCTAAGAGGAAGAAATGGATCCAAATGATTACCCCATTGGATGATAAGGGCCCAGAGAGCAGGAACTTTGTTTCCTCTTTCTTGGGCATCTTCTCCAGGAGGACACTAAGGAAATCTCTCATCTTTTTAGCCTGAAATCAATGCCACACAGATCATTTGAAGAAATGAGAATATTTAGCCTGGAGGAGAAAAGACTTAGTGGGGGAATAATATAAAAGCTGTCTTTAATTAAGTATTTGAAGGGCTACCAGGTGGAAGAGGGATTACAACTGTTTTGCTTGGCACTAAAGGTTAGGACTAGGAGCAACTTGTGGAAGTTGTAGACATAAAGATTTAGAATTAAGGTAAGAAAAAACCTATTAACAATTAGAGCAGTTTGAAAGTGGAATGATTGGCAGCCCAAGGGGATAGTGAGGTCACCATCACTGGAAGTCTTCAGGCAGGGGCTGCCTGATCTCTAGTCATGTAAGTTGCAAATGGAATTCTCATTTGAATAAGTGATGGTCTCAATGCCTCTGGGGTCCCTTCCAAGTTTGATTGTACGATGCTGTGAGGGGTTCAATGCAGGAGATACCTCAAAGGTATTATTAACTGACCTTAGAAAGGTCACTAGGATTGTTTATGCCTTCATTTCCTTTCAGGGGAAAGGAGACAAGCGATGATTTTCCATTTTGAGATGGGAAGATTCATAAAGTAGTGAGGGGCATCTTGAGCTTATCCAAGCCCTCTATTATATGGCTTTCCAAGGTCTATTAGCTGCCGGATTTTCCCCTAGTGCCACAAAGACTACTTCTGATAAAGTGTGGAAATAATATGTAGTGGTGTATCTTGTCTGGCAGAAGGGAGCACAGACGGTCTGGCTGGTATTCACCACTTAAGAATAATATAGAATAGAGGCAAGCTTTCCAACTAGTTTTCTTTAAGTCATGACCTAATTTGTGAAGTTGCTACTCAGAATATTATTAATGGGATGTTGCCTGTTAAATGCTTTGAATTTCTTTAGCAGACAGACCTGATGATAGCATTAGTACTGATATTGTGAGGATTCAGGGGGAATGTAGTTTTTCTACTGGCAAGCCTCTAAAATTTGATCAATAAACAGATCGTATCACTGTGCCCATTTTACAGATGAGATTAAGGAGATAATTTACTTAAGGTAAATTACTCCTGATTCGGTGTTTTCTCCAGAGAGATGGAGTGAAAACTAAATGTCAGCCTTCCCAGCTCTTATAGATTAAACTCTTGGTCTTTTCTTTCCCTTAAAATCCAGTTTGTAAGTAGTCCTATTAGATTAAAAGTACATTTTTTACTAGAGATATTTTCTGTTCTTTATTCGTGAAACCCTGTGGCTGCTTCATAGATATATAATCCTGGTAAAATATTAGGATTGTGGGGACAAGACTAACATGAATTTTATGTAGCATTTCTTGCATGGAATTGTCATGTTTCTGGAAAATATTATATATTATGAATTGTTTTACATATCAATATAGAGTTATGTATATGTCACATTTAATTGTTATATATGAAATGTCATATATATAGTTTTATATATATACAACTAATTATTTATTATATTATGTTCCCACATTATAATATCTGATGCTACCATAGGGTTATGCTATACTTATTGTTTAATAGATTTCCACAAAGAAAGAAGATATCTAGAATCATATTAGGGTTAGAGGAGAAAAAACTCTAAAGAAAGAAGGGGTGAGAGTGTAGAGTTTGACTTGTAGAGTTTTAGTTTGGTTCTCTTAACATTATTTATTTCTACATGTGATTTGGCTGCCAAATGATTAACCACTTAATTAGGCCTATATTGCTTATGCAGAGGCACTAAGGACTAAAAAGATTATAAATGTGAAAACAACATGACTCTTTGGAGAAATGCTGTTATATAGACACTGGTTTTGGAGGGAAGCAGCCCATAGGAAGACCAGAAATAGTTAAATTTATGAAATTAGATAAAAGTGAAATTTCCAAAAATTAAAAGAGTTAGTATTGAAGTATGGATGAAAAAATAACAGCATCAAGCGCAGCTAAACACTTTATTGTTTTGATTATTGAACAGTGATAAATGGGGGGAAAAAGATAGCATTAAATAAGCAAATTTTCCTTTTCTCTGGCAGGTTGAACCTGAGGTGAAGACAGCTGAAAATGTGGTTTGGGATTGAAATGCTACATCATCAAATGTTTAGAAAAATAAAAATACTAAAATAACACCAATAGAAACAATATCTGGAAGAAACAATGCGGTTCAGAAGAAAGAGAATCTGGATTCAAAAGCCTTCTCTGCCACTTACTCTCTGGGTGACCTTGACCCAAGTGACTGATCATATGGGTTCTCATCTATAAAATGAAATGCTTTGTCTAAATGACTTTTGAGGTTCCTTTCAGCTCTAAATCTGTGATCCTTTGACCCTAATGTTTGGGAAGTATGGATTGAGATGTAATTACATCTCTGAACTGATCTAAGAGAAAAGACCTGAATGGATTTAAACTGAGAAAGAATCTAACCAAAGAGTTGTCCTTCCAACTTCAATAAAATTCATCAAAGGGATTGGCAGGAATCATGTTGGAAATCTGTGATTAAAAACAAAATAAGGGGGGGGGAATCCCACATTAAAACAGCACTATTTATGGGAATATAGTAAGTGCATAAGAAAAGCTGATCGATCAATTGATTAAAATGTTCAAATGTAGAATGACAAAGATAACAGTTGCCTTGGTAGTGCTCTTCAGTATTTCAGTCCCTTCCAATATTACCACTGAAATATGGAATTATTATGAAAGATTCCAAAAGTATGAATAGAATCCTGAATAGTGAATGATCTTCTGGCTTGAACTCATCACCTATTCTTTAGATCTTTGAAGCTAAAAACATTTCATCTTTGTGCTCAGTCTGTGGAAAGGGATTTATTTCCATTTTGGAGACTGTGGAGGGAATGGATCATGCTTGAAGATATCTCTCTTCTGTGAGAACTCAGAACAACTGTAGAGCTATAAAAAGGTTGGCTGCTGTTACCGCAACAATTGGCGTATTTCTAAAAATGGATGAGATTAGGGAAAATTATTCATTCATCAAATGTTTATTGAGCATCTACTATATATTAGGTGTTTTGTTCAGTGCTTCGTGTCATAAAAGAATGAGTAAGATAGGGTCCCTATCCTCAAAGAGTTTATAATACAATAGAAATATGGCACGTACACATATAACTGTGACAGAAGTAGGGTGATTTGTGACTGACCATATTATGTAAAAAAGAGGAAAGATAATGCTAAGAGGAAGGCAATGGCCTTGCCCCCTGGGTTTGGTCATTTGTTCCTGTTCCTTTCCATCTCTCATTCATTTACATGGGTGACAAAAATAACTAGAAGGCTGAAGAATTGGGAGACTCAGAACTAGAGAGCTTTTGGCAATATGTTTTAAAAGCATCTGGTGCTGATTGCTTCAATTCAGCAACTGGACAATAAGAAAGGAGCCACAAAGAAATTCTAACCCTAAGTCAGTGTGATGTTTCTGACAGAGAACCTTTCCTGAATAAGTATAAAGTGGAAGTTGAAAAATATACTTAAACTTGTGGTCAAAGCTAGCTGGAACTGATTTTTATTTTAAAGAGTTTGGCACTTGGGGTGAGGAATGTCCTTTTGGAAATGAAATACTTATTTCAGCCAAGGCTTTTAGAGTTGACAGTCCCTTCCCTATGGTAAGAAAATCTGATAATGATACATATAACCAATATCAGATTGCTTACTGTCTCCGGGAGAGGGGAGGAGAGAGAGGAAGGGAGAGAATTTGGAATGCAAAACTTAAAAAAAAAACCCCAACAAATGTTGATAATTGTTTTACATGTAATTGGGAGAAAATAAAATATTATTTTAAAAAATCTAAGATTTTTTTCTTTGCTCAATGACTGGATGTCAGAAATTTACCTTTCTTAAAAATGTGTGTCTTAAAGTTTTGAGTTTTAATTTAAAAGAGAGATTCCTTTTATG
>JAJPUD010000144.1:889243-943949 GCA_023553655.1 Myrmecobius fasciatus
GGTAAAGGAGGTGGTAATGGAAGTGGTGGTAATGGAGGTGGTGGTAAAGGAGGTGGTGGTAAAGGAGGTGGTAATGGTGGTGGTAATGGAGGTGGTAATGGAGGTGGTGATAATGGGGGTGGTGGTAATGGAGGTGGTGGTAAAGGAGGTGGTAATGGTGGTGGTGGTGGTAAAGGAGGTGGTGGTGGTAATGGAAATGGTAATGGAGGTGATGGGAATGAAGGTGGTGTTAATGGAGGTAGTGGAAATAAAGGTGGGAACGGAGATGGTGAGAATGGAAGTGGTGATAATAGAGGTGGTGGTGGGAATGGAGGTGGTAATGGTGGTAGTACTAATGGAGGTGGTGGGAATGGAGGTAGTGGTGATGGTGGTGATGGTGATCGTGGGCCTCTTAAAAAAACCCTCTGAAGCAACTCCAACATCTTTTCTTTTCAGATGTCTTCAGACTCGGGTCCCTCCAGCACAGTCGAAGCAAAGAATGTCCCCTGTCAGCACGGCTGCTTCCTTTTATTTGAAGTGTCTGGCGGAGCCAGCTTCCCTGACATGCTTCTTTCAGGAAGAATTACTCCCCGCCCCCTCCCCCCGCCCCCCCACCCTGCCCTTCCATCAGCAGTGCCCTCCCTCCCTCTTCCCCTCCCCACCCCCAGTCCAGTGGGCTCTGTTCTTTTCTGCAGGTGTGAAGACAGGCCCAGCCTTTGTGTGCCGGGCTTTCTCTCCTCCTCCCTTTGCCTCTTGGATCCCCTCCAGGCCTGTCAAGGCTTTGCTCCTCCCTGGGTCTTGTGGCTCAGACGCGCTCAGGGGGCTGACGTCTCCTGTCACCCCAGCGAGGGCTCAGCAGCCACCGCCTGCCTCTAATCTCCCCCTCCACAAAGGGCAGCCCTGTCACTCAGGGGAATTTCGAAGGTACCTGGATCCGGGCCCTTGGCAGATAACGCAGCCACACGGGTGCCCTAGTCTGGCCAGAGAGAGGTGGGCCCTGCAGATTGTGGGAGACTGCCCACACCCTCAAAAGCACGGCAGGGCTGGGCTCAAGTGGGCAGCCTGGGCAGAGGCTGGCAAAAAAGCTGTCATATTCACATTCACTAAGAAAACTTTTGATTTGAGGCTTTCGGATCACATTGACACAGCCCGGATCAAGAGAAAGGAGGCTGGATCCTGATGTGCTCTCTGTGGTAGTTAGGGCTGGATTCTCTCCCCTCTCTTACAAGGTCATCCTTAGGGGACCAAGGGACTGTCTATGAATATGGCATTTCTCAGTGTCCTAACGCTACACAGAAACACCCCCGAATAATAAATGTCCGACTCTCCTCTCTTCCGTTCAGTCGGGATGCTCCCCCCAAGTAGCTCCTGCAGCTCAGTGCCTGAGCAAAGAGCGAGAGGGCTGGAAAGTCCAACTCATGCTGACTTAGTGGCCACTGGGCCACTAAGTGGGCAAGAAAAAGGGGCAAACAGGCTTCAAGATACCAATCTGAAAAATGGTGATGGTTCAGTGCCCCTGCAGGGAGCCTGGCTAGGGCCGGTGCCCCCCAGGAGGAGGGTGCCAGTCTTTCTAGGGGCCGAATCCACACCAGAGGAAGGTTCTAGTTAGTAATTCCAGGAACCCCCGAATTTCTGGGTGGGAAACAGGTGCTGATTCTCAGCCCCCATTGCAAACCAATCCACCCAAGCAATTGGGAACAGAAAGTGCTTCCTGCCCGAGCCTGGGACAATAGACAATAAAAACAGCCAGTCCTACTGGCCTCTGAGTCCCTGACCTTGGAGACTTCAGAAAGAACATTTTGAACACGCACACACCTGCAGGGTGCTGAACTGGCATGTTTATTATTTTATGCTTAGAGTTGACATTACTTCTTGCTCCAAGGAGCTCTAAGAACTTTGGAGAGCAGAGGCCCAGGTTTTCTCCACTCTCACTAAGACAATCTTTTTTTGGCTGAAGGAAAGAAAGACTCTGAAGGGCACAAGGCTCACAGCTCAGTTCAATGATTCTAGCACACAGTATGTACAAAATCCTATGGGGAGGGCCATTCTGTACCCACTGGGTCACCACTGGGCCACAGAAAGCCATCCAGGGATGCTCCCTCACCTCCATGGGTTTACAGTCTAAGAAAGACCATTTGAAACAGACAAGAATGGAAAAGGCATAAAGACAGACTAAAACTATTGTACCAACGCCCAAAATACCGGATTAAGTATTTACATTGCATCTGTTCAGGCTAAAGACTGGATGCTGGCTATTGTCTAAAGCAGAGAGGAACATGTAGAGAAGCTATTAATTATGTCTGTGTTTATATGTCTGTTCCCTAAGCTGACTGTTTAAGTAAAACCTTCAGTCTTGATTCCTGCCCTTTGTAAATGTGGGCGTAACCCCTCTCTCAGACCTTCTGAGATGGGCACTGTTTGAAGTTGGCTCCCTGGTATGAAATGAAAGACTTGTATCATTCAAACTTGCTTTTGAAATACAAAAACATTTTCACTTTACTGAGTGACGATGATATAACTAAACAATTAATTTTTGGATTATAACTATAAATACCTGCTTGATCCATGAACTCTCCTGCTTTGGACATTAACCCAGTTTGGTCTTTAGTCAGGGAGATATTCCAAAGGAAGGCCCTATAGAAATTTTTAGAGTGGAAAATAAGGAACCTGTTTATACTCAGAAAAGGGAGGGAAATAATAGATTAATCCAGGAAAGGTATGTAGAGAAGGTAGGAGTTAGTGAATTTGAATCTTAATTTATATATGGAGAAGCTGACGTGTTGGTGAAGATGAGTGACTGAAAAATTACGAGGCTGAGAAATTAGATGAACTTGAAAAGAATTAAAGGCTAATGTGGAAATAAGTTTAACATGATTGCATGTGAATAACCTATAACTTACCATCCTGGGGAGGGAAAAAAATCTGGAACTCAAAACCTTAAAAAATGCATGTTGAACTTAAAGAAATATGTATAGAAAAGTAAAAAATTGTCTGTTGTCATTATAGCTGTAATCATTCACTATTAAGATTTCTTCCTTTTCTTTTTCTTTTTTTTCTTTTTTGCTGAGGCAATTGGGGTTAAGTGGCTGGCCCAGAGTTACACAGCTAGGAAGTATTAAGGACCTGAGTTCCTTCTGACTTCAGGGCTGGTGCTCTATCCACTGCTTTTATTTTTCACTAGATGATATGAGGATAAATTTCATCTGTTTTTGTAATTTATCTTTTTTATTAAAGCTTTTTATTTGCAAAATATATGCATGGGTAATTTGCAAAACTTTCTGTTCCAAATCTTTCCCTTCTTCCCCACACCTCCTCCCCTAGTTGGCAGGTCGTCCAATACATGTTAAATATGTTAAAATATATGATAAATCCACTATATGTATACGTATTTATACAGTTATCTTGCTGCACAAGAAAAATCGGATCTAGAAAGAAAAAAAAAACCTAAGAAGGAAAACAAAACACAAGCGAGCATTGTAATTTATCTTACAAATATTACTTTTGAAGTTTCATAATCCTCAATGATGAGATGAAAACATCTATCAAAGACGTTTTTAAAAAATGCATTTTGAAAACAACCTTTACAGGTAATTAGAAAAAAATTTTATTAAAAAAAATTAAAATCACTCCCTAATGGGACTAACTGAGGCAGTGTGTCAGAGAGGAAAAAGTATTGGATTTATGATCAAAAGACCTTCCAGTGACTAGTTGGGTGACTTTGGGGACGCCTTTAAACTCCTCTGACATTCAATTTCTTTAACGCTAAAAATGAGGACAATAATATCTACCCTGCTTTTATCGCAGGGCAGTCGTGAAGTTCAAATGAGATAATATAGGTAAGTGCTCTGTAAATCCTAAAATGCTCCATAAATACAAGTTACTGTTCTGCTTATGCTTGTAAAAAATCTTCTTTTAGCCAATATCACTCTGCCCCTGCCCATGCCTGTTGAAACCGATTGACAAAGAAAGAGGGGCCTTATCTATTGCTTAGAATTGTGTCTCCAAGGGTCTGTTCTGGCCGTCTCTCTCCGTCCCTGTCGGAAGGGCCCCAGCCAAGGCCTGGCCCTTCCTGTCCTCTTCCTCTGATCATTAGTGAATTGCTCTCTCTCCCTGTCCCTCTCTTTTTTCCTTTTCAACATATCAGGCCATTGGAATCAAAGAGGCATTTCAGTGACTCAGGCGTTTCCCATTGCCCTATTCCTGCATCCTCTACTCTTAATGCTGAGAGCTTTTCACGTCCTATTTGGAACTGATAGGAAGCCCTTTCATTGTTTCCCTACATAGATATTAACACTGATGAAGGAAATGCTCCATCTGATAATAGAACCGTTGAAAAGAGCTCCATTTCCAGATGAGCGGCCTCCGAGTAGACTCCCAGCTAGGATTCCCTCTCTTTCCAATGATACCAGGACGCGTGCCCTACAATTCCAGAAGTGGAAATGGAGACGGGCTTCTGTGCTACAAACTTGGACTTGGACAAGGGCCCCTCCCTCCAGCTGGGACGGAGGGGAATCCCACAGAGTCCCCGCTTGGGGAGCTGTAGGAAGAAATCTTGCTATTTTCTTCCTATTTATGACAACCACAGTCATATCCACTACAGTGAATCTGAAAGGGATTTTTGTCTCCTGGGAAAAGTTAGGAGCAGAGACCAGTATTGCTCTGCTTTCCTGCTGAGGCTTTTTGCAAAGCTCATGGCCCCTTGTCCCACACAGACCTTGATAGCTTCAAGTGAAGGCAGCTGAGGAGGGACAAAGAAGAGAAGAGTTTGCTAGAATTTGGGCCCAGGGAAACAGTCACCTTCCCTCTTCTCCATCCCTTCCCTTTAAAGCTCCTCAGAGCTATGATTTTCTTCTGGTAGCCCAGGATGCCCACCCAGATCCATCTTCCCTAGATTTCTTGCTCTCCACCTTCCCCTTCAATAAAAAGGTCCATGCGATGTTCTTTTTCTGCAGGGCTCTAAGCTAGCTATCAAATCAGAAAGGGATCTGATGAGTTTCCTTATGATCCTAATAAACTAATGTTTTATTCTCTTCCAGGGACATTTGCATTTTACCCCAGGATGATATCTCAACCCAAAGTGGAATCTCAGACAACATGACACTCAAGTATGAATTAGATTTTCACATCAGGAACTTTTCTTGGTTCTCTTGAAGTTCTATCTTATAGGCAGCTGACTAAAAAGTCGACTTTTTGACTCTTTTTTTTTTTTTTGCTGAGGCAATTGGGGTTAAGTGACTTGCTCAGGGTGACACAGGTAGGAAATATTAAGTGTCTGAGGTTGGATTTGAACTCAGGTCCTCCTGACTTCAGGGTTGGTGCTCTATCCACGTGCTCTCTACTTGCCCTAGATGGGGTTCTTTTTTTTTTTTGCTGAGGCAATTGCCCAGAGTCACACAGCTAGGAAGTCTTAAGTGTCTGAGACCAGATTTGAATTCAGGTCCTCCAGATTTCAGCGCTGGTGCTCTATCCATTGCACCACCTAGCCTCCCCAATATGTTTTTATTTCATAAAATATTTTCCAATTACATCTAAAAACATTTTTAACACTCTTTTTAAAAAGTATAAATTCTCTCCTTCCCTTCAGCCTCTCCCTCATCCCTTGAGGTGATATGATATTGATTATACATTTTGTCATACAAAACATATTTCTATATTATCCATATTGCAAAAGCAAACATATACATAAACAAGAAAAATAAAGTGAAAAAAAACCCAACAAAAGTAAAAATACTATAACTCAATCCACATAGAGGCGCCATAATTTTCTCTCTAGATATGGATGGCATTTTCCTTCCCAAGTCCATTGGAAATGGATGGGCAAGGGATTTTAGTAAAAAAGAACACTCTGGCGTATTAATGAAGCTATTTCCCACTTATTAGAGCAGAAAATCTGAATTGTTGTCCTTTGATAAATGAGATAAGATGAACACCCCAAGATGCCTGTACTTTTGAGACTCGCAAGAATTTCGCTTTACAAAACAAATTTATGTAGATTTTTAACCTAGATTTTAAATATAGGAATTTTTCAAAGACAAGTAGGCTGGAAGATCGGATTTTTGTATTTCAGGTATTTGATGAAAAATGGTTGCATTTTCACATTTCTAGGCCAAAGAGACTTATATATTTGTCCTGAATGCATTAAAAAGGAACATAGAGTGGGTTGGGCATCAGGGTCTGAAGTTCCTGGCGAAGGGGATAGATGCTTGTTTTCATAACTAATCTGAATTAGATTTGACATTTCTGTACTTAATGGCATAGATTTTTTGTGTACTTGTTGGCAAAATTGAATAGCTATCAATTCCAAGCACATAATGGAAAGCAGACTGAACTGGAAACTGGATTTTGTGCTAACTAGTTATATGAAATAATTGGAAAATAATTTCATTTTCTTGAGCCTCAGTTTCCTCATCTTTAAAAAGAGAAGTTTGGACCAGATGCTCCTTTAAAACTGAAATTCTATGAAACTGATAACTATTCATAGATAGCATAAGTATTTCAAGAAAGGTGATTCAGTTGCTTGTGTAAGTATTTCACATGTCTCCTAATCTCTTTTCACATATCTTTTCTCCAAGCTTTTATCACCTGAATGAGGAATGGAATAACACTGAATTCCAAAACTAATAGCTATACATATTTGTCATTAGCATTTCAAAAAGGTACCAACGGTGCCTTTAGAAATACTTGGTAGAAATATGGTATTTTCAGAAATGAAAATACTATAAAGCCATTTTAACCAGTTTCTAGAAAGATTTACATATAGATACAAAAACTCAACTACCATTATAATTGGGGATAAATTGCTTTGTTTTTCTTTCCTTTTTCCCTAAAATTGGGGGGGGAGAAGAGGGAGAGGGTTTCCTATTAGCTGCAAAAATATGTAGGGACATAGAATTCACCAACAAATGGATTTTGAGAAGAATTAATTTTATTAAAACATAAGCAGAGAAGACACTAATTTGCATTGGTAGAGGGAGTTAAGAGATTTGAGAGAATTTAAGGAGGGAAGCTAGGTGGTGCTGCAGTGGATAGAGTGCCAGGCATGGAGTCAGGAAAACCTGTGTTCAAATACGGCCTCAGAAATTTAGGAGTTGTGTGACTCTGGTCAAGTCATTGAACCATTTGTCTCAGTTTCCTCATCTATAAATTGAGTTGAAGAAGGAAATGGCAGACCATTCATGTATCTTTGCCAAGAAAACCCTAAAAGGGGTCCCAGAAAGTCACATATGATGGAACAACAGTAGAGTTTAGGACAGGATGGATAGATTTGAGAATTTTGAGATTTCTAGATATGGTAATTAAATCCATAGAAGCTGATTGAGATCAATAAATGAAAAAGTAAAGAAAAAGAAGAGATGAGGAGCCTGAGGGATGCCTAAGGCTGTCTCTGGGGGAGAATCTAGTAAAGGACACAATTAGAAATGTCATGTGCAACAACTTGACTGAGTAATAAAGTGGGCTACTCAAATCTCCAACCAAACTCTGTAGGTCAAGTTGAGACCTTATGATCTTCTTGGTTTAGAACCCACTATATAACTATAGAAACTATAGAAACCTCTACCTTGGTCTACCCAAGAATGGGATCTTCTCTACCAAAGAGCCCCGAGCCCATTTTGGCTTTGCTCACATGAGCATTATGGATCAAGCTCCTTTGACTGCCCCGTTCCAAACTTACTTTTAGCCCGTGTGGACATTTTGAGTATTTCAATCCCATACCTATTCCTATTACTTGGCTAGATATTTGAGAAATCTATAATTTTGTTGATGGTTACTCTCTCCAGTGTCATAGAGATAAAACTCATCTGCTTTTCTACCTTTGAGACTCTCAGACATTTCTTTTCACAAGTCTCCCCCAGGACCTCAACCCAATGGGCTAGGTTATCTTGCTATAATGTGGACACCAATGAATCACTCATTCTTGCATCTTATGTGATTGGTGCATCTTTCCTTCTAGTCACACATTTCTGTAATGATTCAGTTATTCCTGCACAATTCCTCATTTGCAAGGTCCCCGGCACCCATCTCTCCATTGCCCTTTGGATGATCTTCAGCTTCCATTTTTCATGATATTCCATAGCTAATTATATTTGCTGCCATAAAGACGGACCTTTGTTTGGGACGGAGGCAAGGACAGTTATAAGCCCATGGGTGGGAGAGTTAAGTATTGTCAACAACATTCTTCCCCTTCTCCCCACTGGGGCCATTATTAGTTCAAGGCAAGGCTGTTTTCCTGCCTCTGTTGTGTCTATTACTTCCTGTTCTTAGGTGAAGAAGTACTGGAGACGGGTGATGTTTTGAAATTGAAAAGTCCAGAGGAGCCATCTCTGAGGGGCAACCTACTGGTGCCAGCACAACAGTGAAGTGCAAGCAAAGTGATGAACCAGTCCATTGGTTAAGATGCACATGCAGGTGAATTAATTGGTGAGAATACTTGTACCTATTGCTTTATGTTTGAAGCTGCTCTCCGAGGAACCAAAGTATAAAGGAGGTTTGTGGTTCAGAAGGACATTTTTGTACATTGGCTCTTGTTATATCTTTTCAGTAAATATTCCTCTATAAAAGCTAATTAATACTAATTAATGAAAAATCAATTGGCAAAATTGATAGTAAGGCACTAATTACTCATATCAATGATATTGAGGAGTTATTAACTGGAACTAGTAATTATGATTTTAGGGAAAGGATGCGAGAATGAGAAATTCAACTGGTGGTCTTAGAAAGACACCTGCCAACCCCTCGGGGTGCCCCTCAAGGTAGACCTCAGGGATAATGCAGCCACCTTCTAGGGAGTCAAGTTGTCTGTGTATATATGTGTACACACATTTATACAAACACGTATACACATACCTATATGGGACTTCATCTGGAGATAAACAGTGGCAACTTGCAGATTCCCACTGGAGCGATTCTCCACCTGGGATTCTCAGTATTGGATCCTCTAGTTTTAGAGCTACACTAGAGAAAAATGGAAGTATTCTTCTTTATTGTTTTAGGCTATACTTGTAAAATCAAGTTTTCCAGTGTTTTCTTTACAGAACTGATCAATTCCTTTTAAGACAACTTTTGCATAGTTAGCTGAATGTTTACCTACTGAATCCTTTATAAATACCTCTGCTGAGGCAATGACAAACATAGATTTTGCAACCCTAAAATATAAAATGGTACCTGGTTCATAAATGTTCATGTTTTGCTTCTGCTTATAAATAGACCTAGACTACTTGCTTTATTTGTGATATTCTTAAGGAATACAGGTCATAAATCTCAAGTAATCAATTCCAGGAGGTTAATCTCTCTCTCTCTCTCTCTCTTTTTTTTTTTTTTTTGGGGAGTCTTGTACTTGGCCAGGGTTTACCTAAATCTAGTTTCTTTCTACTCAGATTCTTGCCCAATTATTGAGTTTGGAATTCTATTGGATTATCTCTGTGGTAGCATGGATCCATTGAAGAATTTTAATGTGCCCTGTGGAGAAAGGAATCCCTAGAAATTTTGTGTTAGCCTCCAGTTTAATTTCCTATGTATTTCAGCAATCCATGGAATAAAGATGGGGTGCCCTATATTGTAAAGGCCCAGAGTAATCTTAAAGCATTAAATCTGGTCTGAATGTGGGACCAGGACCCTAGTAGAAAACAGAGAGTGGGTGAGTGCCCAAATCCCATCTACATCTATATAGCACTCGGTACCTTGATGAGTATATGTTAGGTACAAAGCTAAATTTGTTTGGTTCCTCATCCAAGGGTGATGGATTAAATTCTAGTCCTAAAATCCTTTCAAAGAGAGCTCGGCACGACCTGGGAAGCTCTGTAGGGACCAAGTTTCCTTTTGAGATAGGAAGCTAGATTTTGTTTTTATAATTTTTTTTATGGCTTTAGATTAGGGGAGGCCATTTCAACACCAAGAAAAGCACTTTATAACTTCTCAGCAAGCAGTAATCTCTGACAAAGCTTGTAAAATGTTTCCTGTTTATTGAGTCTGCTTAAGTCTGTATTTAGGGGCATTGGGATTTTTCACCTGTGCATGTGAGATTGCCTAAGATCTTTTGATTATTTTGAAACTTTTCTTTTTGGTACTGGGGAAGCAAGCGAAAGAACAATGTTTATGCCTCCCCATTATGCTAGAGATGAGTTCTGAATTGGGAATGTAGACAGTGCACTCTAGCCATCTGGCAAAAAATGGCAATTTTTTTTAAATTGGGGGGACTTGTCTCAGAGATGGCCAATGAGACCCAGTTCTAGAAGGGCGCCAACTGATATCTGGGAAGTCTGCTTCTGGAAATTCATCATGACACTGAATGAAGGAGCTCCAGTTCTTCACTTCAGATGATGGGCAGATGTTCTCTGACTGTTTTCTGTTTCCTTAATTTGAGGGGTGAAGAAAAGGCATTTTGGTTGGCTGAGCTGCAACTGAGAGGGAAGAGAAAAAGTCCCACTGGAGAAACTTGCTCTCTAATCTTTTCTGTTGGTCACAAGATATAAGGATGGCTCTCTTAGCTCAGAACTGGTTGGGTGGGGGGCTGCTCTTCCCCTACTTGGGATGTACCTAGTGAATGCATGTCCTCGGTGTTCAGTTCGTATGGAATGGGGTCATCTCCTTTGGTATCCGTTGTCATGACGCTTGGAAAGGTCTGAGGAACAGTGATTGGAGTCCGTCTTGCCTATGGTGCCAAATCAGTCTAGAGGAATGAATTACTTGATCCAGTGGTCGAACAGCCTAGTAGTTGAGACACCATATCCTATGACAAGGAAGAACTTGTCCGTCAGCTATGAGCTCAGTGGGGCTAATAAATTGTAGCAAACACTTGAAATTTGAACCCACTCTTCCCAGGAACTAAGGTGGCAGAAGGAAATATGTGCATCTGGTTTGAGGAGAATCTTCTTCCTGAATCTTTTCAGTAAATATCCTTTTTCTAAAAAAAAAAAAAACTAATTGAGATTAATTGGTTACATGCTATTAGGACAATAATAACTGGTGATTGATGTTGGGGAGAATACACCAAAATGGAAGCTCCATCTGGTTAAAAAGACTTCCCTAACCCTTCAGCAGTATCCTGGAACTCTAAAGGGAAAGATTTAACTGCTTCCTGGAAAGCCTAGAACATGTGGGTTGGGAGAATAAATTCAGAGGCTCACTAGCTTTAATTTTGACGCATTTGTGGAAGACATCTTATTGGAAAAGGTAGTATTTTGTTCTATCAAATAAAACTTTTTATAGTTGACTAACAAGCACAGAAAACAATAAACAATTAATTTGGTCAGTCTGTTAACAAGCATTTATTGAGTTTTTACTAAATGCCAGCTGGGATTTGTATATAGTAAGATTATTAGCTTTTAAATGAGTGTTTTCAAATTATTATTATTTGCTATGTAGTAATAATTGGATGGGAGTGAGAAGGAAAGGTCTCTTCATCAGGGTAGGGTTTGAGCTGAGTCTTGAAAGAAGCATGGGAATCAAAGGCAAAGATGAAATGGATAGGGCATGGGGTGGGGGGGACAACCAGAATGACCCGAGTGAAATGGTCAGATCTATATTTCACATTGGCAGCTCTGTAGAAAATAGATTAGAGTGAGGAAAGATTTAATGCAGTGAGACCAATCAGATTTTCAAAAATGTTTCCTTGTATTTTTATTTGTTAAATACCCCAATTACATCTGAATGGGGGAGGGAAACCCACCCTGGAATGCTGAGGGCAGAGGTTGACACTTCCAGTTTAGGGAACTCCCAGCCAGCAAAGACCCTCCATTAAAGCCAGTCTGCTATTGTTCTATAATTTATGGTCTGAGAGAACTGTCTGGGGCATTGAGAGGTTAAATGATTTGCTGAGAGTCACAGAATCAACTTGTGGCAGAGACTGGACTTGAACTGAGACTTTCCAGACTCCAAGGCTGGCGGTACCATCCGACACACCATATGAAAACCTGGGAGAGTAAGTTCAATGAGACAGTTCAGAAAGCTACTGTGTTAGTCCAGGGACGAGATGATGAGGGTATGAGAACTAAAGCTGTGGTTCTTTGAGTGGAAAGAAGAATTATACAAAAACTGTCCTGAAAGTAGAAATGACAAGATTTGGCAAGGATGAGGAAGTGAGAATGGCAAGATGAGGGTAGCACTGAAGTTGTGAGCCTGGGTTACTGGGAGTATAGTTTTCACCTCAGTAGTAATAGGAGAACTGGGGAGAAGGAAAATTTAGCTTTCTTATTTTTTTCTCTTGAATAGGGTAGAGGGACAAAGTAATGATGGGATACCATTAAATGTTTTCTCATTACCCAGAAAATTTATAAAGATTATTCCTTTCATATCTATATCAACTACATGCAATAAATGGAAAGGAGTGAATTTCTAATCTCCTCTAAAAAGGAAAGAGGAAACTTATCTCCTCCTATCAGGAATCTGGTCTAAATTATAATGGTCCCTTTATTAACTCTTTGGAAGCCTCTAAAATGTAGACTGCTTTCTAATAAGTAATTGACTACTAATAAAAGTCGACTACTTCATACATTCATTCAATAATTATTTATTGAAGAACTACTTTTAAGCAGGACAATATTCAAGATGCTAAGGCAAAATCCAAGAAATAAGAAACTGCTTGCTCTTCAGTGGAAATTAGATTAATAAATTGGGTAGAGATGGGAAAATGCAAATCTAAGCTTATAGGAGAATAAATACAACTTTGATAACATTTATGTGGAAACCACAGGGCTTTTTAAAATTGGTATTTAAAGTCTTTTTGTGACATTATTTAAGTACCTACGAGTAGCTTCAAGTCATCCTGGTTTTTCCTGTGGTTGGTGGTGAAGGGTTTAGAAACTATTATATTAGAAAGTATTGAAGGGGCTTGGAGGTGTTGAATATGGAGAAGAGAAGACCTTGTTGTGTTCCAAGAAAGCTCTTTGCTTCTCCCCAGGTTTGTATCTTAAGATCATAGGTTTTAAGTGATCTTAGAAGCCATTAAATCCATTTTTCATTTTACAGATAAGGAAACAAAGAAAAAGAGAATTTAAATGACAGTGTCTATTGTAGCATGTGAGCTCAGATCTTCCTAATGACAGTTGGGTCCAAAGTTTTACCTATTAAATCATAAAACTCCAGAAATGGTGTCATATTTCAAAGGGGGGGAAAGAACTATTCCATCTCACCCTATTTTAAATTCAATACAATAAAAAATCCCAGGCAAAAGACAACGCAGCTTGCTAAGGCTGATGGCTAGTAGGGGGGGAAGGGTCAGAGCCACCTTTGATTTTGTATGGGGCCAGGGAAGGAGGAAGATTCATCTTCCAGGTTTAGTAGTTCTAGCTTATACTTTTTATCCTTCGGTGTCAGGGACTGTAAGTTTTGCCACTGGTTGTGACGATGATTTACCATGTGATTTCAGGAAAGCCTCCTGGTAGCTGTGTGCCTCAGTTTCCCACCATTTTACACTAAACCAATTTCCAGCGCTCTTAGGTATGGATTAATAAGGAGCACATATTGTCAACACTACTGAAAATTGAGTGAAAGATGGGAGGTGAGCAATAGGGGTACAAGCCTAGCACCCCGGGCAATGAGCCCCGTCAAAGTGCCCAAGAAGCCAGAGAGGGCAAAGGTCATTTTATTCTGATCCAGCTTTCCCCCCACTCTATAGTGGTGATGACCAGTCTTCGACATATTTCCACCCAGCTGGAGGGAGCCCCAGCTGCAGCCCTAAAAAATAACAAATAGTAAAGCATTCACCACAGCAGCAGCCGGACTGGCAGGAAACATTCCCAGGAGCACCTGCTTCCTGAGGGCGCCGTTTATTTGCTCCCTGGGCACCATCTGGGCCATGCCCTGCTCTTTGTTTTCATTAAGAGTTTAGAAAAACAATTCAAGTTTGACTAATTGCTCTTTAAGTTTTGAGGCTCATCCCCACTCCTCCCCCAACCCACTAACCCTGCCTGTCTACCTTAGCCCCCTCCTTTTATCCTCCACTTCCTCTCTGGCCCCTCCACTCTCTTCTCATTCTCTTCCATGCTGACTCAGACTTCACCCCCCATTATTTCTCCTGCACTTTTCCTATTGCCCCTTTTCTTCCTTATACTAATTTATAATGTGATTTTTAAAAAAATGCACCCTTTGATGTATATAACTATAGTATTCACACTGTTTTCATATCTTCAAACAACCTTGTGAAAGAGGGCAGATGTCACTTTCCTCCTTTTACAGATGGGGAAACTGAGGCTCCAGAAATCTTAGAACGTTGTTGGGAAAGGGAGCTTGGGGATCACCCAATCAGCAATGCCACAAACAGCCATCACCACCTCGGCTCAAACACCTCCACTGGTATTTGTGGTCCATTTGTGGTCTGCTCTAATTGGAAGTTTTTCCTTTTAATGAACGTCAATCTCCTCGTAACTTCCACACCACTGATCCTAATTCTCCCTCTGGGAGTTGGAAAAGTGGGATTGCCTAAAGTCCCAAGCTCCTGGTGACTTGTCTAACGAAAAAAAAAAAAAAAAAAAAAGTGACGTAACCAGAGTTTATTTTGAGCATGGAAAGAAACACCCAAAGTCACACACATTGATCTAAGCAGAGGTTCTTAACCTTTTTGGCGGATCAGGGACCTCTTTGGCAGTCAAGGGAAGTCTATGGGTGCCTTCTCATCATGTTCTTAAATGCATAAAATAAACTACAAAGGATTACAAGGGAAACCAATTATATATATGTATATATAAACAATATTAATAAATAAATCAAATAAAAATAAAACACTCACGCACAGAGTTTATCTATTTTTTTGGGACATCAGATTGAGTCCCGGATCTAAAGCAAGCTCTGTATCGAGGTTTTTGATTGCTCTTTTTTTTTTTTTTTGCAAGCCCATCTCCTCGCCTCCGCCCCACCCCCACCCTGCCCCGTAGGATGGTCCACAAAACGATCTCACGCTCTCGACTTCTAAGCCCAGAGCCCGCTCCCGCATCCCCGCGTGGGGGGAAGGGACTAGAGGTCGTGGAGGGTGGGGGTGGGACGGAAGCCGCTTGCTAGTGGCCGCAGACAATTGGCATGTCCACAGGAAACTGGAGGGTCTCCTGCTTCCTTAACCAGCGAAACCCACCAACTGAAATAAACACGGCCTTTCCAACTGGCCTCGGCCCAATTTCCATGCGGCTCCCAGGGGGAGGGGCCGGGAGTGGGGAGAAGGGGGGGGCCGTGGCGCCGCGCCTCGGGGGCCCCGGGCAGCCCGGGATGCGTCTCCTGGCAGCTCCAGGGGCATGCGGGATCCCCCGAGGGCACCCCGAGGACTCGGTCGGGGGGCGCCCCGGGCAGGCCCCTGGCGGGCGGACCGGGGGTTCTGGAGATGCTGCTGCCCGTCCAGTCCAGCCCGGGCCGCAGGAGCTCTGATGGCTTTAGCAGCTCCGAGCTGGGAAAACAAAGGGAGCCGGAGGAATTCCGGCTGATTAATGAGATGCATTGTGAGCGCCTCGCTGCGGGCCTCCCCCCGCCCTCGCGGCTCGCACACCATTCCAGGGTCAGGCTCTAGGAATCTGCTTGGTGCCCCCCCACCCCCCCCCCCCCCCCCCTCTGGTTTTGTACTTCATCTCAGCTTTCCCTTTCCTGTCCTCAAAAGTGGAAGATGCTGGAGGGATGCTCAGGTGATGGGGGTGGGGGCTCACTTCCTTGCCGGGCCGAGCCGGCTGCTGGGATTAGCTGAGACTCCCAGACTGCTAGGGAGTTAGGATTTCCTTCCTGGAAAACACAACTGTTCTCTGCGCCCGGCTTCTACTCCCTCCCCCGGCCCATCTCTCTGGGTTCTTTTTTTTTCCTTTCTTTCTTTCTTTCTTTTTTTATTTTATTTTTTTTTTCTTTCAGAAAGAGCCGAGTGAAGCACTATTCCTCAGACCCAAGGCCCCACTCCATAGTTATGGGGGGAAGCAGAGTGTGAGAGGTGTTTAGAGTTTGGGGGGACCCCCTGCTTTGCTTTCTGTCAGATGTCCAAGGCCATCAGCCAACTTCAGGGTCAGAAGGGGTTGGAGAATAATAACGGGTGCTGAGAAAGTGGAGGCAGTGACTGAATTTATTTTATTTTAATGTATCATTTTATTGACATTATTTATTATAGATTTTTGTTTTATTTTATTATTTATGTATTGCATATTATACATATTATTATGTATGTATATATATTATGTAATTATATTTACTCTTCTTCTAGATAGTGGGTTTTGGGGGTGGACTGACCTGAGAAGGTGGCAGAGTAATGATGATGATAACTGACATTCATAGATCGTTTTAAGGCTATTAAAGTGTTTGCATATATTAGTTTATTTGATCTACAAACCCCTGTGAAGTAGATACAATTCTTTATTTTCATTTTGCAGATCCTGAGGCCCAGGGAGTTTAAAGATAGAAAAGGCATGAAGTATAATAGTGGATAGAATGCTGCAGTTGGCATCAGGAAGTCTTGGATTCAAATATTGCCTCAAACACATTAACTGTGGGAATAATAGGTCTTTTTTTTTTTTTTTTTTTTTTTTTTTGCTGAGACAATTGGGGTTAAGTGACTTGCCCAGAGTCACACAGCTAGGAAATGTTAAGTGTCTGAGACCAGATTTGAACTCAGGTCCTCCTGACTTCAGGGCTGGTGCTCTATCCACCACGCCACCTAGCTGCCCCATAACAGGTCATTTCAATTCTCTGTCCCTCAGTTTCCTTATCTGTAAAATGATGGGGTTGGATTTAATGTCTACTTGCTTCCCTTCCAGCTTTCATTCTAGGTTCTTATGACCTCTCTAAAGTCTTTGAAATAGTCATTTAGTAGGGCCAGAGCTCCCACCTACGTTTACTGGAACTCCATCCATCCACCAAGCTATATCACCTCTGAGGAAGCTAGGTGGTTCAGTGGAAAGAGCTCAGGTCTAGACTTGGTAGGACCTGCCTACAGAGACCTACTGGCTGTGTGATGCTGGGCAAGTCACTTAACCCCCATTTTCCTCAGTTTCCCCATCTGTAAAAGGAGCTGGAGAAGGAAATGGCAAGCCATTCCAGCATCTTTGCCAAGAAACCTGCCCCAAAGGCAGCACAAAAAAGTTGACCGTGACTGAAAAAACAACTAAACAACACAGAAAGGCGAGAGATTATTGCTGATTCTGTGGCTATTTGCATGCTATTACCACTGTAATTCATCTGTTGATATGCTCTGTTGTTATCCTTGTACTGGAGGGCTGACTAAAAGAGACTTCCCCTCTCAGTCCAAACTGAAGACTCCCACTCTATGATAATTTATCATTGTAAGGTTCATAGAACGCTTTTATATTGACCCTCACAACAATCTTGTGAGAAAAAAATGGGGAAACTGAGGCAGAGAGAAGTTAAGTGATTCTCCTAGAATCACACAGCTAATAAATGTCTGAGGCAGGATTTGAACTTACATCTTCCTGAGTATAAGTCTTGTGCTCCATATACTACATCACCCAGTTGGTACATCAGTGTGTTAAGGGTTTAGAAGAGGGCCTGGAATAGAAAGAGAAGGCTTCCAAGAGATGGTACTTGATGGATGGGTAGAATTTGGATGCATGAATGGGTCGGCATTCTAGGGAGGTGAAACCCTGTGAGTATGGGGGAGGGGGAAATGAGTAGGGGGTTCATGGGATACTTATAAAAGTGGTTTGTCTAGAGCAGAGGGGGTCTGTGGGGAGGAGTGGGAAATAGAGTTGGAGAAGCGGATGATGCTATTTCTTGGGTAGCTTGGCTCTTGAAAGCCAAGCAGAGAAGATGTCATATGATGGGAAAGAGGGAGCCCTGGTCTTTTGAGCAGGAGAGTGATGTGATGAAAGTGATATTTTAGGAAGATTATCCTAGTAGTAGAGTGCAGGATGGACAGCATGGGCCAAGAGGGCCAGCTGAGAGTATATATTTGAATGATTCCAGTGAGATAAGATGAGGACCTGGATTAATACGGTGGCCAAGGTAATGGAAGGAAGAATATATAAGACATTATACATGGGGAGTAAGGAACAAGACTTAAAGCTGCTTCTATGGTGTTAAGCCTGGCTGGGAGAAGGGTACCACTCATCAGATTGCTGGTTCTTCCAGATAAAACTCAGAAGAGCCTCTTAAAAGGATAGAATTAGAGGTCCTCATGGGAGCTCCCTGGATTTAGCTTTCTGACCAAATCTCCAGAAAAACAAATGAAACTGAGAAAAATTCAGAGAAAAGCAACCAAAATCATATATGACATTTATATCCAAATTTTTCCAAAGCCTGTATTGTGAACAGAATTCTGTAATGGAGTTGGCCAAATAAAAATTAAGTTCTTGCCTTCATGGAATTTAGAGGTTGATAGGGGGAAAAGACAAACAAAACTATAACACATATTATAAATGCATTGGGAAAACGCAAAACAGCTTAAAAAATAAGGTAGATGGAGAAAGAAGGAAAGTAATGAAAAGTAGGAAATGGGAAATGGGAAGAGAAGAGGGCCCTTGCTTTTCCCTGGGATCATGCAAGTTGTACAATCTTAGGCCCAAGGGAGACCTTCCCCATTGCATGATGGAGGCTGGGAAAGAGGGTCTCACTATCAGAAGAGTGTTTGCTGGACCCCAAGGATCCTAGGGAGCCTTCAGACCAGCTCTCCCTCCTCTGGGCCAGAACCTGGAGGCACATTGCTCAAAGTGTCTCAGTTCTCCTGCTGGGGGATGCTGCTGCTCCCACTGTTGCCTTGCCAGGCTTCTCCCGGCTTCCCTTCCTGCAAATCCAGGGCCTTTTCCTGACCCACTTCCTGCCCCCCCTTCTCCTCTCTGTGCTGGGACCCACCAAAGAGCTTTACTGGAAACTCAGGTCTACTCCCACCCTAGCCCAGGGCAGCCAATGTTTCCATGTGGTGATTCACTCAAATCTCCCCCCAGAGCCTCCCCTTTCACACACACACTCATAGGAAAGTTTGGAAAACAACTCAGAGAGGCTACAGGGAGATGAGGGCAGGGGGCTCAGGATTCAGCATCTCCGAGACGCGGATGTCGGCAGTCTGGACAGCCCAATTTCCCTGCAAAATTCCCTTTGCTCTGCTGCCTAACATGCACAGCTCTGTGTCCTGGGCAGTGGGCTCCAGCAGAAAGACACAGCTCTGTTCCTAAGCTGAGTTTGGGCACATCATTTCCTCTCTGGTCTCAGTTCCCTCTTCTGTAAAGAAGGGGAATCGGGTTAGATTAGCCAGTTAGAACTGGTGGGGACATCTCCCCCAATCCCTTCATTTTTACAAAGGAGGAAACTGAGGTCCAGAAGTTGTTCTTTGCTCCAAGTGGCTGAGACATGCATTTATTGACGGCTTGGATGAACCCTGGCACAGGAGGGCACAAGCTGCATAAAGGGTTCTGCGGACCGTGGGGTCTCTGACATCTGACCCACTCTGAAGAGGAGCTTCTCATGGCTGGCCATAGGGGTTGGAGTATATGATGGTGGACAACCTTGGAGGGACATGGAGAAGGAGGTCACAACTTTTGCCTTAATGGGTGTTTGGGCTATGATATTAGAAGAGGGAGAGAGAGAAAGAGAGAGACAGAGAGAGAGAGACACACACACACACACAGAGACACAGAGACAGAGAGAGACAGAAAGAGAGAGAGGGAGACGGAAAGACAGAGAAAGAGAGAGACAGAAAAAGAGAGAGAGACAGAGAGAGAGGGAGACAGAAAGACATAGAGAGAGACAGAGAAAGAGACAGAGAAAGAGAGACAGAGACACAGAAAGAGAGACAGAGAGAGACAGAAAGACAGAGAGACAGAAAGACAGAGACTGACAGAAAGAGAGACAGAGAGAGACAGAAAGAGAGAGACAGAGACAAAGACAGAGAGACAGAGAGAAGAGACACACAGAGAGAGACAGAGACAGAGAGACAGAGAAAGAAATAGAAACACACACAGAGAGAGAGGGAGACAGAAAGACATAAGAGAGACAGAGAGAGACAGAGACAGAGATAGAGACAGAGAAAGAGAGAGACAGAGACAGAGAGAGACAGAGACAGAGAAAGAGACAGAGAAAGAGAGAGACAGAGAAAGAGAGACAGACAGAGAAAGAGAGACAGACAGAGAAAGAGAGACAGAAAGAGAAAGAGAGAGACAGAAAGACAGAGAGAGACTGACAGAGAGACAGAAAGAGAAAGAGACAGAGACAAAGACAGACAGAGAGAAGAGACACAGAGAGAGAGACAGAGACAGAGAGACAGAGAAAAAAATAGAAACACAGAGAGAGAGAGAGACCCACAGGAGAAGCAACAGGGAAGGGACTGGCAGGGATGAGGGAAGCTGGCACACTAGGGTGAAGAGACAGCCCCTCACTCCAACCTTTATGCCACAGGACCCAAGTCCCAGGAGCTCTAGGCAGAGCTGGAATTAGCCCAGGGTCACTAAGATTGAGTTTCAGGTATTAAGATTCACTGGGAGGGTTTGGTTTTTTAATCCTGGGCAAAATCCTGATTACCTGATTTGCTCCTCCCTGAGTTGATTCCCAGATTGTTACTCTGCAGATCCTCCTGGCTATTATAGTTCTTTCCCACCAGTCTGCCTCATGGACTACTACCACTATTACTTCCACCATCACTACTATTGCTGCTGCTGCTGCTACTACTACTACTTCTACTTCTTCTACTACTACTACCACCACCATCACTACTTCTACAACAACAACTTCTACTACTACTACTACTACTATTACTTCTACTATCACTACTACCACCACTACTATTACTACTACCATTACCATTACTACTACTACCACAACTGCTACACTACTACAACTATTACTACCACTACTACTTCTACCATCACTACTACTACTACTGCTGCTGCTGCTCCTCCTCCTCCTTCTACTTCTTCTACTACTACTACCACTACTTCCACCACTACTACTACCTCTATTACTACTACTACTACTACCACCACCACTACTATTACTTTTACTACTACTGCTACTACCACTATTACTTCTATTACTAATACTACTACCACCACCACTACTACTACTACTTTTTTCTCTATAGTGCTTTATTTTTCCAACTATATGCAAAGATGGTTTTCAACATTCATTTTTGTAAGATTTTAAGTTCCAAATTTTTTCTTCCTCTCTTACCTCTCCACTCTCCAAGACAGCAAGCAATATGATATAGGTTATACATGTATAATAATCTTAAATATATTTTCACATTTGTCATATTGTGAAAGAAAAATTAAACCAAAAGGAAAAAAATCGTGAGAAAGAAAAAGCAAACTCTCCCCCAAAAAGTGAAAACAGTATGCTTTGATCTACATTCAGTCTCCATAGTCCTCTTTCTGGATGTGGATGACATTTTCCATCTCAAGTCTATTGGAATCATCTTAGATCACTGTATTACTGAGAAGAGCTAAATCTATCATAGTTGATCATTATATTATCTTGCTGTTATTGTATATAATGTTCTCTTGGTTCTGCTAACTTCACTCAGCATCTACATGTAAATCTTCCCAGGTCTTTCTAAAATCAGCTTCCTCCTCATTTCTTATAAACAATAATATTCCATTATATTCATATAGTGTAACTTATTTAGCTATTTCCCAACTGATGGGCACCAACTCAATTCCAATTCCTTTCTACCACAAAAAAAAAGAGCTGCTACAAACATTTCTGTACACGTGGGTCCTTTTCCCTATTTGGTGATTTCTTTGGGATAGAGACCCAGTAGTGAGATAGCTGGATCAAAGGATATGCACAATTTTAGAGTCCTTTGGGTGTAGTTCTAAATTGCTCTCCAGAATGGTTGGATCATTTCACACCTCCAGCAATGCATTAGTATCCCAGTTTTCCCAGCATCCCCAGATAATTTATCATTATCTTTTTCAGACATCTTTGCCAATCTGATAGGTGTGAGGTGATACCTTGGAGTCATTTTAATTTGCATTTCTTTAATCTAATTTTTCATGTAACTAGTAATGGCTTTAATTTCTTCATCTGAAAACTGTTCATATCTTTTGAACTTTAACCAATTGAGGGATGATTTATAAATTTTACTCAGTTCCCAATATATTTTTGGAAATGAGAAAATCTATCAGAAACACTGACTGTAAAAAAAAATTTCCCCAAACTTTCTGCTTCCCTTCTAATCTTGGCTGCATTAGTTTTGTTTATGCAAAATCCTTTTAATTTAATGTAATCAAAATTACCCATTTTGCATTTCAAAATGTTCTCTAGTTCTTCTTTGGTCATAAATTCCTCCCTTCTCCATAGAGCTGACAGATAAACTATCCCTTGCTTTCCTATTTTACTTATAGTATTACCCTTTATGTCTAAATTATGTCTTAAAGTATCACCCTTTATGTCTAAATTATGAACCCATTTTAAATTTATTTTGGGTATACCATATTTGGGTATAAGGTATTGGTCTATGCCTAGTTTTAGCCATGCTATTTTCCATTTTCCCCAGCAGTTTTTGCCAAATAGTGAGTCAAATAGTGGGTCTTCCTGACTCCAAGTCTTAGTACTCTATCCACTTAAGATGAGGATTTTCATTTCATGCAATCCTTGGCAACACTGAGAGTTGGTGAGATAATCAGTGAAGAGGGCAGCAGGTACTAGCTACTGTGTACCTCAATGCCCTAAACTTTAACTCAGCTTCAGCTTTTCTGAGTGCTATCCATTCTGTCTTTCTCTTTACTGTGTTCTAGGGAGCCATCCTGTATTGCTAATAAACTCCCTTTCATCCTCTTCTCACTTATATTTCATTTTCTGGTGCTTAGATTCTAGTGCCTAAAAATCCTATTCTTACTTTCCACTGGTAGAAAGAAACCTGCTAAGTTGTACATAATAAAGAACTATAGTTCTTTTCTATTCTAAGTGTATGGTAATATCCATTTTGGGATGCTAAGTTTGGAATAAAATATTTTTTAAAGGCTACAGAAAAAATAGCCCTAGTTATTCTTAAACTTTGATCTCCCCTTTTGGGAACTGGGAATTGGGTCTAGTGTTGGAAACAGAAATTTTAAAACCAGGGAACAAATTCCCTTCCATTGCAACCATTCGATTCTAAACCATGCCATTCTTTTCCAATTCATCCCATTCTTTAACATTCCAATTTATTCTTAGGAGTCTAGGATTTAAACCCAAAAGATACCCCTACAAAGGATTGGACATCTTTCCTTCTCCTTTCCTTCCTTCTTTCCTTCCTTCCTTCCTTCCTTCCTTCCTTCCTTCCTTCCTTCCTTCCTTCCTTCCTTCCTTCCTTCCTTCCTTCCTTCCTTCCTTTCTTTCTTTTTTCTTCTTCCTTTCTCTCTTTCTTTCTCTTTCTTTCTCTTTCTTTCTTTCTCTCTCTCTCTTTTTCCTTTTTCTTTCTTCTTTCTTTCTTTCTTGTTTGAACTAAGATCTTCCTGGCTCCAAAGCCAGTGCTCTATCCATGAGCCACTTACCAACCCTTTAGCCCAGTAGTTTTTACTCTTTTTGTGCCATGGATGCCCTTGAAGTCTACTGAAACCTATGGACTCCTCAGAATAGTATTTTTGTTTTTCAAATTTGTAATTGAAGGAAATATTTAATTTCAGTTAGAGATCAGTGAAAATAAAAATGCTTTCCCCTCCCTCACCATTTAAGTTCAGCCAGATCTCCTAAAATCTGTCCATGGATGCCTTTGGGGTTTCCAAATAATCTCTGGTCTTTCATTTTACATATGAGGAAAATGAGATTCAAGGAAGTGAAATAGTATTCTTAAGGTCATACAAATAATTAGTGGCAGAGCCTGGATTGGTTTCACCTTCTCTCCCCCTTCTTGAACCCCTTATTTCTGCCTCATAATAAAAGTTCTTTCACTTATATAAAATTAGCTCCAGTAGGCTACTGTGGGACTCAGTCATCTTAGAACTCTCTGCAGTTCCAGAATGACAGAAGTGTGGGCTTCCCTTTTCTGAGCTCCCTGCACTTGTTATTCCACTGCAGGTGATCTAACACTTGGATCTGATGCCCACTTGAGATCTGGGTCAAAATCACGGAGCTTCTCCTTGATTCTGTTCCTGCTCCTTGTCTAATACACGGCCTTGAGCAAGGCTGGCTCCTTGTCCCAGATTGTCAGCTCTAGAAGCAATTCTCCTCCTTAATCCACACAATATCTCTGACCCAGCTCTGCAAGGTGAGCCACAGAAGTGCCAATTGTCACCTGTTCCTACTTCTTACACAAGGTCAGACCCATCTGCTGGATCTGGGAATTAACTTTTGCCCTCGGAGAAAGGTCCTCATTTAGTCTCCATGGAGGAAGGTTCCTTGGGGTTCATTCCTAGCTAGACCCAGTTTCCAATGTCTGCAGAATTCTCTGTCTCCCCATGTTGACTTAGCTGGAAAAAATTACTCATTATTTTTTTTTCCTTGGAGTTTCTAATCAGGACTCAGTTCATTTTCTAGATCTACATGAAATAGTGAATAATAGCTGGGTTGCATTATTTCTTCCTACTTCACCATTTTGGCTGGTCCCTTCTTTGATCATATCAAAGAAAAACCTCATCTCTTACACCTGGTGGCTTCTGATAGGCTTCATTCAGGTGTTACTTGAAACTGGTCAAACACAGATTTTGCAGCTATCAAACTGTGCGTACCCTTTGACCCAGCAGTGTTTCTACTGGGCCTATATCCCAAAGAGATCTTAGAGGAGGGAAAGGGACCCACCTGTGCAAGAATGTTTGTGGCAGCCCTTTTTGTAGTGGCTAGAAACTGGAAACTGAAGGGATGCCCATCAATTGGAGAGTGGCTGAATAAATTATGGTATATGAATATCATGGAATATTATTGCTCTGTAAGAAACGACCAGCAGGACGATTTCAGAGAGGCCTGGAGGGACTTGCATGAACTGATGCTGAGTGAAATGAGCAGAACCAGGAGATCATCATACACAGCAACAACAGTATTACATGATGATCAATTCTGATGGACATGGCTATCTGCAACAAAGAATTGTCTCAAACCAGTTCCAATTGTTCACTGAAGAAAACCATATACACCCAGAGAGAGGGATATGAAATATGGACCACAACATAACATTTTCATGATCTCTATTGACATTTGCTTTCATTGTGTTGCCTTTCTCTGATTCTTTTTTTTCTTGTAGATAGGATTTTTCTTGCATAACTTCTCAAGTATTTCAACATTATTAACATGTCATGGACTTCCTGCCATTTAGGGGAGGGGAGGGGACTGGGGGTAAAATTTGTAATGGAAAGCTTTGTAAAGATCAATGCTGGGAAACTACCCATACATATGTTATACAAATAAAAAGCTTTAATAAAAAAAAAAGAAAAAAAAAAAACTACCAGCAGGATGATTTCAGGGAGGCCTGGAGAGACTTGCATGAACTGATGCTGAGTGAGATGAGCAGAACCAGGGGATCGTTGTACACGGCAACAATAATACTATATGAGGATCAGTTCTAATGGACATGACTCTCTTCAACAATGAAATGCTTCAAACCAATTACAATTGTTCAGTGAAGAAGGCCATATACACCCAGAGAGAGGGATGTGAAATGTGGACCACAACATAACATTTTCATGTTCTCTATTGATGTTTGCTTGCATTGTATTTCCTTTATCGGATTATTCTCTCTTATAGATATGATTTCTCCTGAACAAAAAAAAATGATGTGTGGCAATAACTATACATATATTCGATTTAAGTATTCTAACATAATTATCATGTAGTGGATATCCTGCTATCTAGGGGAGGGGTGGGGAGTAGGGGGGAAAATTTGTAACAGAAAGCTTTGTAAGGGTTAATGTTTAGGAATTACCCATACATATGTTTTGCAAATAAAAAGTATTAATAATAAAAAAATTAAAAAAAACAAAACACAGATTTTGCAATTTTCATGCAAACTTCAGAGTATACACAGTTATGACTATTTCCAGGTCTGTTAAATGTTATACAGAAACAGGCTTTTTTATAAGATCAAGCAAATTTTCCCCATGAGTGGCAAAATTGGGATTTGAAACCATGAGTTCTGACTTCATGTCCAGTGCTTATATTAGAATGGCATATGATGAAGTTATCTAAGCACTGGAGTTAGTCTCTGAAACAAATGGAGCTAATTTCTCACTCAAATATAGATAGACAGGAAAAAGAAACTGCCTTTATCTGCTAGTGTCTTCTGAATGCACCCCAATTTCTGGCTCTATATCCAATCAAAAGCCTGTTTCTGTATAAACTTTAATCTTTCATTGGATCTAAAATCTTTCAGAGGTGGGTAATTTATCCATTGTACAAAATAAAATTCATCAAAGTCCTTTCCTTCTGTACAATTCTTGACCATATATTTTTCAGTGAATATTCTCAGTTTGGAACTAGAGCCCTTCCTTTGGTTCTTTTAAGATGCCCTTGCGATATCTGAAGCACTTAAGCTCGCTGTCTGTTTCCCACCATGTTCTGCTGTCTTTCTTTTCTTCATGACACTTCTTATATACAAATCATAGTAATATTCTGTATGTAGCCTGCTTCCACTGGCCACGTATCTTTCCATAGCCTTTTGCATCACTTGCACCATTTTGAAGGCCATGTAAAATAACAGGAAGAAACCTCATATCAATATCAGATCATAGATTGGTAGACCTGGAAGGACTTTCTGGTTCAACGTCTCATTTTAGAGATGTTGTCAAAAGAGGTTAAATAAGTAAATTGTCTTAAGTCATGCATTAAGTTAGTGGCAGGATCTGGCTTGGCTCTACCTTCTGGTCCTGGTACCATGACTATTTCTACTGCATAAAAATAGCTAGAGAGGGATTTGGATCTGAAGTCTAAGAACCCAACTTTTATTCTTATGTCTGATTCTTATTTCCTTATTACTTGATCCTGAGCAAGCACCTTACCTAAAGAGAAAATTTTGGACCCACTGTTCCTTCTATATAATAATTATGCCCACAGCAACCCTGTGGGGCAAATAGTACAAATATCCCCATTTTACATATGAGGAAATGGAGGTGCAGAGATAGTATACATCAAACAGCTTTGTGAGCTGAATGTGGTTTCCCAAATAAACTTTTATTATCTCTTTCTGGGAAAAGAATATTCTAACCCCTTATAATTATGCAGGACAGTTGCATTTTTCATTGTAAATGATTTAAAGGAAATTTTGTGAGATCCATCTAAGGTACAGTGGAGCCCCTTTTCCCTGGGATCTAGGGTCACTATAATTCCATTCCTAAAGAAACGGGAGAGCAAACCCAGAAATACAGAAAGCCTTCCTCTGCAGCATGATAGATGGATAGATGAAAGGGATGTTCACAGCCATCTGGCCTGACCCTTTCATTTTTAGAAAGGATGAAATTGAGGGCCACAGAGAGGAAGTCATTCACCCCAAATCACAGGTAATAATTAGCAGAACTGAGATCTTCTACCTGCAATGTCCATTTGCCTTCACTTGTAATCTCTCAGTCCTAGACCTCTGTTCTCCTGCTGTTTGATCCACAACATCCTCACCCCCAGGAGCAAGATGGAAAAGGGGCGAAAGATGAAGAATTGGGGGAGAAGAGTTTGTCCCAAAGTCAAGGCCCTTTGATCAATAATTCCAGCTAAAGAATGTGGGCAGCTTTGAGCAAGAATGGAGAAAGGAGGAGGAGAATGGCAGGAAAAGGGAAAATCATTCATCAAAAACTTAATGAGCTCCTACTATGGACAAGGCACGGCTTGGCACTGTCACCCATGAGAAAACTAATCTGCTTTTCCCTCTTGGTCAGAACGGGAGCCAGCAGTACCACTTTTGGCATTGCTTCCTCACTTTATAAGAGATGACATTGTCAGCAGGTAAGTGAAGCGTGATCAGAGGCCCTGCTTTGGGCTGGACTCAACTCCAAGTGGATGATGTCTGGGGAGCCGAGTCCCCCATCCCCACCTCTGAACCAGACCTGAATGTGTGAAGCATTTTCAGGAGGATACTTTATGCATTTCAGGCCTGCAAGTATGGAAAACAAAAGTCCATTTTTATCTCTCAGTCTCTGCACCCACAATTCTTCAACAGGTTTCTGTTCGTTTTCTACTTAGGTTAATTTCTCTTTTTTTCCCCCCCTTCTTTGCTTTTAAATGTACTTTTCCCCCCCTCCTGCACTTAACAATTATCAACAAATGGAAGCATTTTAGTATGCAAAGAATAAAAAAAAGATCATATAAAACAATACTGTAAACTATCTGGCACAGTGGATCTATCCACTGACCCTGGAGACAGGAGCATCTAAGTTCAAATCCACCCTCAGACTCTTACTAGCCATGTGACCCTAGAGAAATTCCTTAATCCTGAGTGTCTCCAAATTCAAATCAAATCAAACAACCCTGAACTTGGGATGCAAATGGGCAACTAGGTGGAGGAGTAGATAAAATGCAGGATTTAGAATTAAGACCTGAGTTCAAATCCTCTTTCCTAGTTGTGTGACCCTGGGCAAGGATCATGTTACAGATGAGGATAATAATAATAATAATGACTACCCCCAGAATTGTTGTGAGGATCAAATGAATTAACATATGCAAAGCTCTTTGCATACTTTAAAGTGATATGTAAATGTTAATTATTATTATAAGCAGTTTATAAAAATATATACATTGGATTTAACAAGATAGTAATAAATTTGGCCTTTTTCTTTGTGCCCTTTTGCACACTTCTTTTTGTTCTCTTTATTATTTAAAAAAAATAATTTATTGGGGACAGCTAGATGGTTCAGTGGATAGAGCACCAGCCCTGAAGTCAGGAGGACCTGAGTTCAAATCTGACCTCAGACACTTAACACTTCCTAGCTGTGTGACCCTGGGCAAGTCATTTAACCCCAACTGCCTCAGCAAAAAATATATAGATAGATAAATAGATAGATAGATAGATTTTTTTCTTTCTCCTCTGTCTCTTCTCTCTAGCTGCCCTCCCCCAACAAAATACAATAGAAATTTTCCTTTGTAACAAATAAGTAGAGTTAAGCAAAACTAATCAATACATTAGTCATGTATGAAAATATATATCTCAAGTATGGCTGGAAAGAAGAGATGAGAAGAAACCTTGGGTCCATAAGCGCCACATATCACACAGATTTTCAGCCTTTCCTAATGTATTGATTAGTTTTGCTGATTCTTTCTTTTCTCTTTTTTTTAAGCTAGTGAGCTTTATTTTTTTTAATTGATTTATTTATTTAAAACTTAAATGCAAAATAAGAAAAAAACAAAGTGAAAAAAGAACAGAAAAAGAAAAAAAAAAAAACATTGTGCCTAGCAGAACAACAGGGAGGATTCAAAATAGGGAACAATGAATTTCCATTTCAAGAAAGCATATATAATAATAGAAGACATTATATTCATAACTGCCCATCTTTGCTTTCTTGTAGATTTTTTAAAAAATTCTTTGCTGTGCACTTTTTACTTTATTCTTTTCTTTTCCTTTTTGTTCCACCACATCCCCAAACAGGCTACAGTTAAGCATGAACATATATATATATATATATAATTATACATATATATATGCATATACCCACATACATACATATGTATATACTCACACGCATATACCTACTTATATACATATGCACACAAACATATATATATACACATATTAATAAGGCTGACATAATGTAGATTTCCCTCTTGATTGAATTTTTTTTAAGTTTGCCTGTTTGAAATCAGTGATTTCAAATTACCTTTTTTTCTAATAAATTCTACTCCTGATCATTGTTACTGTATTTGTGTATTTTTTGTCTTTAAAGAACATTATTTGTTCTACAGGATGGCTTTCTTGGGAAAGGGAGGTAGGAACACTGTGGGAAATTATAATGGTATAAAAAACCAGAAGACTTCAATAAAAACTTATTTTAAAAAAATGTATGCCTCATTCTGCAGCTCTAGTGTCAAGAAGCATGCTTCACATTTCAACATTATTAACATGTAGTGGACTTCCTGCCATCTAGGGGAGGGGAGGGGACTGGGGGTAAAATTTGTAATGGAAAGCTTTGTAAAGATCAATGTTGGAAAACTACCCATATACATGTCATACAAATAAAAAGCTTAAAAAAAAAAGAAAAGAAAAAAGAAAAAAAAAAGAAGCATGCTTCATCACCAATTATTTCTAGGAGTGAATGATCTCTGGACTAATAAATTGTTAGGTGGTGAAATGAACTGGATCTGGAAGCAGGAAGACCTGAATTCAAATCCTACTTCATAGACTTATGAGCTTTCTGACCCTGCACATATCTCTCAATCTGTCTGTCTCAGAATCCTCATATGTAAAATGGGAATAATAGTAGCACTTATCTCCCAGGGTTTTGGTGAGGATAAAATGAGATAATGAGGGTAATATGAAATAAACAAAACTCTTTGCAAATCTTACATGCTCTATAATTGCTAACTATTATTATGAATTGTTACCCTGAAGTTTTTCAAAGGCATTTTCTCCTGTGTGATTGTGGTCATCATAGAAATCATCCTGTTTCTGCCCATTTCATTCTACATCCGTTGATAGATATAATCTTTCCAGTTTAATTTTCAGGAGAGCTTTCTCTCCCAGCCTTCTCTCCTCTCTTGGGGAGTCTTTCTTTTGTTTCCATCCAGCTGGCCGCTGTCAGTTTTCTCTTTGTTCCTTTCAAAGAGGTTCACCTGGAAAGAGGGATGTATGGAAGGCTGGTGGAGGACTGATCCCTCTGGTGGGAGAGCTGCTGAGCTCTTTTCAGTGTTACTCATCCATCTTTGATGTCTACTTGGCCCCTGTAACTCCAAGAATCTGTAATACAGGCAGTGGCTACACCCACACAAATGAGGGGGTTGTGATTAATCATCTCTTAAATTCCCTTCCAGTCCTAGGATTATAGATTTAGAGCTGTGGCCACACCCCAACA
Source organism: Myrmecobius fasciatus (assembly GCA_023553655.1). Lineage (NCBI taxonomy): Eukaryota > Metazoa > Chordata > Mammalia > Dasyuromorphia > Myrmecobiidae > Myrmecobius > Myrmecobius fasciatus. The sequence continues at coordinate 920,020 of JAJPUD010000144.1, forward strand.
CAATCATCTGGCAAATCAGGGCTAAATCAAGTTTCTTTTCTCTCTCTCTTTTTTTTTAAGCTACTGAGCTTTATTTTTTTAAACTGATTTATTTATTTAAAACAAATACAAAATGAGAAAAAAAAGTAGAAAAAGAACAGAAAAAGAAAAAAAAAGTTGTAGGTTAACCCACTGGACACAAATCTATGGCTATTTAAGGGGCTGTCTACCATGTGAAGCATGTGAAGACTTCCCCCATGAAGTGGGTGGATGAGAACAATTTGTTCCAACACCAGAAATGTCTAATGGAAGAACCTAAGGTCATCCATGACATCCTGGTCCATCACCAGTTGTCTTGATTTGTATCTTGCCATTTTAATAACTCTGGGAAAAAAAGAGTGTTTGATGATTTTGTTCACTCTTCCTCATTCAAATCTAATTCTTGCTCCACTCATCAACCCCATGATGCCATTGGCCCTCTTTGAAAATGAAGGACAATTAACCTCCATCACCCAAAAAGAGCTCTAGATTTGGAGTCAGATTTCATAACATTACCAGGTCCACCATTCACTGGCTGTGTGACTGTGCCAATTAGCTTCTCTGGGTCTTTTTTCTCTGCAAAATGAGGAGGTTGGGATGAATCATCTCTAAATTCTCTTCCAGTCATGGGTTCATAGATTTAGAGCAGGAAGGAGCCACAACAGTAATCCTGTCCAATCCCTTCATTTTTTTCATAAACATCTTTTTTTTTTTTAACCCTCACCCTTCTCCCTACTGTTCCTTCGATACTGGGGATCTCAAAAAAAAGTTTGTAGTGGGTTTGTGTGTCTGTGGGATCATGTGGATGGCTCAGGTTCTCAGGCTTATCCAATGCAACAGAGACCTTGTTCTTACTTAGTATGAGATGGTACGCTCAGTATTTTGGAATGAACCTCCTCATGCTGCCTGAATCCCCAGTAGCATTTGATTGAATCAGGAATTGGAAGGAGATGTGGGGAGAAAGTCTGGGAGTGGAGTATCCAGAACAACAACAACAACAAAAAAAAACCCAGATATTTTTAATAGCCACAGTCTAATAGTAATAATAATAATAATGCCAATGGCTAAGCTCACTGTGGTTTTAGAGAAAAGTACCAAGTACCTCTTTTACTGTTGTGTTAAATGCATCCCAGGAGGCAGAAATGTGTCTAGAGATGACTTCAGATCTGGGAAGACCTGGATTCAAGTCCTGCCTTTTGGCACACATTGATTGAGGGACCCTGTTCAAGTCAACTTCTCAGTGTTCTAGACAGCTCTCTGAGATTACAAATTGTCAGAGAAAGTTCCAGCTTTCATTGGTAAGTTTCTTCCCCTGGGAGGCCTCCATATCAATAAAATCACAAGTCCAGTTTCTATCTTGATCCTTAGAAAGGCATCTTAGGTATTTGAAAGAGCCCTGGATTCCAGGCTGGGACTCAGAAGACTGCAGATGAGTCTAGAATCCATCAACCTATGGGAACCCAGGCAAAACTCTTCCCATCTCTGAGTATAATAGTCCCTTGTCTATAAAATGGAGAAATAATAGAAATATTCCTTGCTTATCTTATAGTATTATTGTGAGGATTAAATCAAATGCTCCATGTGAAGTTCTCTAGGTTGTAGAGTATTATACAGTCTTCAGACACTGAGATATTCTAAACTGAAGAAAGGAGATAGTATCCCCAGGAAGCACCTAAATATATCCTCCACAAGACTTTTACCTTCTTGATGACCTAGTCTGTTTTTACCAGGAACTGGGTCCATCTGTTTCCTCATTCATTTACCCTTCTTTAGCTTTTATGAAATGGTCCAAAGCAGGGGTATATTGAAACGAATTTTAACTGAACATTTGTTAAATTTTCAATGTAAATGGTGTAAGCATAAAAATCGGCAAATACTACAAATCAAGGCTCGATTTATTATTTTTTTTAATTGTCTAGACTCAAGAATTTGATGGAGAAAATGTTAATAATGTGCATATAGATATAGATATATGTATTCTATTTACTAGCACACTTCCAAGTCAAAGTCCACGTTTGCTTCTACGGTGAGTCCATATTCTGTGTTGGGTATATAAATGCTGAGGTAGGCAAGTTCAAGAAGTTGAGTTTGGAATTTGCTGCCACTGGTGTCAAGATTCTGGTTCTGGCTGAAAGAGCTATGAGGAATGTTGACCAAGATAGGGGAAAAGGTTTGGGAAAATGGGAAGTCACATTAGGAGAAAGAAAATTGTTCAGCTGATGCTAAGTGAAGTGAGCATTGTCCACAGCAACAACAAGATTGTGCGATGATCAATTCTGACCGATGTGGCTCTTTTCAACAGAGGTGATTCAGGCCCATTCCAGTAGACTTGTGATGGAAAAAGTATTATAGGGACTGAATGTGGATCACAATATTTTTTTTCACCTTTTTTGTTGTGGTTTGCTTGCATTTTGTTTTCTTTCTCATTTTTTTCTTTTTTGATCTGATTTTTCTTCTGAAGCATGATAATTATGGAAATATGTATAGAAGAATTGCATATGTTGAATTACTTGCTGTCTAAGGGGGAAGAGAGGGAGAAAAATTTGGAACTCAAGGTTTTGCAACGGTAAATGTTGAAAAATATCTTTGTATATATTTTGAAAATAAAAAGCTATTATTAAAAAAAGAAAAGAAAGAAAATTGTTCAGAATGATTTTCAGAAATGGGTCATTATGGAGAAAGGAGCTTTGGAAACTCTGAGAAAAGGAGCATTAATGAGAATTTTTGTAGTGCGAGATAGTGGTTATCTATGTAGTATATGCATGTCTCGATGGGGTTACCTAAATGTATAGATAATGTTTATGAATTTCTTGGATAAGTATTTCTGGCAACTGGCATACCCTTTGAAGGGAAAAGGAAAAGGGCCTTTACTCCTTTCCTTGATTATCTTTCAAGTTTCTTGATGACAAAACTATGAGCTTGAAATTTGGAAGATCCATGTTTAAATCTAGCCTTAGACTCTTAAGTGCTGTGTGACTCTGAGCAAATCACTTTCCCTCTGACTGCCTCAGTTTCTTCCATTGTAAAGTAGGGATGAAAGTAACATCTACCTCATACCTTATTCTGAAGATTAAATGAGATATTTGTCAAGTGCTTAACATAGAAGCTGACACATATTAGGATGTTAAATAAATGCTCTTTTCCTTCTCCCCTCCTCATCTCTAGACTTGTTATTGGGCTGCAGTTATATCTATCTTCCCTCAAATATTGCTGATCTCCTGATTTTTCTTGTGCAGCATGATAAATGTGGAAATATGTGTAGAAGAATTGCACATGTTTAACATATATTGGATCACTTGCTGTCTAGGGGAGGGAGTGGAAGGAAGGAAAGGAGAAAAATTTGGAACACAAGATTTTGCAAGGGTGAATGTTGAGAACTGTCTTTGCATATATTTTTGAAAATAAAAAGCTATTATTATTTTAAAAATTGCTGATCTAGGAATGTGATAGGTTCAGGGGGGAAAAATAGCTGTTTCCTTTATCTTAGGGAAGAGATTAGCCCTTAGTTCACACTTGCCAGCTTTGTTCCTTTCCACCAAACATTAGTTACACAAAACCCATCACAGATAGTAAATAGTAAGTAAACCCATTTATCTAAGCAAATAGCAGACAGAAATTAGAGAAGTTATACAATTTTCAATATACTAGAGGGTCTATAGATGTACGTATGAGTGAATCAGCTCTAGAGCCATGAGTAAAATAATTTCTTAGCTCAAATGAAGGAGGACTTGTTTTCACCCAAAGTATTCCATTTTGCATTTTGTAAACAGAACATGAAAATCAAAGACATAACTGAGAAGTTGGTTTCCCCTACATGTCTGCAGCTTCTAAAGTTTTTCCCTTTCCTCCCCCAGAGTATTCTCTGTCTCTCGATCTTTTTTTCTAAGGGCTCTAGCCCCAATTTATTCTCTTAAACAGGAATGTAGCATTACCCAGTTATTTTTTCCACCTGTTGAGAGTCATGTCTTCTACTTATGTGGATGCTTGCAAAATCCTCTAGTTTGGTTGTTAGTTTGGTTACAGTGGAAACAAAGAATATCAAAAGAACCTCCATTGGGAAGAAACCAATGTTCTTTTTCCTTTAGTGTTACTGGAGAAGATCACATGGAGTTCTATAGAACTAGAAATGGGGAGGACAAATATACCAAAGAGAGTCCAGTTGTGGGCAGAAGCTTCTGAGAGAATTGTAGAAAGTCATGATAGTGGGAATTATTGAGGGGACGATTACAGGTAGAATTCCGAGGGAGTTGTAGGTTAAAGCAATGAGATTGAGGGAAGGTATCTGAAAGGGCAGGCAGATGTTGGGGGGATTTGTACATAGTCACTTGGCTCCTTAGGGAGTAGGAACCCTAAAAAGGGATGCTCGAGCAGTGGGATTTCAGAAGGATACATTCTCTTCCCTGGTCAGAACCCCACCTCACCCCGGCAATAGAGCTGCCTCCAGTGCAAATCTCTAATGGAAGCTATTTTTATAACATTTTCAATATATTTTTTCCATTTTCAATATAAATATATTTTGCTGAGGCAATTGGGGTCAAGTGACTTGCCAAGGGTCATACAGTTAGGAAGTATTAAGTGTCTGTGGCCACATTTGAACTCAGATACTCCTGATTTCAGGGCTGGTGCTCTATCCACTGCACCATTATAAATATCTTTATATATATATATATATATATACATATATATATGTTTTTCTTTTTTTTCTTATCATTGAGGTACATGCTTAATAGTGAAATCTCTGGGTCAAAGGATATAGACATTTAAACCACTTTATTTACTTAATTCCAAATTATTTTCCAAAATGATTGTACCAATTTGCAGCTTCAACAATTCATTAGAGTGTCTATCTTTGTATCCAACACTGATTATTTCTATCTTTAGGCACAGATACCAATTTGTTTTGATTTTCATTTTTCTTAGTATTAGTGATTTTGAACACTATTTCATACGGTTGTTAATAGTAGAGCTATTAGGCTGATATAACCTTTCTGGAAAAGAAGTCAAGTCAACAAATATTTATTAAGGGGCAGCTAGTTGGTGCAGTGGATAAAGCACCAGCCCTGAAGTCAGGAGGACCTGAGTTCAAATCTGTTCTCAGACACTTAACACTTCCTAGCTGTGTGATCTTGGGCAAGTCACTTAACCCCAATTGCCTCAAGAAAAAAAAATCCCAAATATTTATTAAGAGCCTACTCTGTGGCAGACATCATGCTAAGCACTGATGATACAAAGAAAGGCAAAAAACTAGTCCCTGACCTCAAGTATCTCGTGGTCTTATGGGGAAGATCACAAGCCAATAATTATATATAAATAAGATGTATATAGGACAAATTAGATATAACCAACAGAGAGAAGGCATTAGCATTAAAGAGGGATTCATAGAATGAAGTGATGACTGGTTTCTGCTCTTCCTTCCAATGGAGGTTTTTGGAAAGAACTCATTGATGGAAAAAAGAGGCTTCAGGTATAGGAGAAGGCAACTACGGCATGATGGTGAATTTTGGAGAATGAGCCATATTGCAGGAGGTTAAGGAGTAAAAAAAAGTTAATGATTATAGATTTCTCTTTTGAAAGGATTGGAAGAGAAAAAGAAGAGCAGGATTTAAGGAAGCTTTTGTTTTTTAAGCTTGTGCATGTTTTTTTGGAGAAGGGGGAAGCCATCAGGAGAAGAAATTGAAGGTATGGTAGAAACAGTCATGGACCTGTAGTCATAGGACCTGGGTTCTCTCATTTCCTATCTGTGAGATCTTGGGCAAGTTCCTAAATTTCCTTAAGCCTCAGTTTGAAAACAAAAAATATTGAACCAGATATCTCTGAAGATCATTTTAGCTCTCGTCCTAATAAGTGAAGAGCAAACTTTCCCAAAGGAGTGGGAAGAGATGGATCAAGAACAGAGGTGGAGGGGTTAAGAGTAGGAAATAAAAATATTCAAGGGAGGTTGAGCCAAAACTGAATGTCTTTGCAAAGGATTAGAAAGGATGATCTATTTCTCTTTTCCCTGACAGCCCTGCATCTGGGGCCATTGCCAGTTGTACTGACCTATGTCTTGGTGCTTGGATGACTGTGGAGGAGAGAGTGAAGCTGATGATGTTGCAGAACTCTACCTCACTTAAATCCAATTCACTGGCAAGTCAAGACATCATCCTCCTGATGTCATTGATCTTCTTCAGGAACAAAAGATGAATAACAACAATAATCTATCTCCCACTTGGTCACCATGCATCCCAGAGCACATGACCCTAACATTTTTGTAGTGTTTTTTTCTTTTCTGATCATAGGTAAATAAGTATTCTGAGATGAAAGTACCCACCTGACTTATGCACCTGGGAAATCCAATATAGCCATCCAAGGCCCCAACAGTATCGGAGCCAGGGCACAAACAGCTAAGCAAACTGCTTGATCCAGGCCAATAATGAAATGACTCTTCTACCAAGACCCTATCTAGAAGGAGCAAACCCAGCTAAACAAAGGGATGATCCATCCATTAATGATGTCATTCATTGAATTTAACTTGAGTAGCCCCTTGAAAGGAGAGAGGGACTCCTAGGGTCAAGAATTACAAAATGCTCTCAAGGTCTCTGTATTATCACTAACATGGCATTTTTTTATTAAAGCTTTTTTATTTGCAAAACATATGCATGGGCAATTTTTCAGCATTGACCCTTGCAAAGTCAAATCTTTATTTCTTTCCTCCCATTCCCTCCCCTAGATGGCAGGTAATCCAATGTTAACTATGTTAAAATACTTGACAAATTGAATATGTGTATATATATTTGTAGTTATCTTGCTGCACAAGAAAAATCATATCTACAAGGAAAAAAAACCCAAAAAACCAAAAACAAAACCTGAGAAGGAAAACATAATACAAGCAAACATCAACAGAAAATGTGAAAATGGGGGCAATTAGGTGGTGCAGTGGATAGAGCACCAGCTCTGAAGTAAGGAAGTCCTGAGTTCAAATCTGGTCTCAGACACTTAACATTCCCTAGCTGTGTGATCCTGGACAAGTCACTTAACCCCAATTGCCTCAGCAAAAAGCAAAAAAAAAAAGTGTGAAAATGCTATGTTGTGGTCCACCCTCAGTTCCCATATATCCCTTATACTGGGTGTATAAGGCTCTCTTCATCACTGAACAACTGGAACTGGTTTGAAACATCTCATTGTTGAAGAGAAACATGTGAATGAGAATTGATCATCATATAGTCTTACTGTTGCCGTGTATAATAGCATGGCATTTTTAAACTCATTCTCCCTATGGACTGTGTGTGTGTGTGTGTATTTGTATGCATGTGTATATTTGTATATATGCACACAAAATGTGGGGAGAACATCCCCTCCACGTATTTTGTAATTAGTTTTCTCAGCATAACTTCTCAATCAGTTCCTTTTTGTAAAAGCTAAATAATGTCACCTGGTCGATTGATATTGGGCTGTACACCAAATGGAATCTTGTGAGCAACAATTTTAGAAATTCCAGCCACTCAGGATTACCCAATTATGAAACCTGGAGGAGAGTAATTATCTACTCTCCTCTGGGACCTAGCTTGCCCTAGGTAAGTTTCCTCCCTTCTCAGAATTCCTAGCTGTGAAGGGAACTGCCAGGGTGGTCAATAAGGACATTAACACTTGGAGTAATAAGACATTTGTGATTTCCCATGTAGACCCAAGAAAGTTACTGGGCTATCTACCACCCAGGAATGACCTCTACTGTCTCTAGAGGAAGTTGTTGAGAACCAAATAGAGTAGGAAGCTATGAGCTCATCAGTTTGATTTACCAATTGGTTCCCTATTCTGGCCAATTGCCTTTCCTTTTCCCTAATTTGCCAAAGGATTTCTCCAGCATTGCTACATTCCTGCTGAGAGTTGAGTGGATCGTGTTGGGGAAGACTGAGGAGGTGAAACCCCCCAATCAATGCATGGCACCCTAATTTTTTTTTGGAGACCTACTTAACCCACAGGGACTCTTGGGTACAAACAATATCAAAAAACAGCAGTCACGTATTTGGGGCCCCCCAGAGAGGGGGAAATTATCTGAAGCCATGTTTCTATGTGGTACTGTGTGGGATATAAAGGCAAATAACAGCTGAGGATGAGGCTGTGGGCGGAATGGCTAGGCAAGAAGGGTCTCCTCCTTAATAGCATCTTATGGTGGTTTCCGTAAGTTGGTGGAGATTGCACAACTGTTATCAACTGCCATGCCGGATATGTTTTGCAACCCAGCCTGCTGTGCCACATGTAGTTTGGTGTGCCAGGTCCTGAGGAAGTCTGAGAGTGAGAAAAAAAACAAACCTAAACAATTTGATAGTTCTTCTGATAAACTCTTTCAAACTGAGAATAAGCCCCTCTAATCACATGAAAAAGTCCACTGACCATTTTGAAAAAAAGTGATACAGAATTATACACGGCAACAACAAGACTATACAATGATCAGTTCTGATGGACATGGCTCTCTTCAACAATGAGATGGTTCAGACTAGTTCCAATTGTTCAGTGATGAAGAGAGCCACCTACATCCAGAGAGAGGAGACTGTGGGAACTGAGTATGGACCACAATATAATCTTCTCACTCTTTCTGTTGTTTGCTTGAATTTTATTTTCTTTCTCAGTTTTTTTCTTCCTTCTTGATCTGATTTTTCTTGTGCAGCAAGATAACTATGTATACATATATTGGATTTAACATATTTTAACATATTTAACATGTATTGGACTACCTGCCACTTAGGGGAGGGGTTGGGGGGAAGGAGGGGATAAATTGAAACAGAAAGCTTTGCGAGGGTCAGTGTTGAAAAATTACCCATGTATATGTTTTGTAAATAAAAAGCTTTAATAAAAAAATTTAAAAAGAAAAACGTGATACAGAGAGTACCCCTCCATATACTAAGAGAGAGCTAAATAGCATCCCATTGACCATTCGGAGAGAATAAATTCCAGCAGCAAAGGGAAAAGTACAAAGTTCCATCAATCCCTAAGGCTAATGTCAATTAGCCATTACAAAGGAAAAATACAGAGTTACATCAACTATTTTGAGGAGGATATGTAAACAAATTCACTGACTATTATGAAAGAGACACAGAATTCTGTCAACCACCCGGTGTAAGAGATTAAAATGGTGGTCTCTTATCAATGGAGCAACCAAGGGTCAAGAAGGGTTTGCAACCACACATTTTTCAAGCTCTATGATGATGGCAGTGGGTGAATAAGACAAGCCATGAAATCTCTCCCAAATGTCTTTATGGAAAGATATTCATTGTTCTAGGATTACTTAGATTATATCCTTTGTGTATTATTATGTCATAACCTTGAGAATAGACCAGATGCCAGGAGATTTTTGAGTGATATTTACTGTAAAGGAAAGAATTATAGAGTTTTTGAGTAATAAGGGTCTAAAACAGGATCTTAGAGTTGGAAGATTTTAATGTTGATGAAGATTTTCCTCTCTAAGTAGTCCTTGGATGAACAGTAGACAAAACTACACAGGACCTGAACATCACAGGGAAGATTTCTCCCGGGAAATGAGAAGGGATTAGCACTACAGAGCAGAAGGAATTTGGAAAACTCCAAAAATGAGATTGATAATGGGGGATACAACTAATGTGAGGAGAGACAGGAGCTGGAACTTGTCATGAGAAAAGGGACATGACATTCCTACTATAAGCAGAATAAATGTTTCACTTTCCAGAATCCAACATCTGGAGCTGCTGGGAGGTGAGCTTGAAAGGGGAAGAAAAACTGTACAGAAGAAAAACTGCTCCTCTTAAAAGGTTAAATACACAATTATTTTCCATCTATTTGCCTTTCCATCTATTTCAGAGTGACTGCTCTATCCAAAACTTTATTTTGGATGCTCTGGGTGATACAAGACAGCTATGAAACATCATTCTTGCTACCTGAACTCACTTTTACTAGCTGGGGAAAAAGGTGGATCCTATCAGCATAGTCTTCCCAAGCGACTGAGTCAACTAAATCATATTGTAATAGCCCCCAAATTGCCATCAAGAAGTGATGATGAACCAACTAATTCATCTTAAGGCAGCCCCAGTCATTGAGAATAAATCAAGGATTGTCTCTTGTCCTCTCAACAGAGTGACAACAGATGTGTCCTGCTCTATGAGAAGCATGGATAATCCAAGGTCCCAAAGACTCACAGCTTACAAGAGCATCAAGTTGATTTGAGAACTCCCTCAATCCCTTTTAGTTAAAACTTCTATCTTGTTTTAAGTCTTTTACTCTTACTTGGTAGAAGCATTAATAGAATCCTAAGAAAGACTGGTTTCAAATCCCTTCTCTTACACTTACAAGCTGTGTGACCGGGAACAACTGGAGCTCAGGCAACCTTCCAAACTCTTATCTTTTAAGTAGAGATATGATTTGGTATTAGGTTTTCCCACATCATACTTAAACCAGGGAGAGCTAAAGAAGAGAAACAAAGTTATAGACCAATATTTCTAATGAACATTGACATACTAGCAATCTTTCTGATGGAGGTTCCAAGAGATTTGTAGAAGGATATCATTCTCATTTTAGATACTGGAAGGGAACTTCCTCAAAACTCTTGCATCACCTAAGTAACTCATAAGACAAGTAAACAGAGACAGGTAAATGGCACTATTGATAAAGCACTAGCTCTGGAATCAGGAAAAGCTGAATTTACATTTGACTCCAGACACTGACAATTGTGACCCCAGGCAGGTTACTTAACCTGTCTGCCTTAATTCAGATGAGATATTTGAAAAAGTGTATAGCATAGTACCTGACTCATAGTAAGTGCTTAATAAATGTATTTAAAAATGATAATTTAGGGGCAGCAAGTTGGTGTAGTAGATAGAGTATCAGCCCTGAAGTGAGGAGGACCTGAGTTCAAATCTGGTCTCAGACACTTAACACTGCCTGGCTGTGTGACCCTGGGCAAGTCACTTAACTCAGAAAAAAATAAATTTTAAAAAATGATAATTTATCTAAACCAGAGATTAACATGAGAATCCCTCAATATTTTTTTAGTAAACATTTTAGTAACTCAATAATTTGGGCTTCCTTTAAACAAAATAAAAGTATACTGACATAAAAATATTAGCTAATAAGTTATGAGAACAATCTAGCTAAAATATCCTATACTAAGAGATAGGTTAAAGTTATAGCAGAAAGGCAGGGTTGATTCAATAGAAGAAAAACTATAAAGATAATTTACCATATTAATGATAAAAACAATAAAAAGCATCTGGTTATATTAATAGATACTGAAATGGCATTTGCCAAAACTCAATATCCATATATTCTAAAAACATTAGGGTACATAGGAATAAATGGACTTTTTCTTAAAATATTATGTGAATGTACCTAAATTCTATTTGGCTATAATGAATTATAAAGGAAATGGGTTCAGAGAAGCTTGGGAAGACTCATATAAACTGACATGAGCACATTAAGTAAAACCATGAGAACATTTTATACAGTAATAACAACATAATAAAGCAAATAATTATGAAAGATTTTAAAACTCCAATCAACACAATGACCAACCATGATTCTAGCGCAAAAGGCACATGCTATAATGTCCTGACTAAAAGGTTTGAGTAGATAGAGTATAAATTGAAACATACTTTTTAGGCATGACCAATGGGATAATTTGTTTTGTGTAACTGTGCATATTTGTAACAAAGGTTTTATTTTTCTTTTCAATGGCAGAGGAGAAAAAGAGAGAGAAAAGATTTTTATTCATTGAAAAAAATTAAATTTAGCATGCAAATATATACAGATATAAATAAGCCCATGCTCATTGTTACCTCCATACCTTCTTCAACCTCCATACTACCTCTCTGCTTCCTACCATTTCCCAATGTCTGCTCAAATCCCACTCCCTTATGAAACTACATCCCTTGATCATTGCCATCCATATTGATCTCTTTCTGCCCTGAAATCCTTTAGTACACACCACAAGGCTCTAGCTTTCATACCATATGTATGCCTTATCTCCCTGCCTCCATCCCACAATTGTGAGCTCCTCAAGGGCAGGAACTATGTCTTCTGCGAAAATAATTTAACATACCTTTATGATCCACTATGCCAGGAACTGGCCATGCAAAGAAAAAAATGTTCCTGCCTTCAAGGAGCTTAGATTCTACTGTGAGGAAACAAGATATACATAGATAAACCTACATAAAACATAAAAAAGAGGGGGGGGGAGGGAGGGAGGGAGGGAAAAAATGGGAGGGAAAGAGAGAGGGAGGGAAAAAGAGAGGGAGGGAGGGAGAAATAGAGAGAGGAAGGGAGAGAGAGAGGGATGGAGGGAGAGAGAGAGAGGGAGGGAAGGAGGGAGAGAAAGAGGGAGGGAAGGAAGAAGAAAGAAAGAGAGAGAGAGAGAGAGAGAGAGAGAGAGAGAGAGAGAGAGAGAGAGAGAGAGAGATTAGGGGAGGAGGGGGGAGAGTATTAATAACTGATGATCAGGGAAGGCCTCCTCCACAAGAAGAAAATCCATACCTGAGCTGTGTTTTGAAGCAAGCTACATATTAGAAGAGATAAGGGATAAGGATAAGGAGGAAGAACATTACAAGAAAGATAATCTGGACAAAGACATGTAATATCAGTTATTGGGAATAGCCAGTAGATCATTTCTTTCTTTCTTTCTTCTTTCTTTCTTTCTTTTTTTTCTTTCTTTCTTTCTTGTGTTTTTTTAAGAGAAACAAATTATTTGTATAGGATTCCTGTACAAATATAATTATATCACCTCAAATCAGATATATAAAAACCTAGTTTATCTTTCACCTAGAACATTCCTTTTTATTTTTTAAAAATTTATTTATTTTTAATACACATTGCTTTATGAATCATATTGGGAGAGAAAAATCAGAGCAAAAAGGAAAAGCCAGGGGAGAGAAAAAAAACTAAAAAAAAAAAAAGAAGTGAATACAGATGCGCTCATTTACACTCAATCTCCATAGTTCTTTTTCTGGATGCAGATGGCCTTTTCTGTCCAAAGTCTATTGGGATTGCTTTGGATCATTGAACCACTGAGAAGCACCATGTCTTTCATAGTTGATCATTGCAATTCTTGCTGTTATTGTGTACATTGTATTCCTGGTTCTGCTTGTTTCACTCAGCATCAGTTTGTGTAAATCTTTCCAAGTCTGTCTGAAATCAGCCTGTTCATCATTTTTTATAAAACAATAATATTCCATTATCTTCATATACCACAGCTTATTCAGCCATTCCCCAATTGATCATTTTCTAATTCTTTGTCACCATAAAGAGCTGCTACAAACATTTTTGCACATTGGATCCTTTTCCCTTTTTATGATTTGCTTGTGATGCAGACCCAGTACTGCAACTGCTGAGTCAAAGGGTATGCACAGTTTGACAGCCATTTGAGCATAGTTCCAGATTGTTCTCCAGAATGGTAGGCTCATTTCACAACTCCACCAACAATGCATTAGTGTCCCAGTTCTTCCACATCCCCTTCAACATTTAGCATTATCTTTTCCTATCATCTTAGCCAATCTGAGAGGTGTGTAGTGGTATCTCAGAGTTACTTAATTTACATTTCTCTAATCAAGTGACATATAAATTTTTTCATGTGATTATAGATGGCTTTAATTTTTTCATCTGAAAATTGTCTGTCATATCCTTTGACCATTTATCAATTGGAGAATGACTTGTATTCTTATAAATTTGACACAGTTCTTTATATATTTTAGAAATGAGACCTTTGTCAGAAACACTGGCTGTAAAGATTTTTTCCCAGTACAAAGCTGGGAATCTTGTTTCTTTTTTTTTTAAATCTTGTTTCTGTTGGTTTTCTTTGTGCAAAAAACTTTTTTAATTTAATGTGATCAAAGTTGCCCATTTTGTATTTCATAATATTCTCTAGTTCTTCTTTGGTCATAAATTTCTCCCTTCTCCAAAGATCTGTTAGGTAAATTATCCCTTGCTCTCCTAATTTGTTTATGTATCATTCTTTATATCCAAATTGTGTATCCATTTTGACCTTATTTTGGTAGAGTGTGAAATGTAGGTCTGTGCCTAATTTCTGACATTATTTTCCAGTTTTCCCAGCAATTTTGTCAAATAGTGAATTGTTATTCCAGAAACTGGAATTTGAGGGTTTATCAAATATTAGATTACTATAGGCCTTGATTATTGTGTCATGTGTATCTAATTTATTTCACTGATCCACCTCTCTAATTCTTAGCCAGTACCAAATGGATTTAATGATTGCTGCTTTATAATATTGTTTTAGCTTTGGTACTACTAGGGAGTAGATCATTTTAGTTGAAATGTACAATCTTTGCAAGGAATAATATGCAATCAGTTTGAAAACATAGGATTGGGGAACCAGATTGTGAAGGGCTTTAGATATCAAACAAAGAAGATCATAGTTTATTGTAGAGCAAAGGAGCCATAGACTTTTCTTATGTACAGAGTGACCTATAATTTAATCTAACAGGTATGTGAAGGAAAGATTATTAAATCTGTACATATTGGATATACAGAAACATGTCGAGTGATCTGTTGCATGAGTGAATTAATTCATGCATCAGGCAGAGGGTTGGACTACTTGATTTCTCCATTTACTTAGAACTCAAGAAATTCTATTAATTATACTTCCTTGTTTCCCTCACAGCTTAGTACAAATCTTTACACACAGAAGGTCTTGGGTCATATGAGTTGATTAAAGCAACTTTCTCTTACCCACCTCCAGCTGGCTCTCTATACAGGCTACCTTGAATGTCTCCCTCCATGGAATTTTCTTAGTTGCTCAATTTTATATGCAGATTTCCACTGACCATCTTTTTTAATTCCTTGGCTCCAGAATCCAAGGGAATGTCATAGCCAAGGCTTCAGGAACTTGCAGAATGGTAGGCCGTGCTGTTTAATTTATATCTCCCCATTTATACTCCTCATATGGTTACTCTCAGTGTTTGCCCCAGATGAGTCCTATTGGTCCCATGGCTATTCTTGTCTAATAATGAGTCTAGAGAGCTGGTAGACCCTATTTGCTTCATCAGGAGATATTCTATGGGCATGAAGCCATCTTCTTGGAGGGCAGCCAGGGGACAGAGGCCATGTCTTGGCAGCCATAGTTCCCCAAGGCAATAACGGGTGGTACTGATGGTGCCATCACAGTTGCTGGCATCCCTTCCTTCCTTCCACCCATTGCTGTATTTCTCAGCAGGTGACAAGACCCACCTGTCCTGGCAAGAAGCATAGGACTGGGAGAATCATGAAAGATTTGTCATCAGCTGGGCAAAAGCTGAGGGATCGGCAGGGAGAATGGGAGGGATGACTAGGATTTCTGGATTCCCAGACTGCAGTGTGGCAGCTTCATATAAGAGCCATGGCACGCCAAACAGGGAGAGAGATTGCTTTGAAATGAGATGGGTGTCAGAATTGTGCAGGATTCTGGCAGGTAGAGGGAGCTGCTAAATAGATTCCTGCATACCCTCCCTCAAGCATAGGACTCAGTTAGAACTTGGTTCTCTCCAAAATCTGAATCTTTATTCCTTGGCACATCTCAATCACACACAAAGTAGGCAAGCAGACCTAGCAGAGGCAGTCAGGTATCTTGAGGGAGTGTGCCAGACAAATCAAAAGACCATCACCATCACTTTGACAACCAGTGCCCCTTAACCCTGATGAAGAGAGCTCAGAACTCTAAACCCAAGAACCTTAGGGGTAGTGAGGCTTTCCTAGACCATAGATCTGCTTCTTTTTCAGCCTGTATAGCCATCACTGAAGAGAGAAGTCTTTGTGGAAAGACTTTCTCCATCACCCTCAGCAATAGTTGCTGACCAACTTCCATCAACAAGCAGGTAGGCACAGGAACTCTAAGAGAGGTAGCTTCTTACTTTCAGACCACAATCCTGCCTGTGACCCAACTCTTACACTCATCATTCAGGGAAACAACTTTTATGGAGAAAGGAACAACCATCCCCACAACTGTTAATCAGCTGCCAAGCACAGAACGGACAAGGCAATTTAGCTGAACAGGGAGGGAAGGAGGGAGGGTAAGAAGGAAGGAGGGAGAGAAAAAACAGCATGTGATGGGCAGACCAGATCATTGCAACCACCTTGACCACTAAATTCCCTAAGATCCTGGTGAGAAAATCTAGGAATCTGGATTCAAGAGTTTTGGAAAGCCCAGTGTCTTTAGACATAGTTCCAGAAGGTGGATCTTGTGGAGATGCACCTTGAAGATTATTCCTGCAGGTGCAGCAGCCCCAGCTACTGAGGTCCCCAAAACTAAGGTCCTTGCTGCCAGAGTCTTTGGTGCACTAAAGTGTTGTTAAATGATTCAACATCAAGCATTAGTATGATTTTTCTGAGTGCAAATGACAGTGAAGAAGGGAATTAATATGAGTGCTGCAGCATCCTAAAATTATTGGACTTTTCCATCTGATTTGTAGCTGAAACCTACCATATGTGTCATCTCCCCCATTAGAATGTGGGCTCCTTGAGATGAGAGACATAATTTTTATTTGTATTCTCAGTGCTTCATACATAATAAGCCTTATTAAATGTTTCATCCATTCATTTATTTGTTGCTTTATTTATTTGTTTATTCTTTCATTCCTAGTTATTAAATATCTATCATTTTCCCACCTTCAAACTGTATGTTACAAATCTTTACCTCATTGAACCACCAGTACCTCAAACTTAAAATGTTCAAAACAGAACTAATTATCCTAAAACCATCTTCCCCTCCTAACTTTCCTAAAGATCAGGAATTAGGAGTCATTTGTAAAAGTACAAGATAGTATTCCAGAACTGGAAGACCTGAGATATCTTGAAGAGAATCAAAAAGAGGATCCAGTTACTTAAACAAGTACACAAAATGGAAGAACAATAAATACCATAGGTATCAGGATCTTACTGCCTTTGATTACCAGGGTCCCATAATCTTTGATACAGTACCATGTCTGAAAGAATAGAGAAAGGGATCATAGGTATTGTCAAGAGCACAGCTATTGTTAGAAGTAATTAAGTGGTTTGCCTGAAAGAGTATTGGATTTGGGATAAGGAAAACCTGAGTTCATATCTTATCCCAGATACTACTATCTGTGGGGCAAATCACAGCCTCCATCTGTCTCTGTTTCCTTATCTGGAAAATGGGAATATTAATAGCAACTCGCTCCTAAGGTTGTTGTGGAAATCAAATGAGATAATCTGTACGTGAAAAACACTTTGCAAAACTTAAGAAGCTATGTACATCCTAGCTATTATTATCATTAACATTTTAGCAGAGTTATCATTACCTAAGATGTATGATAGCTTGTATAGGAAAACACACACAATGATTATGGCAGTTTACCTTCTTACAGTGTTTTCCTCACAAAACCCTGTGGGATAGACAAGCATAAATATTACTCTTACTTAAAATTTGGAGAAATGGAGGTTGGGAAATACAATATTTATGTAGCATTTTAAAATTTGCAAAGCACTTTACAGATATTATCTCATCTGATCTCTCACAGCAATTCTGGGAGCTAAGTACTATTATTATTCTCATTTTATAGATGAGGAAACTGAGATAGGCTGAAATTAAGTGACTTATCCATGGCCACAAAGCTAGTTAGCAACTGAAGCAGGATTTGGATTCACGTTTTACTGACCCTCAAGTCCAGCATTCTAACAATTGTGCCCACTTTGCTAGTAAGCACTGAAGCCAATAATTGAACTCAAATGACTCTATGACCAGAATTCTTTCCAGTAGGCTACGTTGTCTCACATGGGGGAAGCACAGAGATGCATAAGGAAAATCCATCCAGAAATGTCAAACCTTCAGAGCTGCATTGATTTGCCCATTAGAGGTTTCACCTGGTCTCTTATTCTGCCGCTTTCTAAGACAATCAGCTCTGCAATTGCAGTACAATGAGCCAGCCCATATCAAACACTATCCCCAAGGTTCTAGCTCTCCTTGCTTTTATCTACCAGTCAACCTTGGAGCTGAAGAGAGGCTGATGCAGTCCTTAGGGCTATTAGCTGTGGCT
Source organism: Myrmecobius fasciatus (assembly GCA_023553655.1). NCBI lineage: Eukaryota > Metazoa > Chordata > Mammalia > Dasyuromorphia > Myrmecobiidae > Myrmecobius > Myrmecobius fasciatus. The sequence continues at coordinate 938,019 of JAJPUD010000144.1, forward strand.
GCTGCTTTCCGGCTCTATAGTTCAGCTGCTCTGGCTTTCTTAATATGGTAACAATAGAAGTTCGGAGAAAATAGAGATCGTTGAGGGCCAGGGCAGTCAGAAAGAAACTCATGGAAAAGATGGGATTCAATTTCAATCTTGAAGGGAGAATAAGATTTAAGCCAGTCAAGAATGGGTGAGAAGGACATTTTAGGGAGGGGAAGCAGCATGAGCAAAAGCATGGAGGTAAGGAAGCATGGATTGTATGTGCCTAATTCCCCTAGACAAGATTGAAGAGGTACATGGGAGCCAGATTGTGAATGATTTTGACAACAAAGGTATGAAGAAATGAGCTTGTGGGATTGTGAGAAGTCAAGCTCAAAATCTCGCATCCCATCTACCTCCCTATGGGCCATGATCAAGATAGCAAAGGAAGGCTGATAACTGGAATGGAAAAGTTATTACTACTTTTACTCCTGCCTTCAGGAAAGAATATTACTATCTGTAGGCATATACATTGCCCACTCTTACTTTTCTATCCCATCCAAGGTCTTCTTGTACATAGTAGAGGTTGAGTCATATAAGTCTACTGAATAAGAAATGGGTATCACAGGGGCAGCTAAGTGATGCAGTAGATAGAGCACTGACCCTGGAGTCAGTAGAACCTGAGCTCAAATCTGGCTTCAGACACTTAATAGTTATTACCTGTGTGACCCTAGGCAAGTCACTTAACCCCAATTGCCTTTCAAAAAAAAAAAAAAAGGAAAGAAAAGAAATGGATTATACTTAACTCATTGCAATCTTGACCATGGGAATTGAAAATTCCCACAAAAAATTATAATTCTGGGAGACTGGATTTCCCTAATCCAGCTGCATTGAGTCATTGCAGGTTTAAAGTCATAAGGTTTAAAGTGAGGAAACCTGTGATTTTGAACAGGCAACTGAATCCAGAGGTAGCTGTGGTCAATCAGGAAGCAAGTTGGGCTAGCTGAAGTTGGGGTACTTGAAACTGGAAGAATGAGATTCAGGGCAACCATAGGCAGTAGATGAAGTATAGAATTTGAGAAGGCTTTGGCCCACTGGGTCAGAGAGGGCTGCTGAAGGAGGTATATCAGGACCCTGGAGAGCTCAAGGGAAAAACTATGCTTTCTCTGGCTGCCCAAAATTGGATTGAAGGCTTATTCTGTGCTCTGTCTAGAAATCCAGTTGTTAAAAGGATCTTGATCCATTTATTTTAGGTTTATTTCTTACAGAACTAAGGAGTCTTCCTCATATCTCAAAGAGCTATTGGATTCTGGATTTCAAATGAGTGGGTCACATTTTCTTGATATTATACATCAATGACCAAGTCTTCATCGATCTGGCACAAAGGTCCTGAGGGCCTCTCATCCTCCTCATCTCAGCTCATTCTCTGGAGCTGAAGATCTTCTCCTGAAATAGGGTCAGGGACTTATTCTGAAACCAGGGCTCTCCCTAGATATTATCTTGGTCAGGTTAAAAAAAAATAAGACATTTGAATTGAAGCAAACTATTCAAGGAGAGTTAAAGTGTGGAATAGCAAAGAATAACATTTTTTTTTGCTAAGCCAAGAATTCTTTCAGCTTATCTAGAGCACTTTGGTACTGTTATGAACCTTGAATCTAAGCTTCCTAAAATCCCATGTTGCATCTGTCTTATAGTTCTTTTTTCCAGTTTTTGCCTTATGGTTTAACCAAATAATAGTTTATTCAGTTTTAGCAGAAGAAAACATTTGGTAAGATAACTACACATACTTAGAAAACATAGCTTTTCTTAAGGTTTGAGGACTTGAAAAGATCATCACAAGCTTAGGTTTTGGGGTATCCCACACTATTAGACAGTGATTCAAGAAGGTAGCTGGTAGAGAAAGTGGTAATTCTTCCAACTGGCACTCAAAAAGAGCGGCTATTCCTAAGTCTATAACTCCCTTCTATAATCACCAAGACAGGAGGAAGATAGGATAGGCCTTTCTCCCTTCCCTACCCTTTCTTCCCCTCCTCCTCCCACCAGACTGGCCTTGTGTGATTTCTTTTTCCCTTCAAAGCTGCCCTTGTATTCACTCCAACCTGATTTCATTTAGATAAAAATGGTAGAGGAATGGGAGCAGGCAAGATGATTTGTACCACAACCTGTATTCCCCCCAGGGATAGTCTGGGGTCCTAAATTCCTTAGGGACAGCCCTGAATCCTGGCTCCATGCCCCACTCCCAGAACTGACTCCAGACCTATACCTTCTAAGTATAGACTTTGCTCTTTCTTCTTCCCTTACCGTCTCTTACTAGTATTTTCTAGATTTGCCAAATGCTTTATAAATATTATCTTATACTAATAATTACTCTAGGAAGTAAGTGCTATTATTATCTTCATTTTTACAAATGAAGAACCAGAGACAGAGGAAGGTTAAATGATTTACCCAGAATCACATAGGGAGTCTGAATCAGGATTTGAACTCAGATTTTTTCTATGCCACCTAACTGTAGGTACCTTTTCTCTATATGGTTTGAGTGTTTCTTTCATGATTCTTTTAGCTGAAGAGATCTTTTATTGGTCTTTGGAGTTCCCACCCAGCTTTTCATTGTATTTCAAAAACTCAGTTCTGTCTCACAGGAAATAGTATTGACACTAACCTACTTAATCTTCCTCCACTGAGGTCTTGCTCTGATCCCTACAGCCTCTAGGGCTGGTCCTGGGTTCTTGAAAGCTATTTAAAAAGAATACAAGTTGTGCTAGGTCTGACCAAATCTTCAGATATGGGTCTAATAACAGAGTATATATCTGTCCTCAAAGGACCAGCTTAGGCAAGTTCAAAAAGCCAATCAGCGGGCTGACCTCAGAGTAATGAAATCTTTGGTCCCAGAAACCTCCTAAGTCATGTAAGGGTTTTAGCTTGCTCTTGTGAAAGATATTGATAAAACAATAGACAATTGAAAGCTTTGAAGATTTCAACATCAGTTTGTGGTTCTGTAGTGCTAATTATGAGTATTTTAAGCATTAGCTACAAGATGCTCATCTTAAATGCTCATCTTTTTCAAAGGTCAGTAGATCATAAAATTATAGAGGACCAGAATTGCAAAGGTTATCAACTAGAGAGACTGGTTGCTGTTATTGTTGTTCAGTCATTTCAGTCATGTCCAATCCCATTTGAGGTTTTTTTTGTTTTTGTTTTTGTTTTTTTTTTTTTTTGGTAAAAATGCTGAAGTGGTATGTGCAAAAATGTTTGTGGCAGCCCTTTTTGTAGTGACTATTAACGGAAACTGAATGGATGCCCATCATTTGGGAAATGGCTGAATAAGTTATAGTATATGAATGTTATGGAATATTATTGTTCTATAAGAAATGATCAGCAGGATGATTTTAGAGAGACCTGGAGAGACTTACATGAAGTGATGCTAAACAAAATGAGCAGAACTAGGAGATCTTTATGCACAGCAACAACAAGATAATCGATGATCAATTCTGATGGACGTGACTCTCCAACAATGAGATGATTCAGGCCAATTCCAATTATCTTGTGATGAAGAGAGCCATCCACACCCAGAGAGAGGACTGTGGGAACTGAGTGTGGATCACAGATTTCCAAACAAGTATCAGAGGAGGGAGTAATTAGATCACTGAGATAAAACAAATAATCTGCAATAGTTCCAAGATGCATTAACATATAACAGCTTTCTTAGGGTTCTTTCTTAAATAAGCTTTTTATTTTCAAAACATGCATAGATAGTTTTCAACATTTTACCCTTGCAAAATCATGTGTTCCAAGGTTTGTTTTTCCTCCCTTCTTTCTCTCCACCCCCTTCCTTAGATAGCAAGTAATCCAATATATGTTAAACGTGCAGTTCTTCTATATATATTTCCACAGTTATGTTGCACAAGAAAAATCAGATCAAAGAGGAAAAAAAATGAGAAAGAAAACAAAATGCAAGCAAACAACAAAAAAGTGAAAATACTATATAGTAATTCACACTTAGTCTTGATGCAGATGGCTCTCTCCATACAAGTCTATTGAAACTGAGCTATGTTAGGGTTTTTTCTTGATATAGACAAGTAGGTACTTCAAGAAAAAAGGGGGAAAAAACAAACAAATCAAAACTCCTGGGACAAAGAATATGGAATTCTTCACCAAACACCAGATTGGTGAAGAAAATGTACCAGTTAAAGACTTAAATGAACTGATGCAAAGTGAAGTGAGCAAAACCAGGAGATTATTGTACAATACACAGTAACAGCAACATTGTATAATGATCAACTATGAATGACTTAGCTATTCCTAACAATACTGTGATCCAAGACCTACTGTTACTCAACAGTATGATCCAATATAATGATTGAGGAAAAATGCTATTTATATCCAGAGAACTGATAAAGTCTGAATGCAAATTGAAGCATAGTATTTTCACTTTCTTTATGATTTCTGTGGTTTCTTTTTTCCTTTGATCTGCTTCTTCTTTCCCAACATGAGTAATGTGGAAATCTGTTTTACATGATTGCATATATATAACCTATAACATAGGTTATACCTCTTAAAAAGGGAGAAGGCAAGGGAGAGAAAAAGAAAATTTGAAACAAATTTTTTAAGAGAATGTTAAAATTCATCTTTATATGTAATTAGAAAAATAAAATGTATTAGAAAAGAAATCATAAAAAATAATAATTTTTTTAATCTATCATTGTCAGAAAAAGGAAAAAGAAGTTTTGAAGGGTAGTGATGAAAATTTTGGTTATTCCGCTCTGTAAGAAATATTCATCTTCTGAGACAGGTCTTCAAAGTCAACTTGAAACAGAGAAAGTTAGAACTCAGACAGACCTTAGAGATAATCCTTAGCCTACTAACTTTACTCTTGGGAAAACAGACACACATAAAGTAACTGACCCAAAGGTCACAATGAGTTTGTGGCAGAACCAGACATGAATTCAGGTCTGTTAACTCCCCTTCTTCTGTTTCACATTGACGTCTAGAAATGTAAGAGTCTCGATTGGGTATAAAACACTCTAGAACTTGCAACAAGGGCTTCTCTGGAATTAGAAGTGAAGCTTTTCAACTGACCCACTCTGTCCAAAGGCTATAGTGTCATGGGACTCAGGGAAGGAAGGAATCTTAGGGAATCTTCCCACCCAACTCTACCATTTATCAGAGAAGAAAACTGAGTTTAAGTGGCTCGCTCCAATTCTCACAAGTATTAAAAGACAGCCCTGGGATGTAAACCCAGATCTTCTTCCAAATACTGTCTTCTTTCCACTACACTTCTGGTTAGTGCAGTCTGATGCCAAGGACAATCTGAACTTATTGGAACAGTCCACTCCATAAAGTTAGCACATGCTTTTTCTCAAGTACAGCAGAAAAGATGCCAAAAGCTGGAAAGCTTTGAGATAGGAGTCTTTCAATTTCTGGGTTTATGAGAGTCGTTATACTTTAATGGATAAGACAGTAGATTTGTAGTAAGAAAAAGCTAAGTTGTAATCTTCCTCAAACATTTACTGAGTGACCTTAGGCAAGTGACTTTACCTCTCTGATCCTCTTTCCTTATCTATAAAATGAGAATAATAATGCCTACCTCGTGGAGTAACCTAGAGAATCTGGGAGCATAATATATTTAAAGTATTTTGCAAGCCTTAAGGCACTAAATAAATGTAAGCTATTATCATTTCCCCCGGGGCTACATTCTGACTTAGAGAGCAAACTGAAAGGAGAGTTGTTGCAACTTGTTGAAGGAAACAGTCTTATCCAAGCACCACATCCTGGGGATTGACCTAATTGAAAAGTTATCATGCAATATCTATGACATTACTGCTGATGGCAAAGGATAAGGACACACATTCAAGTCATAGCACTGAGGAAGACAGGACTTTTGAGATGACCTCTCCTACCAGATAAGGAATGCACCTCTGACAGATAGATGACCAGCTAACCTATACTTGAGCATGTCTGATAAAAAGG
>JAJPUD010000145.1:0-19271 GCA_023553655.1 Myrmecobius fasciatus
CCCCCCCGCTCTCCATGGGCAGGGCCCAGGCCTCGCTCGCCCGAGGCCGCCCCCTCCTCCTTTTCCTCTTCCTCTTCCTCCTTCTCCGGCTTTCACGGCACCACCGTCCGGGGCCCAGTAGCACAGTCCCACAACTGTCGCCGCCTGCAGAGCGGCGGGTTCCCGGCCTCGGCCACTTCCGGCAATGTCCCCCGGAGCATTACCACTTCCGGGGATGAAGCTCGGGCGACTTCAAGGGGAGGAACTTCGTTCCTTTCCTTTCCCCTCCCCCCAACTAAGTCGGGAAGGAGGGGAGAGGAGATGAGCCTGGGGAGGAGACCGAGAGGAAATGACTGAGGGGAAGGAGGGGCTAAGAGGCGGGAAAGGCGTACGACGTAAGTGACGACATCAATAGAGAGAATCCGGGAATAGAAATTGTCCAAAAAGAAGTCCAATGAAAGGGATAAAAAGTGTTTGGAAAAGAAAAAGAAGGATAAGGAGGAAGGAGGAAGACTTAGTGAGAGTCTTTAAAGGGAGCGGGGGAAGAAAGGAAAGGGAAAGAGAAATGTATTTTTCTTCCTAATTAAGGTGAGGGCAAAGGGATTGAGTGCGCTCATTCATCTTGAGGGGCCATAATTGGCACACAGTCTATCAGATATTTTGAGTTGGACCTATAATTCAGATCACCACTAACTCCTAAAAATTTGTAAGTTTAGAGGCAAACCGACAAGCAGGACAGTAATTGAAAATAGTACGTTATAAATTATATAGTTTCTTAAAACAAAGAAATCTTTTATTCAATAAACGGCAAATGCACCACGTGGAACACTTACCTGGAAATTGTCGGAACTCTAATAACCAGCTAGATGGCTAGCTAATAGAATAGACAGCCTGGAATCAACAGGACTCATCTTTCTGACCACAAATCCAATCTCAGAAAATCACTAGCAGTTTGATCTTAGTTCAATCACTGAACTTTTTTTTTCTTTTGCTTCATTTTAATGAGCTGGAAAAGGGAACAGCAAAAGAAGCTAGAATCTTTTCCAAGAAAACCTCTAAAACAAATGAAGGGTGGGTCAGAAAAGAAACAAATGAACAAAAACAGTAGACATCAAATGCCCAGCTATTTCTCTGCATCTCATTTCTCTTACACTACTTTTCCCAAAACTATCAAAAGTAGGATAAGACCTGGCAGAAGAAGAATTGGAGGCAATAGTCCTTTCATTCTGATATTCAATTAAGTAGGCTGCCCTAAATGTGAGCACGACTACTTACATCCATCTTGTTGGCCAAGGAAGGTCAGTTATACTCAAAATATTCAGCTCTCTGATGAAATGGATCCCTCCCCTCTGACCCCCAAAGAAATGTTCTAAGAGGAAGCATAGATGGAAATATATTTCAAAGTCACCACATAGAACACTCTTGCTTGAGAATTGTCAGAATTTTTATTGGAGCATGAGCAAAGACCTAATAATCAATGATTCTCAAGTCTATAGAGACATAAAGGCCATCTAACTGACTAGTAAACAGCATTGCTTTGTAATTAAAACGACTCATCTCTATGACTTCGAAGTCCATCTCAGGCAATGACTAGCTATATGACCTTGAACTCTTTTTGTCTCAGTATCCTCATCTGCAAATGTAGTTGGAGAAGGAAATGGCAAATCACTATAGTATGTTTGCCAGGAAAGCCCCAAATGGATCAGGACGACTCAGTCATGACTGAATAGATTGAACAAGAACAATAGATATGAAATGTACTGCCATTTCTATCCCTCTCATCTTTCTTTTTCATGACATTTTCTACAACTCTCAAAGATAGAGAGATGGAGGCAATGGTCATGTCATTCCTATATTTACAGCAAGACTGCTTTTGTCACACCTAAATATAAGAATGAGTATTCATATGCATCTTGTTGGTTAAGGAAGGTTAGTCAAAGTCTCAATAAAGTAAGCTCTCAGCTAAAATGGAGCCCTCCTCTGAACCCTAAAAAATGTTCTAAGAAGTCTTACCTGCATAAATGAAGATATATCTGAATTGCATTGCATTGGTCTTGCCTGAGATTTGTCAGAACACTTACTGGAGCCTGAACAATAACCTAAAAATCAATGATTCCTGGGTCTATGGACATGACTGGCAGTTAAACAGCTAGTAAGAAGAGCACTAGGCTTCCAATCAGGAAGACTCATTTTCCTTACTTCAAATCTACACTCAAGACAATTACTCACCATGTGACCCTGATCAAATAATTGATCTGTTTTTGTTTCAGATTTCCAATCTGTAAAGTGAATTAAAGAAGGAAATGGCAAAGTACTTTAATATCTTTGCCAGAAAAACCCCAAAGGGTCATGAAAAGTCACTTACAATAACCACAATATACATGAAATGAGCTACCATTTTAATACATCTCAACTCTATTCTTTCATCACTTATTTTTAGCTTTCAAAGTTAAAGAACATTAGACCTGACAAGAAGAGAATTGGATGTACTGCAGCACTCTATATAAATAAGCTGTTCCCATTGCTCCTAAATGTGAGCATAAGTACTTGTACTTGTTCTTATTGGTCAAGGAAGGCCAAAATCTCAATAAATTCAATTATCAGCTGAAATGGACCTTTCTGATTCCTCAAAAATGTTTTAAGAAGAAATTTTACTTGGAACAATGGAGACATGGCTAAAATCCACTTACTCCATTGAACATTTTCACCTCAGAATTGTTAGGAACTCTTGTTAGAGCATGAATAATGATTTAAAAATCAGTGATTCAAAGATAGCTAGATAGTGTAGTGAATAGCACACAGGCCCTGAAGTCAGACCACCTGAGTTCAAATCTAGCTTCAGATACCTAACACTTGTTAGCTGTGTGACTTTGGACAAATCATTTAACCCCAATTGCCTTGCAAAACAAAACAAAACAACAACAACAACAACAACAACAAAAAACCTTATAAAAATCAGTCATTCTTAGGAAAGGCACATATAACCTTGGGAAAATTTGTCCCATGTAAGAAAATAATTTCTTTGATGTATATGTCACCAAAGTTGAGTCAGAGACAAAAAAATTTACAAAGTAGTAACTTTTAGAAAAAGGCAAAGATAAATTTGTCTAAATAACCTTCTGATGAAAAAATTATATGATATAAGGAAGTAGAACACAATATGAGGAAACCAGAAAAGTCAAGGCCAATCCAACACTGGGAATCCTGCTGAGTTTTCATAAGGAACTTGCAAAAAGGACATCTGATATAAGATGGAACCTAAAAGAATTTGAAAGGAACAGGTCAATACTAAATCTGCATTTTCACTCAGAGTTGTTCCTCTCCCATGAAAATAGTTACCTGCTCTGTCTGTGGACTTCCAAATGCACTCTGGAAATTGCAATTTGATTCTTAGTTCTAGAAGATTTATAATTGAGTTTCCAAGAGAAGACTGGATCAAATAAATGTTCAAATATTTCAATTATTACAAGGTCAAGTACAGAAAAATCACAATGGCATGGGTGAATCTCTGTACCATAAAACATAGGCTTGTTTTGAGAGTCTGTGGTTGATTCAAAACAGGAAAAAAAAAGACTTCATAAGAAATTGAAAGATGAGAACTGATTAGGTCTATAAACATGAAAGGCAGCTATCTGGTAAATAGAGCACTCAGCTTGGAATCAGGAAGACTCATTTCCATGACATCAAATCCAAATTATAGCAATTACTAGTTGTGGGACCCTGAGCAAGTTCCTGAACTCTTTTTGTCTCAGTTTCTTCATTTGTAAAATCAGTTAAAAAGGAAATGGCAAACTATACCAGTATCTTTGCCAGGAATTTCCCAATTGGGTCATGAAGATTCATTTAGAACTGAAAGGAATGAATAACAATAGAAGATGTAAAGTATGCAGCCATTTCTGTATATCTCATTTTTCTTCTTTCATCAGTTTTTCCACAGTTTTCAAAAGAAGATCTATAAGGAAGAGGACTAGAGGCAACTATCCCATCATTAACAATACTTACTATAAATAGGTTACTCATGTCACACCTAAGTGTGAGAATTAGTACTTATATCCATCTTCTTGATCAAAAAATGCTAGTCAAAGTTTCAGTTAATTCATCTCTCAGCTGAAATGTATCCCTTCTCTGAGCCCTAAAGAAGAAGCCTTACCTGCACAAATGGTTGCTAGGGTATGGGACTCTTTTGAGAGGGAGGACAGAGGCCACCTTGACCTGTGGTGCACAATAAATTTTCTGCCACATTGCAGAAGTGCCTTTGTTGACCAAGGAGCACTGATGCACAGCATGGGAATGGGTTGAGCCTGAGGGTCACAGCTAGTTGCTCGTGAGCAGGGATGCCTTGTCAGGGCCTCTTGCCTGTGAGTAGCTTGCTAAATTGCTGGATTGGCTCTCCTCCCATTGACAGATACCATGCAAAAACCCATGAGCTGCTTCTCTAAATGGTTATTGGGGATTGTCTACTGTTCTTGCGCTGATCATGCTTGCAGAAATGTATATCAACAAGGCTGTGCTGAATAATAAACTGGAGCTCTTTTCACATCCTATGAGTTCCACTACCTCATTCATCTTACCTCCGAGATCAAAGGGCTCGTATACTTTGAGTTCTTAAGAGGACTGCAACAACTGATAATACACATATATTTGCTACATGGAACACTTCAACCTGAGAATTGTCAGAACACTTGTTGAAACATGAACAGTGATCTAATAACCAATGATTCTTATTAGACATGAAGGACATCTAGAGAACTTATTAAATAAAACACTGAATTTGGAATCAGGAAGACTCATCGCCCTGACTTCAAATTTGACTTCAGGGAATTACTGGCTACGTGATCAAAGGCAAGTCCTTGATTCTTTTTGCCTCAGTTTCTTTATCTGTAAAATGAATGGGACAATAAGAGACATGAAGTGCTCCATCATTTCTACGCATCTTATTTTTCTTCTTTTACCATTTTTTCCCAGAACCCTCTAAGGTAGAGAGAAGTTAACAGCTAATGAGAAGAGAATTAGAGGCAATAATGGTGTCATCCCACTAGTTAATGTAAATAGGCTGCTCTTGTCATCCTAAATGTGAGAATGAGAATGAGAATTTGTATCCATCATATTGGTCAAGAAAGGTTAGCCAAATAAATTAAGCTCTCAGCTGAAATGGAACTCTCCTCTGAACTTCAAAGAAATGTTCTAAGAAGAAGCCTTACTTGAACAAAAGTTGATTATACCTAAAATGAGTCACGTGAAACCTTATCTTCTGAAAATTGTCAGAACTCTTGCTGGATCATGAACAATTATCTCAAAATTATTGATGATTCTTAGAAGGGCACATAATGTTCGGAAACATTTTCCCATGTAAGGCAATTCTTCCTGGGATGATGTAGAGTCGAGTGAGAGACAGAGAATTTAATAAAATTATTGGAGAAGGAAAAGATGAATTTTTCCAAAACCTTCTAACTAAAATTTTGTACAGCACAAGCAACTGGAACCTGTTAAAGCTCTAGATACAATATGAGAAAACAAGAAAAGTCAGTGACAAAGTTACATTGGAATTTTTGCTGAGTTTTCATTAGGTCTATCTATGAGAATGTTATCATATCACATGATATTGAAGGAGTACAGCTTCTAGGAGAAATATAACAATGATCCTGAGGTCCTTAGTGCTATTATTTTAAGAATCTGTCTGTCAATGATTCTAAAGTCTTCTGGTCTTAGGATATTTCTACAAACATTGTTGACTGTCAGATAGATAGTCTGCTGGTCAGTGATAACCAAGTTCCTGAAACAATAGTGAATAGACCACCCTTCAAACCTACCTGTAAGTCATAAAATTAGCAAATAGGTAACATGAAGCTCTGGTCTCTCTTAGTCCTATAAATTTATCTTCTTTCTCTTGGTTCTTTGCTAAATCCTTTTGGAACTTATCCCTGCTTCAATTGGTATTACAATTACAACAAACTTTGCTTCTTGACTTGGAGAAAGGTTTGAGCCTAAAAATTCTTGTGGCACTGGTCTGCCATTCCAACTTTTTGAGGTCTTTTGAACTTCACCATTTGGTGGCCCTGGTCAGGGAAAGTCTGGTCTCCCCTGGCTTCATCCTCTCCTTGTCAAGGTAAGGCCCCCATTTTTTTCTCCCTAAACCTTATAGCTGGGACATCCCAAGCAACTGAAAGAAAGCTTGTTTGGGTCATCTTGAGTTCTAGGCTTAGCAAATTTTCCTTGACAGGGGGAGCCCAGACTTGGAAATTCTTGCAATTTTCAGCAGTTTCTAGAGAACCATTGCCACATTTCCACCTTCTCCGGGATGCCAGAGGAGATGAGGTGGCGTGGAATGGCTTTGGATAAAGAAATTTAATGGATTTTGGCAAAGATGGGACAATCCTCTTCCATGTCATTTTTATCTGTGTGTCTGTATCTTTGTGCAGAATGTCTGTGTCATGTTTTTTTCTGTGAGCTGAATTTGTTACCTGGAAAGATTTAAAATACAGCCAGCAAGAAAAAAACTATGCTGTAGTTAGAACACTGGGAAAAATTTCTTAGCATTCTTGACTCCCACCTTAAAAGGGAAAAAGCCTGACCTTTTTTCCTGTAGATTCTAGCTCTGGCCAAACTGGGGGCTACAGAAATAAAGCTAGCTATTAAAATTATAGTACTGCTAAAATAACATCTTATGGATATGGTTCTCTTCAGCAATGAGATGATTCAGAACAGTTCCAATGATCTTGTGATGAAGACAGACATCTATACCCAGAGAGAGGACTGTGGGAAGTGAGTGTGGTTCACAACATAGCATTTTCACTTTTTTGTTGTTATTTGCTTGCATTTTATTTTCTTTCTTATTTTTTTCCAGTTTGATTTGATTTTTCTTATGCAGCAAGATAATTACATAAATATGTATCCATATATTAGATTTAACATATATTTCTATCATGTTTAACATATATTGGACTACTTGCCATCTAGGGGAGGAGATAGAGGAAAAGGGGAAAATTGGAACACAAGGTTTTGCAAGGGTTAATGTTGAAGAATTATCCATGCATATGTTTTGAAAATAAAAAGCTTTAATAAAAAAGAAAGGAAAAAAATAACAAAAATAACATCTTAACAGATTCTCAAGGTTTTTGAGAGCAATGATTTAGCAACTAGTCATTTTAAGATTGCAAGAAAAATTCCTGAAACATTGGGAATAATTCCAGGAATTTACCTCATTCTAAAAGAAGGGAGTGAAAAAGAAAAAGAAAAATTAGGTAAATAGCAACGTTTTTGCTTACCTTTCCTTTATTCCTATCTTGTCTGGAGTCTCCTTCTGCTCCATTGGGAAAGCACCCCAGAAAGTATTAAGGGACCATCTCCACAACCCTAATCACTCAGCTTGTTCCACTCCCCTGAGTCCTGAGTGCATCTCAGTTGTGGGAATTGCTAACATGATTGATACAGCCCAAGTCCCTCTGTTTGCTAACCCCTCTCATCTCAGATCAGATTAAGAAAAGAGAATGCTAAAAAAAAAAAAAAAAAAAAAAAAAAAAAAAAAAAAAAAAAAAAAAAAGGAAAGAAAGAAAAAGAAAAATACTGTAGAGAAATTCAGATTCTGCCTCACCTGTAGAAATGGGGGAAGCAGTAACAGTCGCAGGGACCCCATACAACCTTGCTCAAGTATCTCCCCAACCCAGCTTGGGGGAATGGGGATGGAGTGGGAGTCAGGCCCCATCTTCAGCATTCCCTAAGCCCTGGAATTTGAAATCACCATTAAAAGGAGAACCAGCATTCAGCAGGTTCTGTTCAACAATTGCCTGGGAAGAATCCGGGTGCTCCTTGGCAGCACCCAGCATGGCAATGTGAGATGAGAAAGCCAGTCAGCCTCTGCATTTGGTAAGCCCACCAAATTCTCTGTTTCAGTTGTAAATATGTATTATGGCAAATTTTATCTCTGCCCAATTTTATGATTTGTAAAGAGAAATAATAATGATTGTTGTGAAGATCACGATTACAAAAGTATTTAACATAAAACAAATGCTATATGAATGTTAACTGCTTTATTGGGTATAATTGCATCATATTTGATAACTTTATATGGGTTTTTAGATGTGATCAACATATAATGTCAATGTTGAGATAAATTATTTATCTGTGTGTTTCTATAAAGTAATTTGGAAACAAATTCAACTAAATTAAGGCTTCTCTTACTATGGACGATAGTACGTTAGAGGAAAGAAAGTCTCTTTCTTTTGGTTCCCCCCTCCTTCCTTCCCTGACTACAGCAAGAATACACAGACAAAGGAATGAGAGAGAAAGAAAATATACTGAGTTCAGTGAAATTTGTTTTTTGAGATATGGTAATAAAAGCACTTTTAAAGAATTCTAATCAAAGCCCACTAAAGGGATATATAAATTATAATCTATTTGCACTGACTGCATTATCAGAAAATTTAAAAGTTTGGGAATTTTAGGAAAACAGAAAACAGTTCACTGCTACTTTAAAAACTCTGACAACAAACAGCCTGCTTTTGAATTATCAAAAGTCAGACTTCTGAGGACCCTCTCTGTAAAAACTGGCACCTTAATCCTTTCCTGACTCACAAAAGAGAAATGGTCTGTGTGAATTGGAAAATAACCAAGTGGCAATTCAGTTTGTCTGGAACATTTAATCAGAATTCATGAACTAAAGTTAAGTCAATTTTAAAATATGTTCTATCTCAATTTTAAGAATTGTTTTGTTTTCTCCCTAAAACAAATGGGAAACTTATATAAAGGAATAGAAATCCTCCCTGAGAACTTCCAAAGCTTTGGCAGTCTGGAGACAGAATAAACTGAACAACTAAAAGTAGATGGAAAGTTTATTTTGCCTTGCTAATCCCATTTTATAATATTTTTGTAAATGTAATTTAAGGAATTGGGTATCTTCACCTTTGCTAGAAAATTAAGAGTAAATTACAGCTAAGACTATTTGGTTATTACTTATGAAAATTTTAAAAATGTTAACTAAGTTATTTGGAGTTATTGTCATTATGTTAAACCTAAAATTAGTAATTACTATGTGTGGAACAAGAGAGATAAGATGCAAACCTAATCAGTTCGCCTTCAAGTATGAGAATGTGCAGCATCTTTTCCTTCTTTCACAGAGTGGGGAGAGGTATTAAATAGCACAGTCCCCGAAAACTCTAAGAATTGCTGGGGTGGGCAACAGCAAGTTCCGCCCTTTCCCTGGGGTCTCTGTAAACTCCTCTTTATTTGTAATCTTGCCAGTTTTCTTGAAACATCAAGGTAAGTAAGATCATCAACTCTGAGAAATCCTGTATACATCCTGTTTAGGATGTATACTTCCCTATACAAGGAATGTGTTTACTAAGAATCTATAAGCTTGTTTAATGATTGATTCTTTGCACTAGAATGAGTTTAAACATAAAAGATGTTCAACATAATCTCCTATGTGTGTAAGTCCTGGTAACTTTTAAAAATAATGTATCTAATGATTTTTCTTGCACAAAAATGATGTGTGGAAATATGTATACATATATTCAATTTGTCAAGTATTTTAACATAATTAACATGTAGTGGATATCCTGCCATCTAGGGGAGGGGTGAGGAGTAGGGGGGGAAATTTGTAACAGAAAACTTTGTAAGGGTTAATGTTGAAGAATTACCCATACATATGTTTTGCAAATAAAAAGTTTTAATAAAAAAAATAATAATGTATCTAGCCCTAAATGTGTTTAAGTAGAATTTGCTATTAGAGAGAAAATCTTTCAGAATTGTAACTTATATTCTTTTGAACTTGAATTTAGGTATGATTGCCTGATGGATCATTAAGTCAGTAACCTACCATTCAAGAGAAATACTATAAGTTACTCAGAGGGATACCATCCTGAATTGTCATAGATGAACATCTTATCTGAGCAAGAGCTGGGAGGACAACCTTAGCCTCTACTCAAGGTCATATCCTTCTGATTTACTTTCCCAGTTGTTTCTTTGTTTTCCACCTGATTATTCCTGAGCCTGGCTATGAAGTGGAATTTTTATTGCATGATAAATTGCCAATGCTATTATAATCATGCACCTGCTTTTTCCAGTTATAGCACATTTCTATAATCAAAGCAAATGGTCAGTAGGAGCCATAAGTATAATACAGTATATGTTTTGCATGCTTATGGGGCTATAAGGAAAGAAAGGGTACTTTTGACAGCAAAATAAATAAATAAAAATAAATTCCCCCATTAAGTATGCAGGGGAAATTCTATAATTAATGCAAGCTGTCCATGGACCTAGAAAAATCTCTGTTATATTTTGTAAAGGACAACAGAAGAGGAATTCACTTCAGGCCAAGGGAAACAGACTTGCAGATTCAGCTGCCTTTGCTGTTGCCTATTTTTCCCTGACCATGGCACCTTTAATTCCCCAATTCCCCGACTCCTACACTCCCTCATATAGCTACCAGGAACAAGTACTTGCTAAAGAAAGGGGTTCACCCTTTCTCCTTTTGTGTAATTTCAAATACCTTCAGGCTAATTTCTAATCCCAGAGACCTAGCAGTGGAAACTTCTCTTTGGCCTATCCCAATCTATTCACTTGGGGAAAAAATGCTCTCCAATCCCTTGTGAAACCTATTTTCATTGATCACAAGCTAAGAGAAATAATTAAACAGATCTTTCAGGTTTGCCCAGTTTGGGCCCAAGTAAATCCTGAAAGGACTGTTAAACCCCTTCATCCAGAGGAGGGGTACATACCAGGGGAGGACTGACAGGTACATATATGCCCCCTTGAGGGGCTTCAAACTGCTTTTGTTTTTTTTTTTTTAATGACACCTTTACTAATAGGATAAAAGCCTTCCCTTGTAAGACTGAAAAGGCTCAGAGTTTTTGCTAAAGGAGATCATATACACTTAAGATTAATTATTATCTCCACCATACATGTCATCCTCTCTACCTAATGCTTGTAAATATTATGGCGTTTTCATCCTAGGCCACCTGAGCACTCCTTTCACTGTGTATAGCACCACTGTTCTCTACTCCTTTGAGGAAATAAAAGCAGGAATTTTGGGAAAATATTCTTTGGTATTTATTTTAGGAAAAGTTGTCTGGATGTGAGACATTCATGATAGCCTCATCTTCCCTCCCAGTCTTCCTCTGTATAGAGTTCCTGGTTACTGTCCCTAATAATCCCTAGACTAAGTCCATTTTGTTTATTCTATTTTTTTTTGCTCATTTTTGGCCCCTGCATTTTTAATCTATTTGTGAGAGTTGTTTCTTCCAGACTTCAAGCTGGGAACTTCCAACTACTTGGTCAATCTGAATATCACCTGATACCTGATTTTGATACTCAGCACCCCCCGGATGCTGCTTCTTCATCTTCAAGTCATGTGTCTCCCCTCCTCAGCTTGGACCCCACTAGGTAGGGCCAACTCTGCACCCCTTATCAGCCTGAAGCAGTCCCAAAAGATGAGATCTTTGTCCCTTTGTCCCAAAAGAATTTGGGTTTCAAAAAACTGAGAGGGGAATGATAGGGTACATCTTCTAGCAGTAATCCTGAGATCCCCTGGCCTTAAAGTGCTATTGTTCTAACAATCTCTCTGTCCATGATTCTAAAGTCTTCTGGCCTTAGGATAGTTCTACAAATGTTGCTGACTGTCAAATAGATAATCTACTGATCAATGATAACCAGGTTTCTGAGATAATAGTGAAAGACCTCCTCTCAAACCTATCTGTAAATCACAAAATTATCAAATCAGTAATGTGAAGCTCTGTTCTTTCTTTGTCCTATAAATTTCTTTTCTTTTTCCTAGTTTTTTGATTCTTTGCTAAATCCTTTTGGAACTTAGACCCAATTCAATTGTTATTACAATTACATTGAACTTTGTCCCTTGACTTGCATATGGGTTCAAGCCTGCAAATTATTTTGGACATCTTGTGACACCAGTCTGTGACCCCAATTTTTTTGAGATCTCCTTTTGAACATCAACACATTGGTTAAGAGAATGTCAAAGTTTCAAAACATTCAGCTCTCAGATGAAGTGAATCCATCAGACCCTTCCAAGAAATGTTCTAAGAAGAAAACTTATCTGCATGAATAGATATACCAAAAATGCACCATACAGAATGCTCTCATCTTAGAATTGTCAGAACTCTTGCTGGAGCATAAGCAATGATTTAACTGAAAATCAATTATTCTTATGTCTTATGCTGAGTATCATGTCTTATCTAGACATGAAGGATAGCTAGGTAAATAGAGCGCTGAGCTTGGAATCAAGAATTTTTATCTACATGATTTCAAATCTGAATTCAGGCAATGTGTCCCTGGACAAGTTCCTGAACTCTTTTTGCTTCAGTTTTTCTTTTTTTCCCCAAATGTCAAATAACATGGTGAAGGAAATGGCAAAGCACTTTAGTATTTTTGCCAAGAAAACTCTAGAAGAAATAATGAAGGGTTAGTCACAACTGAAACGAACAAACAATAGCAATAGACAGAGTGTATCACCCTTTCTGTGCATCTCATTTTTCTTTTTCACCACTTTTCCAGAACTCTCAAAGATGTAGAGTTTTATATACTTTGCAGGAGGAGAATTAGAGGAAACCATCATGTCACTAGTATTCAATTTAACAGGTTGCTCTTGTTGCTTTTAAATATGAGAACATTCCTCCATCTTATTGGTCTAGGAAGACTAGTCAAAGTCTCAAAATATTTAGCTTTTGGGGCAGCTAGTTGGCACAGTGAATATAGCACCAACCCTGAAGTCAGGAGGACTTGAATTTAAACCTGGCTTCAGACACTTAACACTTCCTAGCTGTGAGACCCTGGGAAAGTCATTTAATCCCAATTGCCTCAGCAAAACAAACAAACAAACAAACAAAAATTCAGCTTTGAGTCACTTAATCCCAATTGCTTCAGGAAAAATATTCAGCTTTCAGCTGAAATGGACCCTGCTTCTGACTCCTCAAAAAATTTTCTGAGGAAAAAGTGTTATCTGCACAAATAGAACTCTTGTTGGAGTATGAGCAATCTTCTAAAAATCATGGTTTTGGGGGAAACTTTTCTTGTGTAAGGCAATTCTTCCTTGGATATATACTTGGATGTTGAACAAAGAGAAAAATTAAGAAAGTGGTAACATAGAAGAATGGAAAGGCAAATTTGTCAAAATGATCTTCTAACTAAAAAATTATAAAAATGTTATGTTACTCAAATGTGTTGAATTTCTAGATACAATATAAGGAAACAAGAGAAGTCAGTGTAAAACCAACATTGGATCTCCTGCTGCAATACAAAGAAACAACAGAAGTCAATATAAAAGCAACATTGGACCTCCTGCTGAATTCTCAGGAAGATTTACTCGAGGTCATTCTGATATCACATTGTATCAAGCAGAAGCAAGAACAAAAGGCCAGCATCATTTTCATAAAGTAGTTCTCCATTTAAACTGTGTCTGCCTGTGAAGTTCCAAATTCCCTCTATAAAATTGAAATTTTCTAATGCTTGAAGATGTGTGTTTGTATTTCTAGAACAGACTATCTAATTATTTTGCAATTACTTTAACTGCCCTTGTTTTGCCTCAGAAAAATCTCAATTGAATAGATACATTCCCTAAAAAAGAAAAACCCCAAATCAAAAACAAAAACAAAAACAAAAAGAAACCCAAACCTAAACCCAAAAACAAAAAACCCAATCAAAACCAAATCCCAAAATAATTTTGTTTTGTGAGAATCCCAGGTAAATCCAAGGCAAAAAAACCCTGCTTCATTAAAAGAGAGAAATTAGACAAATTGGTAAAATATAAAACATAAAAAGTAGGACACTGCATGTTTAAAGGCCTAACGCATTATCACCTCCCATTTAATATTGTGTGAATCTTTCTCTCAATAAGGCTATTTTTTTTTTTGTCTTGTATTCCAATATCTTCCAGGGACCAACAGGATGATTTCAGAGAGGCCTGGAGAGATTTGCATGAACTGATGTTAAGTGAAATGAGCAGAACCAGGAGATCATTATACATGGCAACAAGACTATTCGATGATCAATTCTGATGGACATAGCTCTCTTCAACAATGAGATGATTCAAACCAGTTTCAATTGTTCAGTGATGCCCAGAGAGAGGCCTGTGGGAACTGAGTGTGGACCACACTCTTTCTGTTGATGTTTGCTTGCATTTTGTTTTCCTTCTCAGTTTTTTCCTTTCTAGATCCGATTTTTCTTGTACAGCAAGATAACTGTATAAATATGTATACATATATTGGATTTATCATATATTTTAACATATTTAACATATATTGGACTATCTGCCATCTAGGGAAAGGAGTGGGGAGAAGGAAGGAAAAATTTGGAACAGAAAGTTTTGCCATGGTGAATGTTGAAAAATTACCCTTGCATATGTATTATTCCTCTCAAGAAAGCAAAAAACAATTTCCATTCATATGCATTGGGATCTATTGGGTCACCTTAGTCTTCCCTTATATGCCACTTTATAGTCTTTAGAAAGGATGGAAACCTTTCAAGGAGATAATTATAGAGTTGTTGGTTTTTGTTTGTTTTGGCATCAAGTAATGGCTCCTTTAATTTAGAGTATTTATTAAAAATAGATTTTTGGTTATAATTCTCAAGGCACATGTGATTCTCCTCAATTCTAATGAGACTCTAACATGGGCTATGATTCTTTAACCAGAAGAATTTCAGATTTAGTCCTTTTCTGCAGAATTGTTTTTAGTTACAGTGACACATTATAATATGCTTCTGGAGGAAAGTATGATCTAGAATTCCCATTTATTTCATTGGAACCTATAGTATTGGGGAAAGTTGGTCTTCCACTACATAACAAAATATAACCTTTCAAAGAAATGGTGTAAAGCATTTTTAAAAGTCACTGGTCTAGTGGAATCAAGGAATGGCTTAATGACTTGGAATTTTTTTTTTTAACAAAGACACATTTGCTTTTTTCCAGTTGAATTAACTCAATTCAAATGACATTGGTTATGAGGTAAAAAACAAGATCATAATATGAGTGCGTTACTTAAAAAAAAACCCTATAGTTGTAGAATCACAGCAAAATTTAAAGTTCTTTTACTGAGGAAAAAAAATCTGTGAAATAGCTATATAAATTTTGGTTGAAAATGAGTAATTGACATGGTACATATGGTTCCATTTGGATTGGAATTATTTCTCTCAATGAGATAAATGAACTTCAATACAAAGGAAATGCTTATTGCTTCAGGAAAGCATATTATATGATACTGATAGCTTTCTGCCACCAAATGTTGGGGTATGACTCCAAAGTATATTGGGGTTATGACTGGTGTCAAAGATTGTTTCAAAAGAATTTGTAGGCTTAGACCTTCTCCAAATCTAGGGGCAAAGATTTTATCAAGCTTCCAAGAATAGACTAAATCTATAAGGGTGTTTAGCAAAGAAAAGGGGTTTAGCAATTATCAAGGAAAAGACAAAAGTTAAATTCTCTAGTGGAACTCACAATTAACCAGGAGAAAGATGGCATAGAGGGGAAGAGGCCATTAAGACATGGCAAGTTACAGATTATGCCATTGACTGACTGGCTAATCCTAAAAAGGAGTTAGGGTCTGTATAGGATAAACTGAGTGAAGACCTCTCATAAAGATGTGGCTTTGATTTATTCTCTAATTGTGACTTGAGATTTTTCAAGAACAAATTGAGTTATAGCTAAAATCTACAGGTGTTTGATTATCTTAGATTAACAACTATTTCTCTCCTGTCTCTTCTTCCTCACCCCCCCCTTTCAATAGTATTTAAATAAATACCTAACATGGTAAAGTGTGTTCTTCGGTCCATATTTAGTCTCTGGGTAAATTAGAATTCTCCAACCAATGGGAGAAAAGGTCAAGGGGTGGGGGCTTCTGGTCTATAAACCTTGTGTTTTGAAGTTTGTGCTTTGCACTCTTTTACTGACAACATCTTGTCTGTTAGGAGTTGCCCTTTCTCTCTAGATTGTACTATATCCCTTTTTGCTTTTTCTTACTTTGAGAGTCTCTGATTGTTTTAGTGGTTGCTACAATTGAACACAGGGTCCTAATAAACATTAGCAGGGATTTACAATAGGAATTAGTCTTTTATAAGGGAAACCTAACTTGGTTGACATTAAAACTTGGCTTTCTGATTGAATACATTAACTGTAGAATTAAGATGATTTTGTCCTTGTAAGATATTAGACAAGGAACAAAAGGCTTACTTAAAAACAAAAGATCCTCTTAAGGTGAGATAATTCTATCAGTGTTCTTCCTTGCTTGCCTCAGCTAGCAGCCTAGGCAGTAAAATTCAGACTCTCTCCTGATGCCACTCCCAGTAGTAACATTGCTGGATCAAAGGGTATACACAGTTTTATAGCCCTTTGGGCAAAGCAGGAACAATCTTCTCTATTTCAATTCAATATATAATAAGGCTTGAGTTTTCCTTCTGGGAGTATTTGTATTCATATTAACATTTCCAGGTAATATTTAATTTGTTGAAAAAATTTGCTGAATAGGCATAATTTTTATTTTTCAAATAAAAATCAGTGGTGATTGATGGCAATAAGGGAGATATAGAAAGTTAAAAAACAAAACAAAACAAAAAAGTCCTGTATGACACCAGAATCATCGCATTTCTATAGAATGGTTTCCATTGTCAGTGATATATTATATCCCTATAGAACACACATATACTTCCAGAGGAAAACATGAGATAGAACTTCTATTCATTTACATTGAAACTTATAAAATTGGGGCAGGTTTGTCTTATGCTACATGTCACATTGGAACCTTTAAGAGGAATATTGGAAAGACTCTCCAAAGATCACTCTAGTCTATGCAAATCAAGGAATGACTTCAATGCCTTGGGACTATTCCTTAACAAAAATACTTTTACTAGTATTTTTAGAATCCATATATTTTCCTAGTGATGCTGTTGAGGTTAGTAAGGGGAGCCCAAAAGTTTGGGGTCACAGACCAGTGTCACAAGGTATCTCAAAAGAACTTGCAGACTTGAACCCAATGCCTAGTCAAGGGGCTGTTTTATTGTAACGCCAGTTGCAGTGGGCTAAGTTCTAAAACAAATTAGCAAAGTCCTAAGAGAGAGGAGACAGCTTTATCCAGCCTTCTATCATTGATATATTAATTCTATGGCCCAGAGGTAGGGCCAGGGCCAGGGCCAGGGAGTGGTCTCTGGAATTTGGTTGTCACTGACCATGTGGTGGAGAATTTTGCAATAATCCTAATAAGTAAGCACATATAGTGAATTCAAAGATTAAACATTTGGAAAAAGAAATTATTCAAGAGGAAGAAAGAAGCTGAACTGAGATGTTTAAAAAATTGAATTTATTGTATTAAAACTAATTTTTGAGTATTCCATTTGGGAATATTTTTAAATTAAACTAATTTGCAATCTTAATCCAACATCCCCAAAATGTTGAATTTGTTGAGAAATTTCCTGAATGAAAGTAGCTCTTATTTTAGCAAATAAAAACTAATTGTAACCAAAGTAACTTTAGGAAAGGGAGATATTAAGTCAAAGAAGTACCCTGAATCACACCAGATTTTCCCCTTTCCTATGGAACATTTTCCATTTATAGAGATATATTATAATCTTGTGGATGACATGCTTGCTTTTAGAGTAAAGTAATATAGAGCTCCCTTTGATTTGCATTGGGACCAATGATATTAGGGCAAGTCCATCTCTTACTAAAAATCACATTGCAGTTTTTAGGAAGGATTTTTGGAAAGACTTTAAAATGATTGCTCTGTAGTCTTATGGCAATCAAAGAATGGCTTCAATGATTTGGTCTATTACTTGACAAAGAGACTTTGGCTATTGTCCTCATGAAGCAGCACATTTTTCTTTTGATTCAACACAAATCAAATGATAGAAATATAAACCAAGGAGATCTTGGGCATTTACATGTTTTTACCAGCAATCTTTGAGTAACAGCAAAATTGAGGGTTTTTTTTTTTAACTAAGAAACATATAATAGAAGCAGATGTACACATTCAGGCTGAAATTGAATAACTGGAATATAATATAATGGTTCCATTTAAATTAAAATTGTATTGTTTGTCTTAGTGTAATAATGAACTTTAATATAAAGGAAAAGCACCATGGAAGCAGGTAATGGGATAATCCTTGTGTTTATGGAGCACTTTCTTCAATATGTCTTGATTTATATACATTTATCTATAGTGAATACAAAGGTAAACAACTTGAAATGAGTTATAAGAAAGATTGGACTTAGCCAGGATTTTCTTTTAAATTAAAATTTAATGTATAATATTTTCTTTGACTATTTCAGTTGGATGTATTTTTGGACAAAGTAAACCAACTGGCTATTTCAATCCATCTTCAAAAATAATTAACTTTGTTGAGAAATTTTCTGAATGAGAATAATGTCTTATTTTGTCAAATGAAAGCAAATAGTGTCACAGAGTAACTTGATACAAATATGAAGTCAAAGAACTTCCTTAATTCATACCAGATTTACTACATATCTGTGGAATGGTTTCCATTTTCAGTAATTAATTATATCCTTGTAGGATATACACATACTTGAAGATGAAAGCATGAGACAGAACTCCTATGCATTCTCAGTGGGATCTCTAATATTAGAACAGGTTTGGCTTTAAGAAATGACTTCAATGACTTGGAAAATTCCTTTGGCAAGAAGTCTTTTATTAGAATCTACACAATAATAGTACCTTTAATCAAGAAGATATTATTGAGTTATACATTCAGGCTGAAATAGAGTAATTGACCCAATAGTTTTATTTCCACTGTTATGTATTTTATTGTATTTGGTTTTCTTAATATAAGCAAGGACAGTAAAATGGAAAAATTTATTGCACCAGAGAAACACTTTCCACATTTATCTATATGAAGACATTTGTAAATTTAGAAAGTAGTACACAAATTTGAATATATGTTGCAAATAATACTTTCTTCCAACTTTTTGCCAAGCTTTTGTAATAAATTAACAATTTCCCTTTAATATGAAGAATGCAATACAAGAGAAAATGATTTGATGGTGTCCCAAGCCAGTTGCTTAAGGCAGGAAATAGATATCCCAATAAATGTTTTGTTCCTTAGAGAAAATACTAATTTTATTTCTTATTGATTCTAGGAATGCTCATAAAAGCAGAATGATTTTGAGAATGTCTTGCTTTGAATGCGAATTGAGTAGAATCTCAAATCAACTGTTTTATACTCTGAGATTTGAGTAAAAGTCTCTTTGTGAAAGAATATATCAAGGAAGTTAACTACATTTTTAGATTCCCAAAGACTACAGAGATGTGATTGAGATTCCTTCTTTTTTTTTTTTTTTTTTT
>JAJPUD010000145.1:24271-84678 GCA_023553655.1 Myrmecobius fasciatus
TTACTGGCAATAATCTTTAAAACAAACTTAAGGATGAACTTGAATGATAGAATCGTGTTAAACACATACTAGAATTTTTACCCTTCTAATCTTGTCTGCATTCATTTTGTTTGTACAAAAACTTTTCAACTTGATATAGTCAAACTTATCTATTTTGTGATTAATGATGACCTCTAATTCTTCTTTGGTCACAAATTCCTTCCCCCTCCACAGGTCTGAGAGGTAAACCATCCTACATTGTTCTAATTTGTTTATAATATCATTCTTTATGCCTAGATCATGAATCCATTTTGACCTTATCTTGGTATATGGTGTTAGGTGTGGGTCAATGCCTAATTTCTTCCAGACTAGTTTCCAATTATCCCAGCAGTTTTTGTCAAATAGTGAGTTTTTATCCCAAAAACTGGGGTCTTTGGGTTTATCGAACACTAGATTACAATTGTCATTGAGTATTTTGTTCTGTGAACCTAACCTATTCCACTGATCCACTACTCTATTTCTTATCCAGTACCAAATGGTTTTGGTGACCACTGCTTTATAATATAGTTTTAGATCTGGTGCAGCTAGGCCACCCTCATTTGCATTTTTTTTCATTAATTCCCTTGAAATTCTTGACCTTTTGTTTTTCCAGATGAATTTTGTCGTTATTTTTTCTAGTTCAGTTAAATAATCTCTTGGGAGTTTGATTGGTATAGCACTAAATAGATAGATTAGTTTAGGTAGTATTGCCATCTTTATTATATTCGCTCGACCTATCCAAGAGCACTTGATGTTTTTCCAATTGTTTAGATCTGACTTTATTTGTGTGGAGAGTGTTTTGTAGTTTTGCTCATATAGATCCTGACTTTCCCTTGGCAGATATATTCCCAAATATTTTATACTATCGATAGTTATTTTGAATGGAATTTCTCTTTGTATCTCTTGCTGTTGCATTTTGTTGGTGATGTATAAAAATGCTGATGATTTATGTGGATTTATTTTGTATCCTGCAACTTTGCTAAAGTTGTGGATTAATTCTAATAGTTTTTTAGTTGATTCTCTAGGGTTCTCTAAGTAGACCATCATATCATCTGCAAAGAGTGATAATTTGGTTTCCTCATGACCTACTCTAATTCCTTTAATCTCTTTTTCTTGTCTTATTGCCAAGGCTAGCATTTCTAATACAATATTGAACAGTAATGGCGATAGTGGACAACCTTGTTTCACCCCTGATCTTATTGGGAATGGTTCCAGTTTATCACCATTACATATGATGCGAGCTGATGGTTTTAAATAGATGCTACCGACTATTTTAAGGAAAAGTCCATTAATTCCTATACTCTCTAATGTTTTTAATAGGAATGGATGTTGAATTTTATCAAATGCTTTTTCTGCATCTATTGAGATTATCATATGGTTTTTGTTAGTTTGGTTATTAATATAGTCAATTATGTTAAGAGTTTTCCTAATATTGAACCATCCCTGCATTCCTGGTATAAATCCTACTTGGTCATGGTGTATTATTCTAGGAATGATTTTCTGTAATCTCTTTGCTAATATTTTATTTAAGATTTTTGCATCAATATTCATTAAGGAGATTGGTCTATAATTTTCTTTCTCTGTTTTTGTTTTACCTGGTTTAGGTATCAGTACCATGTCTGTATCATAAAAAGAGTTTGGTAGGAGTCCTTCATTTCCTATTTTTTCGAATAGTTTATATAATATTGGAGTTAACTGTTCTTTAAATGTTTGGTAGAATTCACATGTAAATCCATCTGGTCCTGGGGATTTTTTCTTAGGGAGTTGATTAATGACTTGTTCTATTTCTTTTTCTGAAATGGGGCTATTTAAGTAATTTATTTCCTCTTCTGTTAATCTGGGCAATCTATATTTTTGTAGATATTCCTCCATTTCACTTAGGTTATCAAATTTATTGGCATACAGTTGGGCAAAGTAACTCCTGATTATTGCTCTAATTTCCTCTTCATTGGTAGAAAGTTCTCCCTTTTCATTTTTGAGACTAACAATTTGATTTTCCTCTTTCCTTTTTCTAATTAAATTAACTAGAGGTTTATCTACTTTGTTGGTTTTTTCATAAAACCAACTTTTAGTTTTATTTATTAATTCAATCGTTTTTTTACTTTCAATTTTACTAATCTCTCCTTTTATTTTTAGGATTTCAAGTTTGGTATTTGATTGGGGGTTTTTAATTTGTTCTTTCTCTAGCTTTTTTAGTTGCAAGCCCAATTCATTGATTTTCTCTTTTTCTATTTTATGCAAATAAGCATCTAGAGATATAAAATTTCCCCTTATTACTGCTTTGGCTGTATCCCACAAATTTTGGTATGTTGTCTCATTATTGTCATTCTCTTGAATGAAATTAGTAATTGTGTCTGTAATTTGCTGTTTCACCCATTCATTCTTTAGGATAAAATTATTTAGTTTCCAATTGGTTTTTGGTCTATTTTCTCCTGGCCTTATATTGCATGTGATTTTTATTCCATCATGATCTGAAAAAAATGCATTTATTATTTCTGCCTTCCTGCATTTGATTTTGAGGTTTTTGTGTCCTAGCACATGGTCAATTTTTGTATAAGTTCCATGGACTGCTGAGAAAAAAGTAAACTCCTTTCTGTCTCCATTTAATTTCCTCCAAAGATCTATCATACCTAACTTTTCTAACATTTTGTTTACCTCCTTAACTTCTTTCTTATTTATTTTGTGGTTTGATTTATCAAGTTCTGAGAGAGGGAGGTTGAGATCCCCCACTATTATAGTTTTGCTGTCTATTTCTTCTTGCATCTCTCTGAACCTTTCCTCTAGGAATTTCCATGCTATACCACTTGGTGCATATTTGAGATTCCTTCTAAAGATTGTAGTGTGATAGGGAAAGACCCACAACTTGATTCCTAAAGGTACCGGAGAAAAATGAATGAAAGTTAAGTGTCTCCTTTAGCTGAATGTCTTCCTCTGCATGTATTTCATGAATATCAACAAAGGAAAACCATTCCAAATTCAAGAAGTAGGTCTGGTGCATTGTGGGACTTCTATCTCCATTATTTCCCATTATATGGAAGCCCTTTAAGTTATGAATGGGACTGACTGAGTAAAGTTTTCTTAAGAAGTCTGAGTCTAGGCTTAAGTCATGTGATCCCTATTCCCAGAGGTCTTTAGAGCTAAAAGATCAGACCTTGGGCCCAAGTTACATGATCTCAAGGCCTAGAGATCTCTAAAGGTCAGACCCGAAGTCAGTGATAGGAAATTACTGGAAGTGGTGTGACCCACAGGAAGCAGACATTGGTGACCATTGGTCAGTGATGGTTATTTCCTTTTAATCTATTCAATGAAAAAGCTTGGGTCTTTTGCTATTTAACCAAATGTTTTGCTTTCAGCTTATCAGGGTGATGAACACATGTTGGGAGCTGAGATGTCTTCCAAGCGTGCTTGGGTCTCTCCCTGAAGGGACTAAATAAATGCTCTCTCTTTGTACCTGGAAATGTCTCTGATTACTTAATTTGGGGAAGGGGATATAGTACCCATCCCACACAGTTAGAATCTGTTAATTTGCCAAAGTGGGGAAAAACCCAAACAGAACAAAACAAAAACCTTCACACAATTATTTCATTACAAGCAATTATCTCTATAAAATTTTAATGTTTACTAGTGTCAATCAATTAGGAATATAAATTTCTTCTAATTGCAATCTTCTAGCCCAAGAAACTTGGAAGGTCAGCAGGAAAGGTTTGTTTCACTCAATGGGGAAAGCAGTGCAGAACAGGAAATGTTTTAGCAAGCTAACAATAGCCCCTTGCTTCTGCAAGCCAATAAGAGGCTTTGAGCCCCATTGAGACACCAGGTAAGTAGGAAAACACCAACACAAGGGCCAGTGCTGGGACTTCTTCATGTGGGACTTCTCCAGGCAAATGGGCAGACCCCTGCAGCAAAGAGCAGTACCAGCATGCTGCTCTACCTCTTCAGTGCAGTATTTAGTGAGACACAGGACCCTCAGAGTCTGATGCATGGGGGTCCCTTTTGGGTCTTAGGGTAGCACCAGTACAACAGTAGGTAAATAGGTAGGGTCTCCAGTCCTGACACAAAGAGCTTATTTCTTCTACCCCAAGAATAGAGCTTAAATTTGAAAGTAAAGGAAAAGGCTAAGAAAGATGAGCAAAACCCAAAAATTCTGATCATAAATCTGATCATAAAAAGTTATTATGGTGGCAGAGAAGATCAAGACACAAACTCAGATGAGAACACCAATGTCAAAACACTTATGAGCAAAGCCCCAAAGAAAAATGAGATTTGGACTCAAGCTCCCCCCAAAACTCCAGGAAGAGTTCAAAAAGGAGTTCAAAAATCAAATAACAGAAGAAAAATTTGGGGGGAAGGGAATGAGAGTTATGCAAGAGAATCATGAAAAAAGTCTCTATAGTAATGATACTTGTAATTCTTAAAATCTGTGTCACAGGATAGGGAAGAACTTTTAGAGGAGTGTATGGATTGGGGTTTGGGAGGACAGGGAGAGAATGGAGGGGACTTTTGGAGGGGTGGATAAAGTGGAGGAGGGAGGATCAGGGGAGAAGATAAGGTAAGGGGATAGAGGAAAAAAAAGAGGCTAAGAAAAATAAGAATGAGTAAAAAGATTGAGGGAAATTCACAAATACTAATTATGACTTTGAATGTGAAGGGATGTTTATAGCAGTTCTTTATGTGATGGCAGAGAACTGAGAATTGCAGGAATCCCCATTAGTTGGGGAACTGCTAAATAAATTGTGGTATATGATTGTGATGGAATAATACTGTGCTATAAGAAATGATAAGCTCAATGATTTTTTTTATTAAAGCTTTTTATTTGCAAAACATATGTATGGGTAATTTTTCAACATTGACCCTTACAAAGCTTTGCGTTACAAATTTTTCTCCCTTAGTCCCCACCTCCCTCAGATGGCAGGAAGTCTACTACATGTTAATTATGTTAAAATACTTGACAAATTGAATATATATATGCATATTTCCACACTTATCTTGCTGTGCAAGAAAAGTCAGATCTACAAGAAAAAAAATCTGAGAAGGGAAACATAATGCAAGCAAACATCGATAGAGAGCATGAAAATGTTATGTTGTGGTCCACATTTCATATCCCTCTCTCTGGGTGTATATTGCTTTCTTCACTGAACAATTGGAACTGGTTTGAAACATTTCATTGTTGAAGAGAGCCATGTCCATCAGAATTGATCATCATATAGTATTGCTGTTGCCGTGAATAATGATCTCCTGGTTCTGCTCACTTCACTGAGCATTAGTTCATGCAAGTCTCTCCAGGCCTCTCTGAAATCGTCCTGCTGGTCATTTCTTACAGAACAATAATATTCCATAATATTCATATACCATAACTTATTCAGCCACTCTCCAATTGATGGGCATCCATTCAGTTTCCAGTTTCTAGCCACTACGATAAAGGGCTGCCACAAACATTTTTGCACATGGAAAGCCCAATGATCTTAGAAAAAACATGGAACTTTTTTTAAATACTATTTTATTTTTCCAAATACGTGCCAAAGATAATTTCCAACATCCACCTTTGCAAAACCTTGTATTCCAAATTTTTCTTCCTCTCTATCCTCTTCTCTCACCCCTCCCCAAGACAGAATGCAATCTGATATAGGTTAAATATGTACAATTCTGAACATATTTTTGTTGTTCTTTACAAGAAAAATAAGAACAAAAGGAAGAAAAAACACAAGAAAGAAAAAAAAAACCAAGCAAACAAACAACAACAATAGCAAAGATGAAAACACTATCCTTTAATCCACATTCAGTCTTCATAGTTCACTCTCTGAATGAGGATGGCACTTTCCATCATAAGTCTATTGGAATTGTCTTGAATCACCTTATTGTTGAAAAGAAAAGAAATTACATCTTGCTAAAAGGAAAGTCTTTATGAAATGAAGAACTAAATGAACAGAACCAAGAGAACATTGCACATAAAGTAAGGGCAGTATTGTTTTAAGAAAGACTTTGAGCAATTAAGACATTTTGACTATTATAAATACACAAATTAAAAATAAAAGACATATGGAGAAAGAAGTTATCTGAATCCAGAGAATGAACTGATAAATAGAAGTATGTATGGAATAATTTTACACATCTATTTGTCTGTCTGTCTATTTATCTATCTATCTAGGGTTGGGGAGGAGAGGGAAGAAAAAATGGAAAAAAAGAAATTCATAAGATATTAAGTTGTACATGGTAGATTTACAGTTTCATGTGCAATCATCTTTTTTATTGTACTGTACTATGGAATGCTTGTTTTTGTTCTAGGAACTGAAAATAAATAAATAAATAAGGAATAGCAAGTATCATCAACAACAACAATAATAAAGATTTGTATCACTAATAGGGCAGTTAGAAGGAATAAAGATGTGGGTAATGAGGTAAAAAATTAAGGGAGGAGAAAGAGAATTATGTTGAGAGCAGAAGGAAGAGAGAAGGTGAATGGAATAAATTATCTAACATGAAGAGGTACAAACAATTTATTACTATGGAGGAGAAGGTAGGAGGGTGGATGGTGTACATTGCTTGGACCTTAATCTCATTGGAATTGACTCAAAGAAGAAGTAAAAGTCAGAAACAAAACATTACTGAGGAGGGACAGGGTGAAAGGAAAGGGAGAAAGACAAATAGGAGGACAGTAGGATGGAAGGAAATACACAGTAACTGTGAATATGAATGAGATAGAATCTTGCATAAAACAGAACTGGATAGTAGAATGGATTAAAAACCAGAATTCTACAATATGTTGTACACAAGAAACACATTTGAAGCAGAGGACACACACAGAGTAAAGTTAAGGGGCTGGGGCAGAATCTATTATGCTTCATCTGAAGTAGGAGTAACCATCATGATTTCAGATAAAGCAAAATAAAAAACAGATGTAGTTAGAAAAGAAAAGAAATTACAACCTGTTAAAAGGTACCATGGAAAATGAAGTAATATCAATACCAAATATTTGCACCATATGGTATACATCCAAATTCTCAAAAAAGTTAAATTAGTTAGAGGAGGAAATAGCAAAACAATTCTAGAAGGGAACTTCAACTTTTCTTTCTCAGAATTAGAAAAATCCAACCATAAAATTAACAAGAAGGAAATTAAGGAGGAAAATAGAATTTTAGAAAAGTTAGAAATGACAGACTGTGGAGAAATTAAATAGGGATAGAAAAGAATATACTTTCTCTCAGCACCTAAACAAAAATTGCCCATGTATCAGGACATAAAAACATCAAAATCAAATGAAGAAAAGCAGAAATATTAAATGCATCCTTTTCAGATCCTTGTCATATCCCCGTGATTTATTTTTTCTAAATTTAGAAGACTTTTATACCCTTTTAGATGTATGTTGTTTCTTCTTTAATCCATTTCCAATTTCCAGCCCTCTACCCACACTTGCTTCTTCTGTATCAGTTCTTCCTTTGAACTTCCTTTGATACCTTATTGTATGAGATAATTTCTCCTTTTTATCTCACCCTACAATTTTATTTTTTAGAATTTGCTCCATCATGCACAGCTCAGTCCATGACTTTCAAACTACACAAATAATGACAATGATAAGAGTACTGATAAATTTTCACATATAAGAAGCAAACAATTTCAACTCATTGAGTTACTTATAATTGGTCTTTAATGTAGATCTTATGTGTCATGACTGAGTCTGGCTAGCATAGGTATGATTGGCATCTGTTGATAATCGAAGGTCCTTCAATCTCCTTCTGAAGTCATCTGACCTCAACAATATCCTGGAGGCAAGAATTCATGAGATTGAGTATGTCTCCTAACCCAGCTGCACCCAAGACTTATTTATTGATTCCATGGAACTAGCTTGGAGGTATTTGCATTTCATTCAGGCCAAACTTCAATCCCTGAAGGTCAAGTCTTTTCTGAGGTCCTCTAGAGTTGTCTTAGCAGGACAATTGCTTTGTCCCAATTTTTCTTCATTTCTTCTGCTCTACTTTCACTTTAAGATGGTGTTTTGTCTTTTTTTTTTTCTTTTGTGGAGGATATTTAGGGAGTTTGAAGTTTTCTGACCTATTATTCCCCCCCTAGTTCACATTGAGATGTTATTCTAAGTTATTTGTGTGGAAATTTGGGGAAACCAAGTAATTTTATTCTGTCATCTTCCCAGAAACTTCCAACCCAGTCTGTTCAAGCCCAGTGCTTTGGGTTCTGGGACATAGTTACATACATATTCCCTTTACCTTAGCCATCCATGTTTAAAATCTTCTTCTGCCACTTGCCACTTCCTACAATAGTGCTATTGATGTAATATGATTTTATGGTTCCCTAACCTTAGGGGGCTTCTGTTCCAACAATAAGTCAATAGTCCTAAATCTTCTAGCTTTGGAATCTACCTTAGGAAACCCCCACACTCAGTGTCTGACCACTCCTTATTCAGATTTTACTTGACTTACCCAAAGTCACATAGCCAGTAAATGATTGCTGGATTTCCTTAGAATTCCAGCCCAATTTTGTAATGGCATTACTATTGCAATAAAGTTTTGCTCCTTGGCTAAGGAGATGGGTTCAAGCCTGAAAAATTTTTTTGAGACACCTCGTGAAATTGGTCTGGGACTTCAAACTTTTCCTATATTCTCTCTACATTGTGTATCTCTCCATATTTTCTTTTTACAGTAGTCAAACTTTCATTTTTAGTTACTTGGTTATTTCCATTACTGTACTATTGAATGTTGCTGGGGAAAGGTACACAATTGAGTCTACTACAAAATTTAATCTGATATTGATTGGACCATCAATTCTTTTGCTAGTGTTTCCTTCACATTCAACTTTCCATGACATTACCTATAACGGCAATGATAACCCTCATTACTTCTCAGACTTCCTATAGGAATTATACAAAATGATCTTAACATCACTGATAACCATGATGCTAAAATTATAGCTCTTAGTTAGCATCGCTAAAAATAATAAATTATAAAAAATAATTGCTAAAAAACAGAATTCTAGTGAGCTGTTTAAAATCCTGAGAGGATATTGTTAAAGTGCTGCACTCAATATTCCAGCAAATTTGGAAAACTCAACAATCACCACTAGATTGGAAAAGAATGGCAATGTCAAAGAATTTTCAAATTACTAAATAATTGTCTCATTTCACATGCTGGTAAGGCTATGCTTAAGATTCTACAGAACCTTAAGGAAAGCAGGCTAGTTTTTGAAGGGGCAGAGGAACTAGAAACCAAATTGTCAATAGTCACTGGATTATGAAGAAAACAAGGGAGCACTAGAGACCTTCTATTTCTGCTTTATTGACTACACTAAGTTTTTGACTATGTGAATCATAAGAAAATGTAGTATATCCTAAAATATATAGGAATGCCAGATGATCTTGCTTATCTCTTCAGGAATCTGTTGTGGGTCAAGAAGCAATAGCTGAAAATGAACATAGAACAAATGATTGCTTCAAGATTGGGAAAGGAGTTATCTCATTTACTTAATGTATTTGCATAATACATCTTGAGGAATGTCAGGGTGAATGAATCAAAAGCCAGAATTAAGGCTTCCATGAGAGATATCAACAATTTCAGATATATAAATGATAGCACTCTGATGGCAGAAAGTGAAGAATTTAAAAGTCTCTTGATAAGAGTGAAAGAGGGTTTAACAACCACAAAACCTAAGAACTTTGAAACTGGTCTCATAACTCATAACAGCAAAAAGAAAAGTATCAGATTTTACATTTTTGGGCTCCAAGTTCACTTGGTGGCAATTGCACTCATGAAATTAAAAAAAATATTTTCTCCTTGAAAAGAAATCTACAGCAAATCTGGACAGCATACCTTACTTACAAAGGTCTATATAGTCAAAGCTTTGGTATTTTTAGAAGCAATATCTGGTTATGAGGGTTGGACTTTAAGGAAAACTGAATGTTACAGAATTGATGCTTTTGAATTATGGTCCTGGAGAAGATTTTTGAGAGTTCCTTGGACAGCAAGGAAATCAAAGTCAATATTTGAAGAAATTAATTCAGTCCTTTCACTGAAATACTGAATACTGAAACTGAAAACTTAAATACTTTGGCCATATAATGAGAAGCCAGGACTCATTAGAAGCAATCCTGATATTGGGAAAAATTGAAGACAAAAAGGAAAAAGAAATGGTACAAGGTGAAATGAAAGAATAGCATGAAAGCAAAAAACATGAGCTTGAAAAAAGATCTTACATATCCATGGGGTCATTAAGAGTTGGACATGACTGAATGACTGTATAATAACAATATAGACAATAAAATAATATCAAATATTTTATAGTAAATTTCCATGAAAAAAGCTTCATCCCTCAAGTATATAAGGATCTGAGTAACATTTATTAAAATTAGAGCTGTTTCCTAGTTGATAAATGGTCATAGGATAGGAACAGGCAGTATTTAGAAGTAATCAACACTATTTATAGTCATATGAAAAAAAATGCTCTAAATCCCTATTGATTGGAGAAATGCAAACTAAAATATCTCTGAGATACCACTTGATATCTATCAGAAATGACAAATGCTGGAGGGGATGAGGGAAAACAAGTATATTAATAAATTGTTGGTGTAGTTGTGAAGTGGTCCAACCATTCTGAAGAGCAATTTGAAACTATGCCCAAAGGACTATAAAGTCATGCATATCTCTTTACTCAGAAATAACACTTTTAGGCCTATATCCTAAAAAGTATTTTTTTTAAAAAGGAAAAGGACCCACATCTACAAAAATATTCATTGCATCTTTTTTTTTTGAGGTAGAAAAGAATTGAAAATAGGAGACCCATCAATTGGGGAATAGCTGAAACAAATTATGACATATGATTGTGATGGCATATGGTGCTACAAGAAATGATGAGGGGCTGTTTTTGGAAAAACTTGGGAAGACATATGACTAATGCACAGTGAAATGAACAGAACCAGGATGTCATTGTATACCACAATAACAATATTGAAATTATGATCAACTATGAAATACTTGGCTACTCTGATCCA
Organism: Myrmecobius fasciatus; assembly: GCA_023553655.1. Taxonomy (NCBI): domain Eukaryota; kingdom Metazoa; phylum Chordata; class Mammalia; order Dasyuromorphia; family Myrmecobiidae; genus Myrmecobius; species Myrmecobius fasciatus. The sequence goes on from JAJPUD010000145.1 coordinate 35,280, forward strand.
ATAAAGCAAGACAATTCTAAAGGATTTGTGTTGAAAAATATTATCTACTCCAACTTTGAGTGCAAATTGAAATATGATTTTCTCACTTTGTTTTTCTTGATTTTTTGCAATATAATTAATATGAAAACATATTTTGAAAGATTTCACTTGTGTAATTGACATATTGCTTGAGTGAGATATAGAAAAGAAGGAAAAATTTTCAAACTCAATAAAAAATCAGAATGTTAAAAATAAATAAATAATAAAAATTAAAATAAAAAAGATGATGTGTCTTAGTATTAATTAGCTTCAGCAAAAATTTTTTTTTTAAAAAAACTTGTTCTTCATACACAGCTCTGCACTTTCCATGTCTATTCCTTTGTATTGGCTGTTCCTTAAGAACACCTTCCTCAAAACTTCTAAAGGACTCTCTACTTTTTTTTTTTTTTTTTGCTTTTTGCTGAGGCAATTGGAGTTAAGTGACTTGCCCAGGGTCACACAGCTAGGGAATGTTAAGTGTCTGAGACCAAATTTGAACTCAGGTCTTCCTGACTTCAGGGGTGGTGCTCTATCTACTACGCCACCTAGCTGCCCCTCTCTACTTTCTTTTAAAATTCATTTCAAATGCCATATTCTACATAAAGCTTTTTCTGATATGTTTATAACACGTAACTACCTCAAAGCCTATTTTCATAAGTCTCTCCTACTTGGTAAAGATTATTCATTGTTCCTCTGGCTTCTAGATTTCTGTCTTTGCTTCTCTTTCTCATATGTATATGTATGTGGGGTTGTTGTTGTTGTTGTTGTTGTTGTTGTTATTGTTCTTTATACTCAAAGAGGCCCAAAATCACATCACTGTTGGGATTTAAAATGGTATGGATGAAATCTTTTGACTTGCATGTAAATTGGATTTATGTGAAGCAAAGTTGTATGAAGTCCTCCACCTCACTCTCTGTTACAGACTTCTCAAAGTTCAATAACTAGACCAAAGAAGACTGGTAATGGTTTAAGATGCAGTGGATGGCTTTAGTGGCTGATCAAGCTTTAAATGCTCCAGTTTTTTGCTTCATGACCCATTAGAACAAATTGTTCATATTCTGCCAGGGCAAATTTTTGCATATTTGGGGTAGATACCCAAATAACTCACCATTGGATTTGAAACCCATAGATTACCATTAACTGATTTTATTCTTCTGCTGAAATGGTTTGCCACGCTTTGACTATTATTCATGCTACAGTTTCTTGGAGCTGAAGTGAGAGCTAGGTGGCAGGTGGGCATGAAAGGTAGAAAGCAGCCCTGAGAAGGGCTCCACAGCCTTCACACTAGAGGTACTTGTTTTTCCTGACATTGGTACATACACACACACACACACACACACACACATCTTTTCTGATTTTTGTTTCACTATTGATTTAGATACGTGGGTTTATTTGCTATTTGTTATGTAAATTCATTGTGTAACTGTCATTTGGTTAGAGAAAAATCAAGAATTGTATATATAACTTGAATGACACTGTTAAGTGATAGCAATTAAGAACACAGCTTGAACCTAAAAATTATTTCCCCTAGACTAACAATATTCAAGAGAATAAATTAAATTCTAACCTGAAATCTACTTCCTCTAAGTAAAACAAAATAAACCTGACCTCCTCCTTTACTTTTGGACAGTAATCAAAGTTTTCCTTGGAGAAGTATCAGTATCAGACATATACTACTATGCATTTTGTCTCCCAATTAAGAATTTAAGTTCTTTGAGAATGGGGATTGTATCATTTTTATTGCAGGATTAAATGAATTTACCCAAGGTCATACAACTAATAAGTGTCTGAGGCTGAATTTTAACTCAACTCCTCTTGACTCCAAAGCCAGTGCTCTGAATCACTTAGCTGCCTCACTGTTTCATTTTTATCTTAGTCTGTAGAAGGCACTTAGTCAATATTTGCTGATTTGTTGACTGGTCAATGAAAGGAGGACTGATATGACTTTTAGTACTTCAGGCAATAACAAATTTGTATCATCACTCAGATGGTTTTTTAAAAAAATCCTTACAGATGTTTTCCATTTATGGCAATAGTTATCTGTGTAATTGTTTTAGCTCAACTTTCCCTATTCCCACATAGCCTTAGAATTGAATTTAGCTACAAGTAGGAGGGGTTAGGAAACTGCGCTGTGAAATTTTATCCTGGAGCTAGTCTTTTTGCGAGAGAACTATCAAACTTCTGAGAAATAAGGTGGTTAGAGTTTTCTCTGTAAATACTACTAGGTGGGAAACAATAATTACTATCTTGTGAAATACTTTAACTCTTGATTCAATCTGTAACACTTCTGAAGACGTCATCACCCCCTTGAGCAAACCTGTTGGCACATACTTAGTGAGTTGCTTATTTGATTTTTTAAAAATAACTGCACTTCCAGTAAGGACTGAGTACACAAAACAACTCCTCATTTACAGCACTGAATGTGTCATTTGATTTTCAAGTAGGCTGAGAAAGGAGTGGTCCATGCAAGGTAATGCTAGCTGTCTGACAATAATCCAGCTGATTTGAAACATGAGGTTGTGCTGAACAATTGACCACAGGTGCAAAAAAAAGTTTGCTCTAAAAAAATGATTTCTGGGTGTATTTATCCTTCCTTTCTAAAGTTATTTTTTGCTTTTAATTTAATATATAAAAGTAGAATTTCTTTATAAAGACTTTGTATTCTTGCTTAAAGCTTTAAATTTCTCCCATCCAATTAAATTCAATCAATAAAAATTATTAAGGGCCTATTATTTGCAAAGTTCCATGCATTGGGGCTTTAAAGACAAAACTATACTGGCATATGTGTGGGTGTGTATGCGTGTGCATGCTCAAGCATATGTATATATACATAAAGAAAAGAAATAATTTCTGCCCTCAAGGACTCCACAATTTATTTAAGGGGGCCAAGTGTGATTCATACTTTGTTCTGAATTATTTGATGACAACAGCACAGCTCATCATAAATCAATTCTTGCATACAAAATCTAGGCCTTTCTTTTGGAGTGAAAGATATAAATAAATGCAAAGGTGTTCATAACATTTATTCAATTGTAAAAATGCTATTTAGTAAAAAAAAAAACAACTATCTGGAATACAATTTTTGTGATAAATGGGGTGACTTTGAAGTTTCATAACAATTAATATGAAGTTTGCTGGGTTTTTTTTTCAGTTTAGTGCCATGTTTTTCAATTCTACCAGCATGATTACCCTCTGTTCTCTAAGATGCAGAAGATACATGAGTGAGGATAGAGCAGTAGTGATAAAATAATAATTGTAAATCAATCAAAAACAAAGTTCTTGTTAATATGAGTATCTTAAACATTTATTGGAAGATCAGTCTAATGAACTAGGAAAGTCTATCAGTGTTTAGCATGGAAGAGAGAAAGTATCCACTGTCTTCAAGTGTTTGAAGAGCTGTCATATGGAAGAAAAGGTTATCTTGTTCAGCAGGTAAGGGAAGAATTTAATGATTAGGACTGTTGAAAAAAAAGTGGGAGCATTGTTAAAGTGTAAAATGAATGATTTTGATTATTTTAGATTAAAATTTTCTTGTATAAATAAAACCTATGTAGCCAAAAATAAAAGGAGTGCAGAAAACTGGGAAAAACTTTCATAGACAATCTCTCTATACATAGAGATAGATAGATTAATGATTGGGTTGGGATATAGTTGTAGTATAGAAAATGAGATGCTTGACTTAGAAAAACATGAAAAGACTTGGACTTATAAAAGATGATATTATCCACCTTCAGAGAAATAGATGACAAGTATAAATGAGCATAGTACAGTTTTACATACATATGTACAATTGTAAATGTAATTATATGTGTATGTTTAAAGATATTTATGTATATATAAATATATATATATCTATCTTCAAATAGATACATAGATACCTATGCTTGCTTGTATCCATCTTTGGAGAGGAGAAAAGGAGGGAAATAAAGTAAAAAAATACGGAGCAGAGAACAAAAGAAAACTTACAAGAAAGCAAAGAAAAACTAGACAGCTTTGAAAACAATGTATAGTATTTATTATATATGGCTTTTTTGAAATGTATTGTCTCAAGAAGTTAATGGAACGTAAGAATTCATTAAAAGATGTTATACATGTTGGAGATTGCTGAGAAAAAGATACATAAAAGAAAGGAACTTTTTCCTGGTTTATGGAAATCTATGGAATTATGAACATATTAGAAACTAGAACTTGTAATTGAAATGTTATATTTTTCTTGTAAATTTTCTTATTAGAGTTTAAATATTTTTGTAATTACTAAAACCATTAATGAATTTTTGTAATTATGCAGCTAGGATTAAGATTAAGAGCGTACAGTTCAAGACTCTTCCCAGGATCTAGTTGTATTGTTATAGCAGGAGTTGATTTCACCTTCTAGAGAGTAAACAGAACTGAAGCTAGTTTGAAAAATTCAGAAGAATTTAATTGTTTAGGTAAATCAGTAGCTAAATCTCTAAATTGAAATAGATTTTGCAGCTTAACAAGTGAAAGCTTGGCAATTAATTGGTTTTGTATAAGGAAATCTGTACAGAAAAGATTCAGAAGAGTATTAGACTGAGCTAATGAAACTTAATACAAAATATATTTGACATTTGGCAGGAAGGATAGTTGAAAACTGAGATGCTTGAAAATCTGAGTTAACACTCAATCTCAGTTATCAAACTGTGCATACCCTTTGATCCAGCAGTGTTTCTACTGGGTTTTATATCCCAAAGAGATCTTAAAGGAAGGAAAGGGCCCCACATGTGCAAGAATGTTTGTGTCAGCCCTTTATGTAGTGGCAAGAAACTGGAAACTGAATGGATGCCCATCAATTGGAGAGTGGCTGAATAAATTATGGTATATGAATGTTATGGAATATTATTGTTCTATAAGAAATGACCAGCAGGAAGATTTCAGAGAGGCATAGAGAGATTCACATGAATTGATGCTAATTGAAATGAGCAGAACCAGGAGATCATTATTCACGGCAACAACAAGATTATATGATGATCAATTCTGATGGACATGGTTCTCTTCAACAACAAGATGCTTCAAACCAGTTTCAATTGTTTAGTGATGAAGAGAGCCATCTGCACCCAGAAAGAGGACTGTGGGAACTGAGTTTGATTCACAACATAGTATTTTCACTCTTTTTGTTGTTGTTGCTTGCATTTTATTTTGCTCCTCATTTTTTTTCCTGGTTTGTTTGATTTTTCTTGTGCAGCAAGATAATTGTACAAATATGTATGCATATATTGGATTTTACAAATATTTCTACCATATTTAACATATATCAGACTTGCCATCTGGGGAGGGGGTGTGGGAAGGAGGAGGGAAAATTAGAACACAAGGTTTTGCAAAGGCTAATGTTGAATAATTGTCCACACATGTTTTGAAAAATAAAAAGCTTTAACAAAAGAAAAATAAACTCAGTCTCAGAAACTTACTATCAGTGTAACATTAAGTCAGTCAACTTTATTTGCTTAGTTTTTTCATCTTTAACATGGGTTAATAGCACCTATTATCCAGGGTTCTTATGAAGGTCAAATGATGTAGTAATTATAAAATGTTTAGAATAATGCCTGGCATATGCTGTGTCATTAAATGTTAGCTATTATTATTGTTTTGTTGAGTTTAATTATTTTATATTGGTTTTTGAATGCAATTGATAGTGTGCAAAATTGATAGATAAATTGATTTCTATATAAGAGGATTTAGAAATGCATTGAAATGACTTGATATTTGATTGGTGAAAAAATTTTACATTATGCTTTTAAAATCTATAATATTTTTAGGTTTTTGTTAGGCTTCTAATTTTATGTTATTGTTAAGCTTCTAATTTTGGGGACATTCATCATATAAAACTTGTTCTCACTTTGAGAAAAATGATACCCTGAGAGTGATGCAATTGTATGACTTGTATACCTTCTCTTTTAATCTGGATTCTATTAAGTTATGAATGGAGCAGGTGAAGAATGTTTTCACAAAATTTAATACTTTTAAATATTTAATTTGGCATATTTTGTTGTAAAATAGATGATAACTTCCTTTTTAGAAAAAAGAGAAACTTAGACTTTTTAGGTTGTCTGTATCTGTAAGTTTTCTTGGGACTTTCTATGTGGGCAGGATCAAAAGATCTTTTTAACTGTATGAAAGAAGCAGAAAAAATAATGAAATGGTTTGATGAGGACCTAATACCACTGCCAAGTGAGATGGGAGGACTTAAAAATTTGTTGGTATTAAAGGGTGAGTTCTATATGATAGATTGTTTTTTCATTACGAAAATTATGAAATTATACTAGTTAATATATGTATTGAATTCTTATCTTTGAGACAACTTAGTAGTAACAGGTCTTACATTTAGAAATTTTTATTTGTTTTCAGGGGTTAATAGGCAATCTGAATATCTGTTAGTATGGAAGTTTATATAGCTAACATTTTTGTGTTTCCTTGAATCAACTATTATGTGTTCACAGTATTGTGAAACTTCAGAATGTGGTTGCTCTTAATTTCTAAAGGCTTGATTTCTGTTCCAGGAGGGTCTAAACTTACAAAACCTTATACGTGTAATCGTTATTGTAACTTGAGAATAACAATAATAGCCTGACCCTAAGCAAAGATTAATGAAATTTAGGTTTTTTTGGGCAAAATCTCTTGGGACTATAATTTGATATTATTCTGAGTTTTTATTTAAGGTACGATTGTTTGAATTCTAATTAAGCCAATTCAAGATAAATGCCATGTGCTGCCCAAAGGAAGTATAGTCTGAAATCTGTTTGTGTTTATGAAAGTTGAGGGGACAACGTTGTCTAGGTACAGGTAGAATCCTTTTGACTCATGTCCTCATTGCACTATTAACTTTGTGAACAAGACATTAAGACCCTGTGAATAACATGAAATTTTACTATATGTTTGGAGTCTATGGATTTTACCTGGAATCAAACAGAGCAAAAGGAATTTCTAGGGACCAGATGACTATTTGGAACAGCTGGAACTCAAAATGTAGCTTCTGAATGTATGGACATTGAGATGGGTTACTAATAACAAGGAGACTTGATATTTAATATTGGTGATTATTATTATATTACTTTGGCTTTAATGTTTCATGATTATATTTACTTGTAAGAGGGATATGCACAAATTCCTTTTAGAAATCAGGGTCATTTTTCCTGCAATTTTTAATAACTGAAAACTTGTCTTTCATTATATTAATTTTACCTGCTCAAAACTTACTTATAGAAATAATACCAACTGTTTGATATTTCTTTAGTAGAAGCCAAAGGGAAGTTTGAGCTCCTTAAAGTAATTTAATTATTTGTCAATTACCATATACAAATCTCTCCTCCCAATCAATCCTTTGTGAACTTTGTAAATTAGTAGTTTAATCTGTTACTTTACTTAGTTTGCCTATAGAGTCTTTCACAAGGTTTGTTTCTTTAAGGAATATATGAAATTATGACTCTCCTTAACTAAGTTTCAACTAAAGTTCAAATTTTATGACATTGAAAGATGTGTGGAATTATAATTTTTTGCCTATGATATTCATATCCATAACACACTAATTTTCTAGTGAAAGTGTAAATCCCTTGACTTATAGACACTGAAACTAAAAAGGTTCTCATGCCCTCTTTAGAATGACTGACTACTGTCAACGTTTTTCCCTGACTATTCCGTGATTTTCAAATCTTTGGAAACTTTAATCTTTAAGAATATTCCTAACCAACCTCTATCACAATCAAAAACAGTTGTCTAGCCCACTTATAAGAATATAATTCCTGGCTCCTAACTTAGTTAGGATATTGTGTTTATATAGTAACAAAAGATGGATCCATTGATACTTCATTTTGAGAATTATTCCATTATGTATACATATATTCTCCTTTTAGTATTTGCAATGCAAGTAACCCAAAATAAAATATACTATGATATTCTGTTGTGGAACCTGTTTTGAAAACATCCTGTTATGCAGAAAACTCTAACTCTAAAGCTGGGTAAAAAAAAAGGTTATTACTTCAGACTGACCTTGAGCTTTAATAACAAGGACCTTAACCAATCAACTTTTGTATCATCCCCCCTTCTCTGTGTCTCACGATTAAATAATGACTGTTAAAAAGCAAATCATATAACAATTATTTGAAAGAAAATTATAAAAACATATACCTTTCAAGTAATAACAGAAGAGATATTAAACATTAGTAGAGGAAAAGATAAAGTGGAAACTAAAAAGATGTTAGTAATGATAAATTAAAGTAAAAGCCGGTCCTTTGAAAAAACTAACAAAATTGATAAAAACTAGCCAAAGTGATTAAAAATAAGAGAACAGAAAAACCCATCCACAAAATATAAATTGGACAAGGTGAAATCACATCAAAACCAGAATAAAAAAAAATTATCTGAACCACTATGCACAGTTATAAAGTAACAAAACTGAGTACACACAAGAAATAGAGAATGCCTTCAAAAGTACACTCAGATTAACAGAGAACCAAATAGAGATGCTAAATAATACAATATTAAAAAAGAAGTATATCTATATATAAAAGAACTACCAAAAATGACCAAAAAAGGTAAAAAAAAAAGGTTTATAGGAGAATTCTATCAAATCTTTAAAGAACAATTAACACCAATACTTTAAATTTGAGAAAGAAAACACTTTATCAGACTCCTTTAAATAAACAAATATAGTCCTAATATCTCAACTAGGAAAGAATAGAACACAAAAGAAAAGCTGTAAACCAACAATATTAATGAATTTCAATTAAAAATTTATAATAAAATCCTGTCAAACATACTACAACAGTTCATCCAAGAAATTATTCATTATCATCAAGTTGATTATCATCAAGTTGATACCAGTGAGGCAATGATCATTAAATATGAAATCAATCATCATAATTAGTTCAACTAAAAACAACAACAAAAAAACCCAAACCCAAATTCAATAGATGCAGAAAAAGTCTATAACAAAATAAAACACTAAGTTAAACTAAAAACAATAATAAACCAACAAACCAACAAACAAAAAAAAACCTCCCAAAGAGATAGGAATATAAAGACCTTTTGAATATTAAAAAACATATATACATATTGTTCTCCTTGCTATTTGCTTAGAAAATCCTATGGAATCATCAGTGAGAGTAATTCAGATAATTAATAACTTTAAGAAACCTATAAAATCCACAAAAATTAACAACCTTTCATATAATAATAAGAAATGCCAAGAAATTCTAAAAAAAATAAGAGAGAGATGCTATTCAAAATAGCTATAATAAACATAAAACACTTGGGGATGTCTAGATCAAAACACTTATGATATTTCTATAAATTCAATTATGAAGAATCTTTTTAAAAGTACAACTTAAAGAATTGAAGAAATCTTCAATGGTCTACACCATTTGCATCCCAGACAGATCACAAAAGGTGGAAAATGTGCAAAAATATTGTAGTGACAAGGAATTAGAAATTGAGTAGATGCCCTTCAATTGGGGAAATGACTGAAAAAGTTATGGTAAATGGGTGAAATGGAATAATATTGCTTTGTAAGAAACAATGAATAGACTGATTTCAGGAAAGTCTGGAAAGAATTAAACATGAAATGATGCTGAATGAAGTTGATAGAACCAGGATAATATTGTATATAGTAACAGCAAGATTATGTGATGATCAATTATTATACATAGTCTTAGTTCTTCTCAGCAATACAGTGATCCAAGACAATTCCAATGACTTGGAATGGAAAATGCCATTTGCACCCAGAGAAAGAACTATGGAGATTGAATGTGGATTGAAGCATATTATTTTCACCTTTTTCTGGTTTGCTTTTTCTTTTTTTCCTTTTTATTCTTTGACTTTTCTTTTACAACATGATAAATATGGCAATATATTTACAATGATTGTACATGTACATTGATTGCTGTCTTGGGGAGAGGAAGATTAAGGAGGGAAGGAGAAAAAATTTGAAATGCAAAATATTACAAAAATGAATGTTGAAAATTATCTTTACATGTAATTGGAAAAATAAAATACTATTGAGAAAAAAACATTCAGTGCTCATGGTTGGTTTGTGCCAATATAATAAAAATGCAAATAAATTTACTTAATAGTTCTAATGGTATACAAATCAAATATCTAAGGGATTCTTTACAGAATTCTATAAAATAATAACAAAATTCACTTTAAAAACAAAAGATCCAAAATATAATTTGCATCAGAATGGTGGCATGGTCAGGTTCTTCTTTTGACTGGCCATATCCTAGAGAAACTACAAAGATAAAATTGACAGACGTTGGCAGGCCTAGTAATCAGCAGTGACAGTGGATGGGATGGGTAAGAGTCATCCAAACATGGGTCAGGATCTCTGATGATAAGGAGGCAAGTAGTTCAAAATGAAACAGAATGGATACGAGTGGTGAAAAAAGTTGGAGAGTCAAGGGCAATATAGATAAGTAAGTGATAACTAAGAGAGAATATTATTACAAAATCCTAGAGAGAAGAGACTTTGAAGGAGAAAAAAGGGTCATTGACAGAGGATAGGATGTGAAGACAAGTCTACAGAGAATAGAAGGAATGGATGAAAAAACATTGTATTTAGAGATTAAGAGATCTTTAGTAACTTTGGAGAGAGAAATTTCAGTTTAATAGTGAGATCAGAAACCAGATAATAGAAAGTTAAGAAGAGATTGAGACTGTATATACCCTTTGACCCAGCAGTGTCTCAGCTGGGTCTGTACCCCAAAGAGATAATAAAAAGGGGAAAGAACCCACATGTGCAAAAATGTTTGTAGAAGTACTTTTTGTAGTGGCAAGGAACTGGAAACTGAATGGATGACTGTCAGTTGAAGAATAGTTGAATAATTTATGTTATGTGAATATTATAGAATATTATTGTGGATATGCACAAGTGTGGTTTTATGTTTTCTTCAGTATGAAGTTAGTGAATGGGAGGTAGGAATGATCCAGGGCTGAGGTTTGGCAGGCCAATATTTGTCTTTTTTATATCTCTTTTATAGGTCATTATATCCTTCTTGCAATGATCTCAATTCATTTCCCCATTTTCCTTCTAACTCTCTTTTGAGATTCTTCATGCAATCTTCCAGGAAAGCCTTGTGAAATGGGGACCAGGTCATGTCTCCCTTTGTGGTTTCCTCTGGAGTTGCTTTACCTTTTTGAACCTCAGGATTTGAGGTTTGTTCTTCTCTCTTTCCATAAAAGCTGTCTATGGTGAGAGTTCTTTTTTTTTATTAATTTTTTTTTAAGTTTGAGGTCTGTTTAAAGCAAAGGAGCATCAGCTGCTTTAATTTGCTTTGGGGCAGTTCAGCTGATTGACTTCTGGTGCTGGACGATCAGGGCTAAGTCCGGGGTTTCTCAGTGGTTTACAATCTATCTTTTATAAAAGGTAGATCTGCCAAAGCACTTGCTTGCAGCCAGGGCAGAGTGGCCTAAAAGTGTCAGAGAAACTTCCCAAGTGCTTAACCCTGTTCTGAAGTTCTTCCAAGGTAATTTCTTCTGGGAATGTGTTGTACTCCAAATATTTGGGGGTGCTTTGACTACAGAACCAGTTTAGAGACTAATCTGCTGTTGGTTTGAGAGATGATCAGAGGAGATTACAGAGTTGTGTCTTCACGCTACCATCTTGGCTCCACCCCCACCAGGACAACATTTGTGATAGGATATGAAGGCAAGTGATTCAAGAGAAAAAAAGACAATATAGAGTCAACCTAATTCCCCAGGGGTTTAAGATGGGAAAAGAAGGAGAATATAGCTAATAAATAGATAATTACCTTGGAAAGAACTCAGGGATTGGTGATCATAAAAGGACTTCTGAATAGTGTTTGGGATTGCATAGCAGAAGAAGTGGGATGCAATAGACTGTGATCAGATAAAGGAATTTCAGAGTTCTTAAACATAGAAGTAGAGCATTATAGACATGTATAGCAAAAACAGTTTGATATTGGTTAAAAAACAGACAAGTAGATCAGTGGAACAGACTAGCCAGAAAAGAATGAGAATAAGAATAAGACTTCACAGCACAGCATTGGATCAATGAAAAAAATTATTTGGGAAAAAAACTCCCTATTTGGAAAAAACTGGTGGGAAAAGTACAGTCTGGCATAAATTAAGTTTAAAACAACAAAGTAAACCATATTCATCAATAAATCAAATGAATCATGCAACAAAGAAAAATTAGATGAGAATGAGTTTATATCCCTTCAGACATATGCCATATATTCTAAGCCAAGTATGAACAAACAGTTCTCAAAAGAATTACAAAATATGGATAGTCACTTGAAAGAATGCTCCAAATTATTAATAATTAATAAACCAAGTCAAATAAAACCTGAAGCTTCATATCACACCTTTCAAAATGGCGAAAGATGACAAAAGATGGGGATAGTGTTGGAAGCATTATGAGAAGATAGGCACACTAATGTGCTGTTGGTGGATCAGACAACCATTTCGTAAAGCAATTTGGAATTATGCAAATAAGGCACCTAAAATGTCAGTACTCCAGAACTTAGAAATGCCATAACTAGGCATATGCCCTAAGGCTCTGATTGAAAAGAAAAAAGTCTTCCTACGAACCAAAGCAGCACTGTTTGTAATAGCAAAGAACAGCAAACCAAATAGATGATAATTTATTGATGAATGACTAATTGTAGTACAGGATGATTGCTGTTCTGTTTTCAATTGTATTTGATTCTTTGTGGCTCCATTTGGGATCTTCTTGGTTAAGATGTGGCAGTAGTTTGTCACATCCTTCTCCAGCTCATTTTGGGGATGAGATTCTAAGGTAAACAGGGTTAAATGACTTGCTCAGAGTCACACACCTAGTGTCTGAGGGCAGATTTGAACTCAGGTTGAGGAGCATTCCTGACTCCAGTCCTGGGATTCTGTTCACGAGTCACCTAGCTGCTTGCACATGAATGTTACCATATTAATAAACAATAATATTCAGTGGGATATTACTTTGTTGCAAGAAGTGATGATTGTTAATGAATACAGAGAAGCATGGAAAGATTTGAATGATACAGATTGAAACAAATGAAACCAAGGAAATAATGTACTCAGTGACAATAGCAATGTTAATGGAAAGGATAATCATAAGCCAAAATAAAAAAGACTTGCAAAATATCAAAAAGTAAGCAAAGTTCTAAAGAAGAGATAGGAGATTGAAATTTAATATCACTCCTTGGAAGGTCCACAGGTATAGTACAATTCATATCTTTTCAGATTTTTAAAAATGCACTGACCAGTTTTGCTGATTTTTCTCTTTTTTCTTAAAAAATTTATTTGTTAAATCAAGTGGTCTTTTGGAGAAGGAGATGAGAAGCAATTTGGGGATGTAAAAATATGTCAATAAAATTATTTTTAAAATAAAGACATCATAGATAACCTGGCAAGAAACTTTTTCCATGCCTTAGGGGAATTAAGGCAATAATAGCTTTTTCTAGAAATTTGACAGTTACAGTGAGAAGAAATGTAGAACAATAGGATAGTTGGTGTACTTTCAATTTGTCAAACTTCTTTTTTTTATTTTATTAATACTTTTTATTTGCAAAACATATGTATGGGTAATTCTTCAACATTAACCCTTACAAAGCTTTCTGTTACAAATTTTTCCCCCCTACTCCCCACCCCTCCCTGAGATGGCAGGATATCCACTACATGTTAATTATGTTAAAATACTTGACAAATCGAATATATGTATACATATTTCCACACATCATTTTTGTGCAGGAAAAATCGTATCTACAAGAAAGAATAATCAGAAAAGGAAATACAATGCAAGCAAACATCAATAGAGAGCATGAAAATGATATGTTGTGGTCCACATTTCACATCCCTCTCTCTGGGTATATATGGCTTTCTTCACTGAACAATTGGAAGTGGTTTGAAACATTTCATTATTGAAGAGAGCCATGTCCATCAGAATTGATCATCATATAGTATTGCTGTTGCCGTGAATAATGATCTGGTTCTGCTCACTTCACTCAGCATCAGTTCATGCAAGTCTCTCCAGGCCTCTCTGAAGTCATCCTGCTGGTCATTTCTCACAGAACAATAATATTCCATAACATTCATATACCATAATTTATTCAGCCACTCTCCAATTAATGGGCATCCATTCAGTTTCCAGTTTCTAGCCACTACAAAAAGAGCTGCCACAAATATTCTTGCACATGTGGGGCCCTTTCCTTGTTTTATTATTTCTTTGGGATATAAGCCCAATAGAAACACTGCTGGGTCAACTATGCACAGTTTGATAACTTTTTGAGCATAGCTCCAAATTGCTCTCCAAAATGGCTGGATCCATTCACAGTTCCACCAACAATGCATCAGTGTCCCAGCCTTCCCACATCCCCTCCAACACCTGTCATTATCCTTTCCTGTCATTTTAGCTAATCTTACAGGTGTGTAGTGGTACCTCAAAGTTGTCTTAATTTGCATTTCTCTGATCAATAGTGATTTGGAGCATCTTTTCATATGACTATAAATAGTTTTAATTTCATCATCTGAAAATTGTTCATATCCTTTGAATTTGTCAAACTTCTTACCTCATCCAATAAAGATTACATACATAAGATGAAATTATTGGCCTCGAAAAAACTGTCACTCTACTGGGGGCTTGGAAGGAATATTCTTGGGATTCCCAGTGTTGACTGAGAAAAAAGAAGGTAGAAGAAAACATCATGAAAGAGTATCATGTGGCTTGGTATATATAAGACATTGTGAAAGAGATCAAACAGCTTACTGTTAAAAAAATGAGTTTTGGGTTTGTTTTTGTTTTTAATATCACTGGTTGTCTTCTTACCAGTCCTGAAACAAGTATTTGAGCTATCTGGTAGTAATTGCAGGTATATGAGCTCCTCTAAAAGCTCAAGAGTCTAGAATCCCAAGTTGCTAATAAGAATGATCTCTCCATTTCCTCTATAAACTTTATCCTCACAGATCTGACCAATATCATATAAATGATTAATAATTGCTTCTCCCATGGGATATTTGCATTTACGCAGGGAACCAGTCCCTAACTCAAAATAATAATTTTGTAATGATAGAACTGTTATATGAAAGAATGATAGAATCATATAATTTTTTACAACAGATATGTATGTATATATTTACTGACATTTACACATGTATATACATAAAAATATATTTAGGACACAAAGAGATATGCATGTATATATGTATTTATATATGTATATTACATATGTGAAGCCTATGCATATATACATAATCTGTTGATGCTCCCTAATCTATCATTATAAAGTCATTTTGAATTAGAGCATGGCTCCCTAATATATATGTATTAATATAAATATATGTATATAAACCACATACATATGAATCATGTATATATGCATACATGTTAATACATTGATGCTCCCAATTCTACTATTATAAAGTTTATATATGTAGTTAGGGGAGAGTTATGGTTAAATAACCTAAGTATTTCATTATAGGTGTATAGGTGGCCACCTACTTTGGTTTACAAATAAAACTGACTTTGAAAAATGAGCTATGACTACCTTTGCAGTTAGATAACTTATTGTTTATAACAAGAGGCCTATGCTCCTACTGGTATCCATATCTATTTATGTGGGAGAGTCAGATGACTTGTACTTCAATAGCATTCTGATGATATCATGTAATCAAGATTATTTCTCATCACACCCTCTGCTATTTTGTGGGAGGATTAATCACTACCTCTCCTTGGCTCCATCTTCTAGGTTACTCTGAAACAATCATAACAACATCCTACAACCATCAGTTAAAATGTTCTATTTTAAAAGACGGTGTTCCCAAACTTTTCTAATCTGGGGATTCCCTAATTATTCACCTATTGACCGAGAGAAAGAAAACACACATGAAGAAGACTAACTGAGAAGTGAGCATGTATGAGCATATATACACTTTGCTGAGGTACTTTACACCTCTAGCACTGAAGATAACTACTGTTGTTTATTTTTAATTTTTTTGGCTCATGCTGCTATTCAGAGGTATAACATCACTGCTACCTGGGTCTGAATCTAGGATTGTATTCCCATAGCTCAATTTCTAATTAACTATACAGGATAACTATTTCTCAATTCACTGCACATCTATTTAGTTTGCTTTTTAAAGACCACCAGGGGCATAACTTATTCTTCAGACAGTCAATGCTTAGCTGCCTTAGATTGATTAAATTCATCACGTTAAATGCTTCCAGAAAAAAATGAAGAGAATAAATAATATTACATTTCCCAGGCCCATAAAAATCTCATTTGTGAATATCTCCTAGTTTCTCATTCTTTACAATTTACAAATAGTTTACTCAGTATGTAAGCCATTCAAAGTGTCATGAACTTTACAAACTATGAAATTGCAATCAAGTTTGAGAGGGTGAAAACTTTAACAATTCATTATCTTGCCACCTATCCCTTATATCCAGTTATTTCATCAAGTTGGTTGAGAGAACCCAGTTGACTAGGGGTCCTCTGACCAATCCCATTAAATTCTTCTATTAGTGGAAAATTTGCAGTTTTGGCAAATCATTAGATATATCAAGATGTCTATGGATATGCAAAATATCATTCCATATATGTATACAAAATTCCATCATGTATATAGAAACTAAATGTTTGGTTCACATGCAGAGCACATGTAGATAGTCTACAATAACACAATATTGTAGAATATGTACTAGAGAAACATATCAGTAGTAAATATAAAGCATTATATACTAATATACATATCAATATTTCATTAACATTAATTAAGCAGGGTTCACATGAGGTGGTGAAATACATAAGTTTATAAGTGGATTTCATCCAGCTATATGAATAATAACTTTTTTTTTTAATCACGAGTAAGTCTGTTTATAGATCAAATAGTCCCGGCACCCCTCCCATGACCTCCTGACCTTGTGAATGACTCACTATCAATATTTAGAGATCTTTGAACCTCTAGTCCAAATATTAATTTTATGGATGACTCAGTCTGGCTATATCTATGGGTATCTTCTATTCCCTAGTAGCCTTAATAACTAAGGAATCAGGTTGGTCAAGAGTTGCCTCTAGTTTCAACTCTCCTATGTTTTCTGCTTAGAGGTTCTCTTATGGTCTGCTACATTTTGTAGGGGTCATTGAATTTTTGTTCAGCATTAATACTCATCAGCATTACTTTCTGAGGCAGCTAAGTGGTACAAGGGATTAGAAAAACCTGGATTTAATTATTGCTTTGTCAAGCTGTGACTTGGATAAGTCATTTAATTTTTTCCCTCAATTTCTTCAACTTTAAATAGGGATAATAACAGTATTTATCCACAGAGTTGTGAAATGCTTAGCACAGTGCCTGGCACAGAGTAAGCTCTATATAAAATGCTCAATCCAAATAGGTCATATTGGAGGATCTGCTTTTCACTGACCCTGCAACATTTATCATTTCCTTCAGTTGTAATCTTAGGGGATTTTATTTTTTGTTCAATGATATCCTTGCTTTAACCTGATTTTATTGGAAAGGTCCCTAACAAATACTTTTTGATTGGATATGATGTTTTTTCTTGGATTTAGATAAATAATATTTTATATGAAAGGACCATTTATGCTTTTGATTTCTAAAATTTTAAAAAGAAATTTAGATGTTTTTTCAAAATCCTTTTTAAGCATACATTGACATACATAATTTTTATTATTTAGATTACTAACATAATTTATTACCTTTATATTCTTGCTTACATTGAACCAATCCTGAATTCCTAATATAAATCTAACCTGCTTATAGTGTATAATCTTTCCAATATCTTATTGTAGCCTTGACAATATTTTATTTTATGGATATTGGTCTATATTTCTCTGCCTTCTCTCTTTGATTTAGGTAATATTTGTATCTCTGAAAGAGATTGGAATGATGTTTTCTGATTATTGCAAATAACATGTATAGAATTTATTTATTTGATAAATTCTACTGAATCCATCTGATCCCTCTTTTAGGAGTTCATTTATTGCTTGTTCAATTTCTTTCACTGATTCTAACTTATTTAATAGTTATTCCTTCTTTTGTTACCTGATTGTTTTATATTCTACAAGTATTTTTAAAGTACATATATATTTCCTTTGGGTTATATATTTTATTTGCATGTAATTGGGTAAAATAGTTTTAAACAATTTCCATTATTTTTTCTTTTGGTTGTTGTGGATTTTCAATTTCATTTCCTGTATAAACAATTTGATTTTCCTGTTTTTCTAAAAATCAAGTTAGTTAACTTTCTTTTTTTAAAGCAAACACTAATTGCTCATGGTTAGGTCAAGACACTGTTCAATTCAGTGCTATTTTTATTTCAATTTTATTCATCTTTTTATTTCTCATGGCAAATATGATGTTATTTGATTGGGGGCATTGAATTCATTGTTGTTTATTTTTTTAGCTGCACATCCAATTCACTGATTTTTTCTTCCTCTCTTTTCTTGAAAAGCATTTGGAGACAATTGCTTTAGCTGTGTCCCATAAATTTTGATGTATTGTCTCATTACTTTTATTTTCTTTGCTGATTCTTGCTTATTGTTTCTACAATTTCTTATTTAACCTACCAATTCTTTAGAAATATGTTATTTAGTTTCCAAATACTTTTAAATATATTAAGGATAATTTATTGAATTTTCAGAGGATAATGAACAGCAAATTTATGTTTAGCATTTCTGCTTTTTTACGTAATTTGGTGAGATCTTTATGTCCCATTACACAGCTAATTTTACATATAAATGCACAGCTTAGAAATATGCAAATTTATTTGTTTCCATTCAGGAATTGTCAGAGATTTCCCCCGCCTAAGGTTCTATTTTTCTTTTTAATATTACCTCTTATCACAGTTTTTTTCCCCCTAAAGTTTTATTCAGATCTATTCCATTCAGATCTATTCATATCTTTCTTGTTTAGCTTTTGGATTTTTCCAAATCTGAAAGGGATACATTAAGGTTCCTTATTAGTATTATTATCTATTTTACCCTCTAATTCATCTGAGGGCTAGTTCCATACCCCCAAATATCATTTGAGGCAAATACCTAGACTAGTGAATTAAGAATTGCTCAATATGGACAGAAGATGAGATGCTTTGAGATCCAGGGCCCAAGAAAATAATCATCATAATAAAGGAATTAGAACTGTGAACAATAGGGGAAAAAAAACAAGGGGGAAAATAAAATTATTATAGATTTAAGGAAGAAAACTCTTAGAAGACCTTAAACACAAAGAGATAAATCAATAGAGAAAGCATGGGTTCAGGCATCTATGAATAAATATAGCAAAATAAAAGAAAATTATCCACTTGGTGAGATAGAGGACTCTGTCAGATTTTAAAATATGAAACCACAATATGTGTTCCTAAATAGTATAAAAAGAGAAATGAGAACTGTGAGAGGAAAAAGATATATCGTATACAGCAAAAATATGGTTAGAACAGGAAAACTGGAAAATGAAAATGGCAAGTTTCACCAAAGAAAGAATAATGGATTGGAAATACAAATACAGAGAAATAAAGGGCAATCTTGAACAAGAGAAACAAACAAGCAAGCAAAAAAAATCCAATAATGTTAAAAGAAAATATGATCACTTTGCAAGCTTAAGGATAGGATGCATAGAGTAAAATCAAAAATTAAAAAATCATGGGTCTCCCAGAAGATACAATAGGACAACCTTCCCCCAGCTTTCCCCAAAACACTTTAAAACTATATATAAGTAAAAGGCAATATCATAAACAAATCAGGAAAGCATGGAATAGCTTACCTGTCAGACTTATGGATAAGGGAAGAATTTAGAGAGCATTACAAAATGTAAAATGGATAGTTTTAATTATATAAAATTGGAAAGTTTTGTACAATGCAACCAAAATGAGAAGGAAAGCAGAAAATGGGGGAGCATTTACAGTAAATATGTATGATAAAGGCCTCATTTCCCAAATATATAGAAAACAGAGTCAAATTTATAAGGATACAGGGTATTCCCTAGTTGATATATGGTCAAAAGATATGAACAGGCAATTTTCAGACAAAGAAATCAAAGCTATCTATAGTCATATAAAAATGCTCTAAATCACTACTGATTAGAGAAAATTCAAATTAAAACAAATCTGAGGTACCATCTCATACCTATCAGATAGGATAATATGTCAGAAAAGGAAATTGGTTAAGAGAGGATTCCAATCTTTATGTTCCTCCCTCTAACACTTCAATTTGTTTTTATTTTATGACATTTCCCTTAGTTATCCCTCTCTCCCCCTCTGCCTTTTTGCTATTCCTTTCCTTTTTCTGTTCCCTCCTCTTCTCCTGTGAAATTATTACATTTTTTTCTGCCAAAACGTTTGTGGGAAGCAGAGTATAATTGTGTTCAATCAATTGTGTTTAACTTAGGAGGAAAGGATAAAAGTGACAAAAATATTTGTGGGAAAACTGGGACACTAATGCATTGTTGTTGGAGTTGTTAACCTATTCAACCATTTTGGAGAGTAATTTGAAATATAAAATCATGCCTTTTGATCCAGCAATATCACTACTAAGTCTATATCCCAAAGAGAAAAGAACTTATTTGCACAAAAATATTATAGTAGTTCTTTTTGTGGTGGCTAAGAATTGGAAATTGAGGAATGGCTAAACAAATGCTGAAAATGATTGGAGGGGGATGGGAGAGAGGAGTGGGGGAACATATATAAGGAATAGGCATACAATTGCCTATGCATAGGCAATTCCTAATTATAGAGAGGCTCTATGTAAGGTAGTGAGGGATTATCATTAAGTGATTTGAAAGGAGGCAGAATAAAAATCTAAAGATCTTTTTCCCCACACCCTTTTTTTTTTTTTTTTTTGCTTTTTGCTGAGGCAATTGGGGTTAAGTGACTTGCCCAGGGTCACACAGCTAGGAAGTGTCTGAGACCAGATTTGAACTCAGGTCCTCCTGACTTCAGGGCTGGTGCTCTAACCACTGCACCACTTAGTTGCCCCTGCCACACCCTTTTTCAAGGAAGACTTTCATTCCTACCAGAAGGGAAAGCATTCTTCTCTTTCAAAGAGAAGAGGTACGTGGCTAAAAGCATATCTGTTTGCTCCCTTAATATTGTTTATCTATGGGATTCCATCTTGATTGCTTTGTAATTTCTGGGGAAAGGGAGAACCCAAATTTATATCCAAGACTAGACCTCTTTCCCACCTCACAATAAACATACAGAACAAATAGTAAAAGAGTCCAATTATTCAGATCATAGTAAAGCAGAAATCAGAGAAGGTATATGTAGAAAAGAATATATATCAGATAATACATAATTAAGGAGCTTTCCCTTTGGGAGTAAGGTAATTCAACTCAACTGAGAGAGGGTCCTGGATCTTACCCAAAACTTCCTCAAGTCTCTAGAGTAGCAATCTGGAAATAGGGACCTAACAAAGCCTACCAGCTCCTCTCATATTTTTGCAGAATCTTTCCTTCAGCGATCTAAAGTAAGACTGACTTCTGTCATCTTCTCTCTGGAAGCCAACTTCATGCTATGCTTAAAGGCATCTTCAGATTCTTGCTTGAAGAGTCTAGAAGGGAGATTCCTGTTTAAAGAGACCTTAAAGAGGGATCTCTTTAATTCTGCTGCACCCCTTATATAGATTAGATCATTCACTCCCCACAAATAAGGTGATATTCTCATACCAAAAGATTTTGGCTGTGAACGGATACAGCCATTCTGGAGAACAATTTGGAGCTATGCTCAAAGAGTTATCAAACTGTGCATACCCTTTGACCCAGCAGCATTTCTATTGGGCTTATATCCCAAAGAAATCATAAAGAAAGGAAAAGGCCCCACATGTGCAAGAATGTTTGTGGCAGCCCTTTTTGTAGTGGCTAGAAACTGGAAATTGAATAGATGCCCTTCAATTGGAGAATGGCTGAATAAATTATGGTATATGAATACTATGGAATATTATTGTTCTGTAAGAAATGACCAGCAAGATGATTTCAGAGAGGCCTGGAGAGACTTACATGAACTGATGCTGAGTGAAATGAGCAGAACCAGGAGATCATTATACACGGCAACAACAGTACTATATGACGATCAATTCTGATGGACAAGGCTCTCTTCAACAATGAAATGTTTCAAACCACCTCCAATTGTTCACTGAAGTAAGCCATATACACCCAGAGAGAGGGATGCGAAATGTGGACCACAACATAACATTCTCATACTCCTTGATTGATGTTTGCTTACATTGTGTTTCCTTTATCTGATATATCGTTTGTGTAGATAAGATTTTTCTTGCACACCAATGATAAGTTTGGAAATATGTATACATATATTCGATTTGCCAATATTTTAACATAATTAACATGAAGTGGATATCCTGCCATCTAGGGGAGGGGTGGGGAGTTGGGGGAAAAATTTGTAACGGAAAGCTATGTAAGGGTTATTGTTGAAGAATTACCCACACATATGTTATGCAAATAAAATAAAAATTAAAAAAAAAAGATTTTGGGACTATGATTACATATACTATAATAAATAAAAGAACTGCTTGAAATTTCTGAAAATAGAAAATGAAATATCAATTGAAAGAATTTATAGATTGCCTCCAGGTTATACACACACACACACACACACATATGTGTGTATATGTATACACATATATATGTGTGTGTATATATATATATATACACATATACAACTTATGATAAAAACCAAGACATGTAATGATTAAATTTAATATTTAAATTCAGAAACAAGTTGCAAATAATTTTCCAGAAAAAAAACCTTTACTATAAAGGAAAGGAAATTTGAATAATACAAGACCATTTTGTACCTCTCAGAAAATCCCAGAAAGGATAGAATAATTGTTTTATGAAGAATATTGGAAAAGATGGCGGAGATCAGACAGGACCTGAAATAACTCAATCATCAGAACTGCCCAGCACCTGAAATAACTCAATCAACAGAACTGCCCAGCACCTGAAATAACTCAATCAGCAGAACTGCCCAGCACCTGAAATAACTCAATCAGCAGAACTGCCCCAGGGCAAATTAAAGCAGCTGTCCCACCTTTGCCCTAAACAGACCTCATACCTTTAAAAAAATGAATAAAAAATCAAAAAGAGCTCTCACCATAGACAGCTTTTATGGAGAGAGGGAAGAACAGACCTCAAATCCTGAGGTCCCTAAAGGTAAAGCAACTCCAGAAAAAGCCCCAAAGAGAGACATAAACTGGGCTCCATGCCACAAGGCTTTCTTTGAAGATTGCATAAAGAATCTTAAAAGAGAGTTAGAAGAAACATGGGGAAATGAAATGCGATCACTGCAAAATAAAATGGAAAAAATGGAAAAAGACTACAATGAACAAATTGGCCAATTACAAAAGAAGCTAAAAACAGTAACTGAAGAAAACAAGACATTAAAAATTAGAATCGAACAAATGGAAGTGAATGATTCATCAAGACTTCAAGAATCAGTCAAACAAAAACAAAAAAATGAAGATAGGAAAAAAAACATGAAATATCTCCTAGGAAAAACAACTGACCTGGAAAATAGATCTAGGAGAGACAATCTAAGGATTATAGAGCTTCCTGAAAGCCATGATGAAAAAAAAAGAACCTAGACACTATCTTCCAGGAAATCATAAAAGAAAACTGCCCTGATATTGTAGAATCAGAAGGCAAAATACTTATTGAAACAATCCACTGATCACCTCCTGAAAGAAACCCCAAAATTAAATCCCCCAGAAATATCGTGGCTAAATTCCAGAACTATCATATCAAGGAAAAGATATTACAAGAAGCCAGAAAGAAACAATTTAAATATGGAGGAGCCACAATGAGGATCACACAGGACCTAGCAGCTTCTATTTTAAAGGATCAAAGGGCCTGGAATCAGATATTCTGAAGGGCAAAGCAACTTAAATTACAGCCAAGAATAAGTTATCCAGCTAGAATGAGCGTTATTTTCCAGGGAAGAAGATGGTCATTCAATGATATAGGAGAATTTCACTTATTTCTAATGAAAAGACCAGAACTGAACAAAGAGTATTGGAGCTCTGAATGCAGCCTAGCATGACCTACCCTACAGATTTGTAATTAACCACAAATGAAAAAATATAGATGTTTATTGGTGAAAAAGTTTTTGAAACATTTTTAGAAAGAAAACCAGACCTGAAGAGATTATTTTTTTTCTTGATGGACACAGACAACAGAAATTCATGAGAGGTTAACGACTGCAACAGCAAAGAAAATCAAGAGCAACAGAATAACAGTAGAAAGACCAGTCAGAGACTTCAAAAGGATTTAAGGCAGAAGTCATATGGAAGTAACAGTAAAAATACAGATCTGGGACACTATGCTTTATTTATTTATTTATTTATTTATTCATTCATTCATTCATTTATTTATTTATTTGTTTTGCTGAGGCAATTAGGGTTAAGTGACTTGCCCAAGGTCACACAGCTAGGAAGTGTTAAGTGTCTGAGGCCAGATTTGAACTCAGGTCCTCCTGACTTCAGGGCTGGTTCTCTATCCACTGCATCACCTAGCTGCCCCCGATCTGGGACATTATGGACAGAAACGAGAGATAAACTGCCTGCAGATAATTTTTTTTTTTGGTGGAAAGACATTAAGCAGTGAAAGGGAGAAGAAATAAGAAGGGGGGAATAAAAAGATAGAAGGGAATGTGTGATAAACATGGGTCATATTGAGATAGAAATGAGGAGAAGATCCTATGATCCCAAGAGAAGAATTTAGGAGAAGATAGAAAAAGAACAGAAAGGAGGGAGGTCTTCCTCTGGTAATAGGATGGATGTGCTCCCTCCTGTTTCATTTGTGGGTTTTTTTGAGAACTATTTGGTCATATCCTTTAACTACTTTTCTATTGGGGAATGACTATTAGTTATTATATGTATATCAAATCATTTTCAGAGATTTCTCTTCCCATCTGACTACTTTTTTTTTTATCTCAATGCATTAATTTTGTCTGTGCTGAAGTTTTTCAGTTTCATACAATCAAAGTTATTTATTTTATCTGGTTATATTTGTCTCTATCTCAACTGATTAAGAATGCGTTTTCCATCTGTAGCTTTGAGAAGGATGGGATTTGCTTTTTTTTTTTCTAATGTTCATATTGTTGGATCATTTCTATTAAGATTGTGTATCTGTATTGAGAAATATTGTGTAAGGTGATGGTTTAAGTCTAATTTTTGATAGACTGTTTTTTAGTTTTTTTTTTCAGTTTTTATCAAATAAGAAGTTTTCTCTTCCCAGGTTATTTATATTTTCCACTATATCAAACACAAAGTTATTAAGTTCATATTTCCTCTTACTTTCCCTTGTCTAGTCTGTCCTATCTCTGTATTTTTAAATGAGTTCTGATAACTGCTACTGTTAAAATATAGTTTGTGGTCTGAAAATGCTATATACATGAAAATATTTACTGCAACACTTTTGGAGATAGCAAAAATTGAAAACAAACTAGATGCCCATTTTTGGGGAACAGCTAAACAAATTGTGATACATGAATTTAATGGAATAGTTAATTGCTATGAGAAATTTTATGGGTCAATGGAAATATGGAAAGATCTTCTCCCTGACTTTCCAACAGATTTGAGAAATCATCCCATCATTTACTATTAGACTGTTTTCTTGGTATTCACAATCTCCAGAAATTGATCATTCTGTAAAAGGAAATCAACTTTAAAACTCTCACTCTCTTAGATTCTCTCTCCCTAGATGTAGGACTTCATCATGGTCCAAGTTGGATAATCTTCCCCATTCCCTCCTCTCCACTTACATTTTTCAATTTCTATATGTTATCTTTTCTGATTAGATCATGAATTCCTTGAGGACAGGGACTATCTTTGTATCCCAAGCAATTGGCATAGTGCCAGTAGCACTTAAATGCCTTACACATTGTAGATGCTCAATGAATTTCTATTTACTTAGAAAGATCCACATAAACTAAGGCTGAGTGAAGTAAGCAGAGTTATGAAAGCAATATACATAATTACTACAAAAATGTTAATTGGAAAAAATGATCATGCACCAAAAAATCAAAAGTGAATGTAACAAAATTATAAAAATCAACCATAACTTGAACAGGGTGGAGAATTTACATGTGTTATATATTGCATATGTTTTCAGACTTTTACATTATCTGTTCTAAAGTGTTAGTTTTCTTCAACATTCTTTTCATTCTTTATCTTTTGCTATTTTTCCCATAGTTCCTATATTGAGGATTTTTTTCTCTTAGTGTTGTTACCTGAATTTGTTGTGGGGTTGCTATCTTTCTAAGGATTTTTCTTCCACTTAGGCATCTCTTTGAAGTTTTTCTTGATTTGCTAGTATTTAGGTTAGTGGAGAGGGACAGAAGGAAAACTGCATGTGATCCAAGTTGCAAAACTAAATGGTGTGAGCATGACCTATCTGATGCTGAGTATGGTGGGCCAGATTAGGTCCTCCCTCAAGGAACTCTGAGACTACTCCAATGTTGCACTATTTCAGGGATCTCCCAAGGACCTCTCCCCTATCTTGGGGCCTTTCCCCCGCTGCCAATACAGGGTCTACTCTCATGCTGAATTCCTATCACTGATTTTAGAGTCTGTTCATACTGGTTCCCACCAATAGTTTTAGAGACTATTCATGCTGGGATTTTGCTAAGGGCTTTTCTCCTACAGCTGGGTTGGGGCCATTGATTTCCTTCAGATCTTTCCTGGAATGTTCCTAGGCTGTTCTCAGATGGGTTTGACCTATGTTTAGGAACAATTGGTTGTAACTGAATTTAATCTCTTTTTGGCTCATGCTAGGAGTGTTAGGCTGGACCTTCTTTGTACATTTGAGGCTGCTCTCTCTCTCTCTCTCCAGGTCAACTCTTGTAGGCACAGGCATTGAACAGACTCAAGATCTCTTTGGCTCAGACCAGGAGTAAAAGTTGGGTTTCCTCCTCTTCCCAAGGTTCTCCCCCCCATTGTTCCATATATGAAATGGCTGCTGACCTTGGACAAGAGTGCTGGGTTCCATTTAAAGTCTCCAGCCTGTGTCCTGTACTCTCACTCTGAAGCTTGTCTATACTTGAATCTCTGCAGATTTTTATGTATTCCTGAGTTGAGTAGGGGAGAATGTCATATCACTAAACTCTAATTGAGCATTTGTGAAGAATCCAGAATCTTTTGTGTCCTAGCACATTGTACTGTTTACTTTTAACAATTCAGGAAAAGACTATGTTAACTACCCTCTGAAGTTTAAAAAAATCTCTTCAGGTAGCAGATCTGTCAAAATGTCTTTCCATGACATGTTGCTAAAATGAAATATTAAATTTCATTTCTTTGTAAAGATCAAAACATTTTCCATTGGACAGACTCTCTCTCTCTCTCTCTCTCTCTCTCTCTCTCTCTCTCTCTTTCTCTTTCTCTCTCTCTCTCTCTCTCTCTTTCTCTCTCTCTTATAAATTCTTTTAGTATTAAGTACTATAATAATCATATCTATATCCAGGAAGTCTCCCTTACTCACCTTACATAAAGCAAGTCTTTGGGTCTAAGGTGACTTGATTCTTCAAATTACAGTCAAAATAACAACAAAAAATGACAAAATGTCATCTATGCCAACTAAAGATCAGGCAAGTTGATCAATGGAGCAATTAATTACATAATACAAAGAAGCAGATTATCATTGCACCATTTTAATTGTTACTATTTTGTGTCTGACTTCTATGATCCCTTTTTTGGGGTTTTCTTTTTTTTTCTTTTTTTTTCATAGACAAGGTAAGATTTAATTGGAGTCATAAATGTTTGGATATACTTTTGACATGTATATTTCTTGATATAATTTTTTATTCTAAATTATGGTATATGAATGTTATGGAATATTATTGCTCTGCAAGAAATGACCAGCAAGACGATTTCAGAGAGGCCTGGAGAGACTTCCATGAACTGATGCTCAGTGAAGTGAGCAGAACCAGGAGATCATTATTCACGGCAACAACAATACTATATGAGGTTCAGTTCTAATGGACATGACTCTCTTCAATAATGAAATGCTTCAAACCAGTTCGGTGGTTTGTTCGGTGAAGAGAGCCATATACACCCAGAGAGCAGGATGTGAAATGTGGACCACCACATGACATTTTCATGTTCTCTATTGAGGTTTGCTTGCATTGTATTTCCTTTCTCTGATTATTCTTTCTTGTAGATACAATTTCTCCTGCACAAAAAATGATGCAATAACTATACGTATATTCGATTTCTTAAGTATTCTAACATAATTATCATGTAGTGGATATCCTGCCATCTAGGGGAGGGGTGGGGAGTAGAGGGGAAAAATTTGTAACAGAAAGCTTTGTAAGGATTAATGTTTAGGAATTACCCGTATATATGTTTTGCAAATAAAAAGTATTAATAAAAAATGTAAAAAAATATACATATATATAATTTTTTATTCTATATGAACTGATAGTATGGATATATTTATTCTTCAGTGGATATTTTTTTCATTTGGCCAAATGTATTTTTTAAGAATTGCCTTCTGTTTCCAAGCTGTTGATTCTCTCTTGTATACCTTGTGTACCTCGAATACCTAACCCCTCTCCCAAGTTCCAGTCTAAATCATGCACCTAGAGGTCTCAATAATACTTAAAAATCATTATATCCAACACTGAGGTCTTTTCCCCTAAATATTCTTTTTGACTTAATTGGGGTTTTCTTGGCAAAGATACTGGAGTATGACATTTCCCTTCCTAGCTCATTTTACATATGAGGAACCGAGGCAAACAGGGTTAAGCTTTTCTAGGGTCATACAGTTAGTTTGTATCTAAGGCCCAGTTTGAATTCATGAAGATGTGTTTCAGATTCTAAATCCAGTGGTCTATCCACTGCACCACCTAGCTGCTCCTTTTAATACCATGGTATTCAATAAATTCAAAGATTATAACTACAAGAAAAAGTACTCATAGTAACAAAATTTACTAGAAAAATTCAAAAACAGTTTGGTAGAAATTAGATTTGGTTTGCACACATTTTAACAAGACAAACTCCAAATGCGTATGTGACCTAAATATAAAATCTCAATCCTAAAAAATTAGAGGAGCAAGGAAGAAAATATATTTTAAAATTATGACTAAAGGAAGAATTCATGACCATAGAATGTATACATATGTATAAGTACACACTCATATATGTAATTATATTTTTAATAAAAAAACCTTTTATTTTATGGTCTTTGATTCATATATGTATATATATATATGTTCATAACTACAAGGAACTTAAAATACATATATAAACATCTGTAGACTTTTATATACTCATATACATGCACATGCATGTATACATTCATAAATGTATATATGCTTATATCCCTTGTGAATACACATAGATATGTGAATCAAGGAATATAAAATGAAAATTCTTGATTCTATACAAGGGAAAAGTATTTTTGCAACAAAATCAATGCAATTTAAATTATAAGGAAACAGTCAAGTGGAAAAAAATCTTTGGAGTAAGTTTTTCTAAGATCTGTTACCAGAGATATAGAAGGAACACATTCAAATATTTAAAAATTATACCCAATTTCCCATTAGATCAAAGGATGTGAACAAGCAGTCCTCAAAAGAAGAAATCAGAGTGTTACAGTAGATAACACGCTGACCATAAAATCAGAAAGATTTGAGTTAAAATCCAGTCTTAGATGCTTATTGACTATATGACCTTGAAACTCTGTTTTACACAGTTTCCCTATCTGTAAAATGGCACCTACCTCCTAGGTTGTTGTAAGGGTTGTTGTTTTTTTTTTTTTTTTAAATATCTTTTTTTCCTCCAGCAAATATTTATTGAGCACATATTTCCTGTAAAGCGTTTGCTTTAGAAGCAAGCCTGATCCTGTTGATGGGTTCAATACAGTTCAACAGTATACTTACTCCTTCACTTGCTTATAGCAATAAGGAATTTTATAATCACAAAACAAGGATTTTACAAGTAAAATAGAGTTGGTGGTATTCATTCTTCATTTCTACACTCTTTAAAGAATAGACAAAGTGAATATTTCATTAAAATGTTTCCTGAGAGATTAAAAATTTGAAAGCCAAAATGAATCCTTAGATAAGTAGTCTATGTGTGGGTGAGGAGTGCATCAGTTCCAGTATATCACTGCAATTATCTCCAGTCATGTGGCTGCAACCTGACAGAACTTGTCATCAACTGCTCATTGACTCCCAATATTCTGCTATATTTTCAAAAGGGAGTGGCAGAGCAGCTGAAATCAGCATTCTTTCATTTTAATTTTCTCTGTGTCTTCATAACTCCTACTTTAATTCATGCTATACAGTTTTAAATTGTTGTATCTTTACAAAAATGAATACTCAATACAAAATTATTTGATCTCAGCTTGCCAAAATTAAACTTGAAGCTGACCTTTTCTATAATTTAACTGATTCTTTATTGTAGTTTATTTTTTTCTGTTTAGCATGATGCAGTGGAAAGAGCAGTGAATTTGGAGTCAGAAGACCTGGATCCATAACTTGCCCTTGCTACCTTGATCAAAGCATCTAACTACTTTTTATTGTCACTTGAAAAATGAGGGGATTAGATTAAATGATCTCAGATTCTATGAGAACCTATGATCATTTCACCACAGAATTTTTTAATCAAGAAAAATCTTCATGTATATGCAGTATAACTCATAGATGAAAATGAATCCCTTGCTAATCCTGGACAAATGGTTATCCGGCCTCAGCTGGGATACTTTCAGTGATAGAAAATCCATCCACTACTTCTTGAAATGGAAAGTTAAATAATTATCTTTATTCAATCAAAAATATCACTATCTGGGTATTTTTTGAAAAAATTACCTAAATTCTTCAAATCATAATGCCCAAAACTAATGCTTTACATACGGACAGTGCTCAGTAAATATTTGTTGAATAAATGGATAGTTGGTGAATGACTCAGCTATTCTCAGATCAAGGATGTTTTTTGTTAGTCCTATGTTAAGTTGGAAATTTATATTAACTGTGTGATGTTGTTTATCAGGGATTTTGAACCTTTATTGTACCCCATTAATCTTAACTTACCACAACATAACAATCATAGGAAGCAAAATTTACTAGTATTAAAATATGTGCATTTATGTATAAAGTAATTTTTAAAGAGTCTCTTTCCATAAATATAATGCTACCCAACTCTGTCTGGAAGAAGGAGAAAGAGGAAAATAAGGAGAAAAAGAAGGAGAAAGATGAGAAGGACAAGGTCTCAGGAACAAGTAGGCTGAGGAGAAGGACAAGGAGAAAGACTAGGAGGAGGAGGAAAAAAGGGAAAAGAAGGGGAAGGGAGGAGAAGAGAAGAGAAAAGATGAGAGGAGAAAAGAAGAGATGAGAGAAGTTTTGAAGACCTGCTCTGCTGTGGCATTTATTCTTCCTAACTTAATGAGGAATATAGAAGTCAGCTCAGAAACAGAGGAGAATGAGATTGACAACAGGCAGGATCAAACAGCACACCTAAAAGTGCAGTAGGGATCAGAGCCTGGCTCTGACAAATTTGGGAACTAAAGCTGGAGAAATACATTAGCTCAAGAAAATCAGCCACTAGAAGTCCAGAACTACACAAATCTCCAGCCTAGAAAGAGAAAGAATGTTACCATATTAAAAAGTAAAGGCTATAAGGGGAAAATATTTTTCATAGGGATTATATTAATATCCAGAAGAAACTAAGCTATTTATATCTATATCTATCTGTCTAACTATGGTATACATATATATATATGTATATATATTAAAAAATAAATAAAAGCTCTGGAGTATAGTATTAGGAGAGAGATATAGCTTAGAACAGAAAATTGTAATTTTACCCAAATTAAATAAATTAAAACAGATCAAACAAAAATCAATGACTCCATGAGAACAAAATCAAAAGGTTGAAAGAATAGAAGAAAATGTCAGCTATCTTATACCAGAACTTCCTGATCTTGGAAAGAGGTTATCCAAATCATTGGCTTTCCTGAAAAACATGATTTAAAAAAATCTTGGATAAGATATTTCCTAAATAAATAAATAAAATAAGAAAATGATCCAGATCTATTAGAATCAAAGGAAAAAAGTAGAAATAGAAAGAATCTACTGATAGTGAACAAAAAAGAAAAAAATCTCAGAAAAATCAGACTAATTCTAGGGTTTCTTAGTTTTTTGTTTTTTGTTTTTTTTTTTAAAAAGAGCATGTAGAGAAAGATGGAAAAGAGGCTCAGTTCAAATACAAAAAGTCTGGATCACACAAGACCTGAAAATGAAACCTTGGCATATAATATTCCAAAAGGCAAAAGATTGGCTTATAACAAATGACTCTAAAAAGTGTTAGAGGGGAAATAGACCTTTAACGGAAAGGACTTTCAAGAATTTCAAGAAAAGACTAGCACTGAATAGAAACTGAATAGAAACCGTGTAGAAATTGAAGTATAAATACTTCAGTCAAGAAACACTTAAGAAAGCAAAACTTTTTGATCAGCATTAATATTATAATAAAGTGAGAAAAAACAATATCCCTTCAGAACCTTAATACCTTCACTGAGTATTGAAGGAATTAGACAAACAAAAAAAAACAGATGACTTAGGATTCTGTGGATGTTAAGAGGTGAAAGAAAAGAAGATAAAAGGAATTATAATTAGTATAAAGAAGAGGAATAAGAGTGTGAATCTTAATTCTCTCTAATTCTTTTAATTGGAGTGTATGAGCAGAATATACAAACATGAAGGGTGCAGAAAGGAAGCATCATATGATTATCAGTCTTATCTGAGCAGCAAAGAAGAGTTGAACATACACAGTTTGGCATAGAAATCAAGCTCAAAAGTGGAAAAACAAAGATAGGATATGAGGTTTAAAAGGAGGATAATACAGGAAAAGGAATAGTTAAGAGATTCAGTTAAAACACAGTCCTGGTTCTGATCAAGCATGGGAATTAAAGAAGGAAAAAAAGTCATTAATTAGAATCTAAGTGAATGCCTATCAGTTAACAATGGATGAACAATGAATGAAAGGAAAGATTATTGTGGAGTAAGAAGTGATGACATTTTTTAAAATAATGGGAAATATAAATTGATGCAGAATGTGAGTAGAAACAGGAGAATAATTTCTTTTTTTTATTAAAGCTTTTTATTTGTATAACATATATATGGGTAGTTCCCCAACATTGATCTTTACAAAGCTTTCTATTACAAATTTTACCCCCAGTCCCCTCCCCTCCCCTAGATGGCAGGAAGTCCACTACATGTTAATAATGTTGAAATGCTTGAGAAGTTATGCAAGGAAAATCCTATCTACAAGAAAAAAAAAAGAATCAGAGAAAAGCAACACAATGCAAGCAAATGTCAATAGAGATCATGAAAATGTTACATTGTGGTCCATATTTCATTTCCCTCTCTCTGGGTGTATATGGTTTTCTTCAGTGAACAATTGGAACTGGTTTGAGACAATTCTTTGTTGCAGAGAGCCATATCCATCAAGGAGAATAATTTCTATAAAAAAACTTTGTGAAGAAAAATAGTCATATCTCTACATGACCTACGATGAATAATGTTATTCATCTCCTGATAGAGAAGTGATAAATTGAAGATACAGAAGAGACTTAGATATGACCACTATGTGAATTTATTTACTATCCTTATTGATATTGTTATTGTTGTTGTTTTTTAATTTCTCTCAGTTTTTTTTTTATCGGGGAAGAGTATTGGTTAGGAGAAAAAATATTAACAATAGCGGTGACGTACACAAAAAAGAAAGTCATTAAAACATTTTTAGATGACATAGAAGGAAACAAGAAAAATCAGAAGGAAGCACAAAAAAGCAGGACAATTATGTAAATAGCATTGGAATTATTATGTACTTAGAAAAAGTTATATTTTATTTTCCCCCAATTGCATGTAAAAATCAAATTTTGACATTTAAAAAAATATTTTGAGTTCCGACTTCTATCCCTCTCTTTCTTCTTCCCCCACCCTGAGAAGGGAAGCAATCTGATTTAGATTATACATGTACAATCATGTGTAACATTTCCATATTAGTCATTTTGTTTAAGAAAACTCATGCAAAGGAAAGAAAGAAAGGAAGAAAGAAAAAGAAAAAATAAAATGTTTCATTTATATTCAAATGGCATTTCTTTCTCTGAGGCAGATAACATTTTTCATTGAGTCCTTTGGGATTGTTTTGGATTATTGTATTGCTGGGAATAGCCAAGTCATTCATAGTTCTTCATTGTATAATATTGCTCTTCCTGGGTACAATGTTCTTCTATCTATGCTCACTTTATTCTGCATCAGTTCATGTAAGTTTTTCCAGGTTTTCTGAAATCATCCTGCTTATCATTTT
The DNA here is from genome assembly GCA_023553655.1 of Myrmecobius fasciatus. NCBI lineage: Eukaryota > Metazoa > Chordata > Mammalia > Dasyuromorphia > Myrmecobiidae > Myrmecobius > Myrmecobius fasciatus. The sequence goes on from JAJPUD010000145.1 coordinate 69,596, forward strand.
TTTGTAACATAATAAAATTCTATTACAATCTTATGTCACATCTTGCTCAGCTATTCCTCAATCAATGAATATGCTCTCAATTTCCAATTCTTAGCTATTACAAAAAGAGCTGCTACAAATATTTTTGTACAAGTAGGTTCTTTTCCCTTTTTGGGGATGTCTTTGGAATATACACCCAGAAGTGGTATTACTGGAGCAAATTTTATTCAATTTTATAGTCCTTTGTGCATAATTCCAAATTGCTCTCTAGAATGGCTGGATTAATTTACAACTTCCCCAAAAGTGCAATAGTGTCCCAGTTTTTTATATTTCCTCTAACATATATCATTTTTCTTTTTTGTCATATTAGCCTACGTGATAGATATGGTCCCTCAGAGTCATTTTAATTTACATTTCTCTAATCAATAATTATTTAGAGCATTTTTTCATATTATGATAGATAGCTTTGAATTCTCCCTTTGACCACTTATTAGTTGTAGAATGACTTATGTTCTTATAAATTTGAATCAGTTTTAGTCAAATATTTGAGATTCTTTATCAAAGATACTAGCTATAAATTCCTCCCAGTTTTCTGCTTTCCTTTTAGTTTTGGTTAAAAAAATTATAAAATTATTAAAGAAGTATTATGTACTTTTTAAAAAAGTGGCATGAAATGGAGAAACGATCTTATAAATAACTTTTGTTTTTTGTCAAATATATGGAAATTCTTTTTCAGTGTTTAAATTCATAACAAGAAAAGAAAATTTAAAAAAAAAGAAAAAGATTTCAGTTGTTCGGTCATGTTCAACCTTTTGTCATCCCATAGACCATAGTGTGTTAGACCCTTCTATACTCCATTATCTTCAAAGTCTGTCCAAATTCATGTTCATTATTTCTATGACTCTATCCATTTCATCTTCTGCCATTCCTTTTTCCTTCAATCTTTCTCAACATCAGGGTTTTTTTCCCCCGTGACTCCCATCTTCTCATTATATAGCCAAAGTATTTAAGCTTCAGTTTGGGTATATGACCTTTCAGTGCTTGGCCTGAATTAATTTTTTAAAATATTGACTGATTTGATCTCCTTTTTGTCTACGTGACTCTCAAAAGTCTTCTCCAGCATCACAATTCAAAAATATTGATTTGGTGATGCCTAGCTTTCTTTATAGTCCAACTCATAGCTACACATTGATAATGGAAAAAAGCATCGCTTTGACTATATAGAGCTTTGTCAGCTAAGTGACGTCTCTCCTTTTTAGTATGTTGTCCAGATTTGCCACAGCTTTCTCTCCAGTTTTTTGTGGCTGCAGTTGCTATCTGCTGTGACTTGTGAGCCCAAGAATGCTAAGATTTAAAATTTTTAAAAAAGACTCAGATTCTTGAGTTTATATTTTTGAGAAATATAACCCCCAAAATATATACAACAATTTAAATAGAAAGAATAACCAAGGGGCAGCTAGGTGGTGCAGTGGATAGAGCACCAGCCCTGAAGTCAGGAGGACCTGAGTTCAAATCTGGTCTCAGACACTTAACATTCCCTAGCTGTGTGACCCTGGGCAAGTCACTTAACCTCAATTGCCTCAGGGAAAAAAACCCATAAAATATTCACAATCCAGTACAAACTTGGTCCCAGAAAAGAGATATGAGAAGATGATTTTCATTGTTTTTTTGCAGGGGCAAAAGGTCGATGAGTGTAGAACTCATGTAATATTCATGAGTGTAGAACATTTAATGCCTGATATTTTTAATGTCTTGATAGATTTTTCTGAATTTTTTTCTTTTTCCTCTTAAAAATTATTGTAAGAGATGTGACATGATTTCTGAGTCATTTTAATTTGCATTTCTCTAATCAATAGAGCATTTTTTCATATGATGATAGATAGCTTTGAAAGGAGGAAAGGAAAATCTAAAGAACCAAAATATGTCAATAAAAATCTATTGCTTGGTTTTACTCAATCCCATTTCCCTTAAAGTGATCTTGGTGCCTCAGTGGATAGAGCAACCTGGTCTGGAATCAAGAAGATGAGTTCAAATCTGGTCTTAGACATTTCCTAGCAGTGTGAACTTGGGAAAGTCATTTAGCCCCTGTTTGCTTCAGTTTTCCTCATCTGTAAAATTAGTATAACATCTACCTTGCCAGGCTTGGGAAGGATTCCTTGTGAGACTTAAATTAGATAATAAAACATATAGAACAGTTCCTGATATATAGTAACTACTATATAACTGTTAGCTATTATTATTAAACTATAGTATGCCTAATCAATTTTAATCATAGGCCTTAGACTATATGAAAAGCTTTTGGAAAAGTAAAGTAAAATTGAATCTATTCCAATTGGTGGACAGATTTTATCATATTCTGTGTGTCCTATATAAAAGCATCTCTTTTTCTCCCAATAGTATTTTATTTTTTCAAATATATGGAAAGATAGTTTTCAACATTTATTTTTGTAAGATTTTTGTGTTCCAAATTTTTTCTCTCTCCCTCTCTTATCTGTCCCCTCCCCAAGAAAGTAAACAATCTGATATAGGTTAAACATGTACAATCAATTCAAATAAGTCTTTCCAGACTTTTCTGAAATCAGCCTGCTCATCATTTCTTATAGAACAATAATATTCCATATTTTCATATTCTATAACTTATTTATCCATTCCCCAATTGATGACATCCCCTCAATTTCCAATTTCTTGTCACCAAAAGAGCTGTTACAAACATTTTTGTACACATATATCCTTTTCTCTTTTTTATGATCTCTTTGGGATACAGAGCCAGTAGAGACAGTGCTGGATCAAAGGGTATATACAATTTGATAGCCCTTTGGGCATACTTCCAAAGTGCTCTACATCAACAATGCATTAGTGTCCCAGTTTCCCATATCCCCTCTAACATTTATCATTATCTTTTCCTATCATATTAGCCAATCAGGCTAACAGATTTGATGTGATACCTCAAAGTTGTCTTAATGTGCATTTCTCTAATCAATAGTGATTTAGAACATTTTTTCATTTCTATAAATGATAAAAGCCTCTCTTTTATTGGAGTCAGGGAATTCCAGAAACTGGAATAAATGAGGCTTCTTGAAACACCCCTAAGAAGAAACCACCCAGGGAAGGAGCGGAAAAAGAAAGGATACAGGCTTCAACCTTGAACAGGTTTCTTCCCCCCAACTCTATCTTTATGAGCTTTGAAGGGTCTGGATGTTTTTGGTTTTCCCATTTTCTCATCATAAGACAGCAGTGGTTTGTGACAATGTTTGAATCCTGAGTCAAGGACAGACTGGACACCAAGATTCAGTGTGTTTAAGAAAAACTTCTTGAGCATAGTAGGAATTGTAGAACTGGTCTTCTGGCTGCCAAAAACTGTGTTTGCCACATTGCTAATTAAACTTATACTCACTAGACTTTATATGTACTTGTGAGAGAATGTCATAGCCTTTGGAAGGGGGATGTTTTGTACCAATTGTTCTTTTTTTTAAGCTTTTTATTTTCTAGATATATACTTAGATAATTTTCAACATTCACTCTTGCAAAACCTTGCATTAAAATTTTTTTATTCCTTCCTTCCCCCTACCCTCTTCTTTAGACAGCAAGTAATCCAATATAGGTTAAACATGTGCAATTCTTCTCTATATATATTTCCACACTTATCATGCTGCACAAGAAAAATCAGATCAAAAAGGAAAAAAAATGAGAGAGAAAACAAAAAGCAAGCAAAGAACAACAACAAAAGTGAAAATACTATGTTGTGATCCACACTCAGTTCCCATTGTCCTCTCTCTGGGTGCAGATGCCTCTCTCCATCAGAAGATTATTGGAACTGTCCTGAATCATCTCATTATTGAAAAGCGTCACATCCAGTAGAATTGATCATTGTATAATCTTCTTGTTGCTGTGCACAATGTTCTCTTGGTTCTACTCACTTCACTTAGCAACAGTTCATATAAGTCTCTCAAGGTCTCTCTGAAATCATCCTGCTGATTGTTTCTTATAAAACAATAATATTCCATAATATTCATGTCATAACTTATTCAAACATTCTCCAACTGATAGGCATCCATTCAGTTTCCAGGTTCTTGCCACTACAAAAAGGGCTGCCACAAACATTTTTGCACATGTGAGTCTTTTCCTCTTTTTTATGATCTCTTTGGGATAAAAGACCAGTAAAGATACTGCTGGATCAAAGGGTATGCACAGTTTGATAGCCCTTTGGGCACAGTTTCAGATTGCTCTCCAGAATCAGTTCACAACTCTACTAATAATGTATGTGTCCCAGTTTTCCCACATCCCTCCAACATTAATCATTATCTTTTCCTGTCATCTTAGCCAATCTGAGAGGTGTGTAGTGTCCCAAATGTTCTTAATGTACTACCTTAGTGAATATTCCTTTCTAAAAGCCACTGAAGGAAAGCTGACGAAAATGACTCTGAGCTGACAATCTTGGGGGATGGAAGGAGGTGGGGAGTACCTAGATAGCAGCTCAATCTAGTGCCATTAAAAATGATCTTGATTGGTCAAAGAAAAGTAGTTGAGCTCTGAAAACCCAAATTGTCAGTAAGAATGGGAGATTGGTTAAAGATCTTAAAATCATACATTTGACATACTATTATTTAAAAATAAAAGCAACTGTATTCATGTCCCTTCAAAGTCTTCATTTTCTCTCAACTGTACAGCTTAGTTTCAACTTTACTATTATCATCATACAACCCCTACCTCCAAGATAAAATCATCACCAGGAAACTCATCTTCACTGAGATCCTTCAGCTTTGGTACTTTGACAAGACCCACAGTTGCCTCTGCTCCTTTGATTGGAAGGCTAAAAGGAGGAACAAAAAAATCTCCTCCTAAAGATCACTCAGAAACTCAGATATCATTTATTATCAGTTATGTGCTTAGTTTCAATTCCACCAGCATCATGACCTATTCCTGCTTTCAGCTTTCTTTTGTATTTGTCTTCCCCTGTTAGAGACTGTAAGCTTCTTAAGAGCAGGGACTTCTTTCTTTTACTTATTTGCATCCCCAGTATATATCACATGCCTGGAATATAGCAGACACTTAATAAATGTTTTTTGTATTTTATTGTATTGCAAGATCAGTCAGTTTAGTAAACTTTCTTGTGCCAAGTCTGAAGGAAATTACCAAAATGTCATAGAAGTTTTATGCAATCACTGTTAACTCTAAAAATACTATAGAGTTCAGACAAGTTATCACAACCAGTTAGCTCTGAAAAGTAGCAGGGCTCACCCATCACAACCATGTTTAGCCCTAAAAAACAAAACAAAACAAAAAATTTAAAAACAGATCCCACAACGGCTATAAACAAAAGGCTTTCTTTATTCCATTAAAGGAGTGTGTGGGACAGTAGCGATCACAAAAACAATCAGAGACTCTCAGAGTCAGAAAAAGTAAAAAGGAGTTTATTACAATCTCCAGAGAAAGGGCAGCTCCCATTGGACAAGGTTTGTCAGTAAAAGGAATGTAAAGTAAAAACTGCAAAACACAAGATTACATAGCCTGAAAGCAGAAGTCCCCACTCCCCAGCCTGGCCTTTTCTTCTATTGTTTGGGGGAGTCCCAGGTTTATATTCTAACTCAGAAATAAAAGGATAAGTTGCCTTTAAAAGAGGTATTTAAATGCTAATTAAGGGGTGGTGGAAAATGGGAGGGAAGGAACACCTGCAGCTTTTCTCTCCCTTTACCCCCAAAGCTCTACTTGTTATTATAAAATCTCAAGCCACAATTAAATATAGTTTAAGGCTATTTTCCTGAAGAGTGTTTTCACTCAGTATATCCTATATGTTCTCTCCTCTTTTATTTATTATCCTTTGAAGACCTCTCACATCATTCTTGATACATTTCCTCAACCATCTTGTTCTGTCTCCAATCCCTCTGGACCTGGTTTGTCCTTTTTCTCTGCTGGGGTCCATCCTTGCCTAATTGGACTTCCCTTTCCAGGTTGTTTGTTCTTTCTTCTGTGTAAATGCAAGTCATCTCCCTGAGGTTAAATTTTCCTTATAAAACCTACTTCTGGGCCATCCCGTGGCTACCACTCTCCTTTGGGTCAGCCCACCACAGCATCTTGCTTTGAGGTGTCTTTTCCCTTTCTCCATACCATGTGGTATCTCTAACTGCATTGTGCTTTCTGACCCCACTTCTCTTACTTATAGCTCTTTTAGCCTGCCAGCTAAGTGCATGCCCCAATCTCATGGGGCACTTCCTTTCTACTGGGCAATTGTGAGTTCCACCAAGGAACTTATAAAATCTCTTTCCTTGCTAACTGTATGTTCTCTAAAATCTATAACAAATCCTGTGGCTTTGTCGTTGCAATTATTTTGACCAGGACCTTTTAATGGTCCTACTCAGCATACAAATTAGAGTTTTGTACCCCCAACTCCCATCTGGGACCATCTATCACCTCAACCATTTGTGTCCCCAGTAATTAGAATAGGTAAACTTTCACAAATAAAAATGCCTATCAGCAACAAGAAAATGCTAAAAAACAAAAACAAAAACAAAACCCAAACAGACAAGATATATGTACCTAGCAACAGATAGATGGCCAAATACTTAATGACTACATATTTTCAGATAGGAAACTGTAAGATCTTATATCTACTGAATACCTGCCCTGATTATAGAAATTTGCTGTAAGAGGAAAAAGTAAGGACATATAATCAAAAACTGGTCTTTTAATCCTCAGCATGAGAATACATATATGACAGGATTCTTAGCTCAGTTTAACAATTCCACCTTATGGCCAGACTCAGGAATAATCAGGCAGGTTCTTACACCACTGGGAAACTGAGTCAGAAGGATTCCACTTAAGCAGAGGCCAAGGTTGTCCTCCCAACTCTTGCCTGGATACTAACCTCCACCTGTAGCAATTTAAGATCATAGTCCTTTGAGTAGATTGTGGCATATTCCTTTCAGATGGTTTATTACTAGCTTGATGATCCATCAGACAATCATATCTGAATTAAAAACTCCAAATAATATTAGCTACAGTCCCAAGAGATTTTATCTCAAATAGCGAGTCTCATTAAACACAGTTTCAGGTGAATTTAGCTGTCAAGGATTACATATCCTAAATGAGTATTGACTATACACTTACATTGATAACAGTAAGAGATTTATCCTAGAAAGTTCACAGCTTATCTTCATATCTAAATAGACGGCTTTAGGGGCAGCTAGGTGGCACAGTGGATAGAGCACCAGCCCTGAAGTCAGGAAGACCTGAGTTCAAATCTGGCCTCAGACACTTAACACTTCCTAGCTGTGTGACCCTGGGCAAGTCACTTAACCCCAATTGCCTCAGCAAAAAAACTCCAAAAACCAAAAATAGATGGGTTTAAAATTCAATATTAAATAAATCATTTCACTTTAAGATGCTCAATAACCAAACTATATCAAAACATGTTATTAAACATCTTTTGGACAAAGACATAGACCACTGTTCTCAGAATCTCCCTAAACAATGGGAACAGTTTTAAAAAGATTTAATACAACCAATTAAACTCATGTAGAATATACTAATTTCACATTAAAGGACTCTATCAGAATTAACATTAATAATTTCTTCATCCTAAAAAATTTTAATTCAATTTCCTCCAATCAAGGAGTCCTTATAAACTTTTCTGTAAATATAAATAAAAATAAATAATTCTGTAAAAATAAAAATAAATATTATTTAATCTCCCCTCCCACCAAAACATTCCTAATTGCAAAGTCAATTTTAGAGGTTATAAATTGTCATTACCAGTCCATTCTTGCGGTTCCTTCACAAGTTCTATAAGCCTAGTGTTCTAAGCTTCCAGATGACAGTCTTACTGAGCTGCAATGTCTGGTAATATATTTCCCATGCTGCTTCTTCCAGGACTCCTGGAATTGCAAACTCCAAAGATGTTGTCTAGGTCAGTAATCCTTGTTTCCCCAAGGGCTAAAAAGGGATGAAGACATGGTCAGTATATGATTCCTTAAAAACATCCATTATCAGAATCATTGGTCTCTACCAATCTATACTTGGATACCATTTGTTCCAATATTATTCCACTAAACCCTCTCGAAGCAGCAGAGCACAGAGGAAAGCTTCTCGCCATCCCCTATATCTCAGTTTCCTCACTAATGCCATTTCATTAAAACCAAATCTAAATATTTTGGAATTAGGCGCCCTCCTTCTTGAGGGATACTTCCTCAATATCTTCTTATTTATCTTTAGACTTATTACACATCTTTCAGATAAAATTTGTTCTACAATTACACATATCCCTATACACCATATTTCTTGCTTTTACTTCTTTGTTAAAGGGAGAAGGCAAGACAAACCTTAAGATTAATATTCTAAATAGCATTAGATTAAATTTCATGAAATTTATACCACATATCCAGCTGGGCCGACAAAATGTTGAAGCACAGCTCATATAATTTTTACAAATTGCCTAATATATAATTTATCAAGCAACATAGTAGCTTAAATATTTTTTCATCTAATTAGGAGATACAACATGCGACCTCTTTAAGTATCAGAAAACCAAAAATTTTTACTTAAAATCAAATTAAATACAGATTTAAATTTCTAATAACAATGCTTCAATATCAAAGCACACATATTTTTCAAATCTTACATCAGAATAAACAAGTCCACAATTTTAGCACACACTAGTTAATAGTAATTATATCATATAATTTTGGAATATCAATTCCAATTTAAACAACATAACCCCAAAATTTAAGGTGGCAAAAAACTACCCTTTCAAGTCCATCTAATTTAAGAAATTGACAGAAAACCTAGAGGAAGAGGGTGGGAGAAACTTGGATCCAGGTCTGTGGTCCAGTGACTAGCTCATCTTCCATGCCAGATATGGGAGGGGACAATGTTAAAGATTTTGGGGCACCAGCACAAACCTCAGAAGAATTGAGGCCAGCCACTGACACTACTCTAGCTGGGATAGATTTTGCAAACCAGAGAAGCTTGGAAAATCCCAGAGTTTTTTTTTTTTTGTTTGTTTGTTTTCCACCTCAAATTATGGCCTCAGAAGACTTTTAATCATGTAAATTAGCCCTACTTAAAAATACAATAGATCAACTAAACTTAGCCATAGACAGTGCCAAAGCAATTTAAAACTTAAGTCTCAAAACCTCTAGAATATGCTAAAATGTTTTAACAATTCTGTAACTTTAACTTTTTCTGCAGACCCAAATTGGCCAGTTCTAAATTCACAGAAATGTCATTTTTTTTTTTTTTTTTTTTTTGGTGTGGCAGTTAAAAACTTTTCTCATTTCAGAACTAGTCCTTTCTCTGTCTAGCTCAAAGCTATTTGTATAAATCCAATTATGTACAAAATAAGCACTTTTAAAATTTCCAACAGTTAGATATTTTCCTTTGTAATTCAGCTGACTGAGAAAAACATAGAAGACAAACAGGCTTACACACACCAACAGCTTTTCTAAATCAATCAAGCTCTTGTTCTTGGCTCCACCTTGGAGTTGAATCAAGGAGGGGAGTTCTGGAGCCAAAGCTTGGATAGTGAAGGCTGCTTTGAATTTATACTCAACCCTCAGGGGATGGACAGTTTACTTCATCCCAATTCTCCCAAAAGAGCTTTTTTCCTGGGACTCCAGATAAGGTTAGAGCCAGCTACTTTCCTTTCCTAAGGTTTGCAGTATCTTATTCTCTTAGTAGAGAACTCACCTGATTTTATCAAAGGAAAATAGTTAATATTGTATAATAATTATATAAACATATAATTATTAATTTTTTGTTTAATAATTCAATAATAAGCAATGATTAATTAATTAATACTAACAACTGATCAATCCTTATGGACTCAAACTGCTTAAGATTTTCCCACTATTAAAGGGAAATGGGAGTCTTTTACAAACTCTGCCTAAATTCTCCCAATCCCAATCCCAATCCCCCAGATAGTTTACCAGTTTCTTGGCAGAGTTTTTTCCCCCTTCACCAGTTTTTGCTCTTCTGGGCTGTGCTGCACAACTTTCCTGACTGATTTCAAACCTTTTCAGCTGGCTTATCTCCTGGTCCAAATTAATCCTTTATCTTTGCTAGCCTACTTCCATTTTTGCTTTCTCTGAGTGTCTCTTTTCAGGAGTTTAACCATTCAGAGTGGGAATTCCTGAGCTAAGTCCAAGGACTAATAGAGAATTCTTCAGAGGGCACCTGCCCAAGGATTCTGTACAGGAGAAACCCCCTCATAAACAGGAAATATTCCAGACAAGTTTCTAAACTGTGTGGGATAGTAGTGTCCACAAAAACAGAGACTCTTAGAATAAGAAAAAGCAAAAAGGGTGTTATTATGATCTCACGAGAAAGGGCATCTCCCATCTGATAAGGTGTCAGGAGAAGGAGGGCAAAGTAAAACTGCAAAATATAAGATTAAATAGCCTTGTGTGGGGCATCTTCAGATACAAACAGGAAGCATTTATTTGGTTTTTACAAGGAGAAGCCCTAGCACTCCAGCTGAGCAGGCATAGAGCCTGTCAGCCCCCATCTCCCAGCATTATACCTGGCCTAGTGAGCTGGAAATAGTGAATTTGGTTAAATAACAAAAGACTTGGTTTCATTGGATGGACTGAAAAGGAAGTAACCATTGACCAATGGTCAGCCATGCTGTCTACTTCATGTGGATCATATAACTTAATGAAGCTTAGACCTAGGGTCTGATCTTTTCTGCCCTACAGTAGCCCTCTGAGAATAGGGATGATGTGACTTCCTGAAACTTAGATCTCATTGTTGAAGAGAGCCACGTCCTTCAAAATTGATCATCATATAGTCTTGTTGTTGCCATGTACAATGATCTCCTGATTCCAAATAATAAACTCTTAAGAGAATCTGAAGCCATCATCACTCTTAAAAGATATACTTAAATGCTAATTAAGAGGTGGTGGGAAGCAGGAGGGGAATGTTCATCTAAGACTACCAAACACCTGCAGCATTTTAGCTATAATTCCATTTATTATTATAAAAGTCTCAAGTCACAATTAAAGTATACTTTAAGGTTATTTTCCACGAGAACATCTTCACTCAGTTAATTCCTCACATTGTCATGGAAATCCTGACACTTGTCCCAAGCAGGATCACCAATCCCACAACTTGAGGCCATCTAACTCAATGCTCTCATTTTATCAGTGAAGAAACAAGGACAGGGAGGTTTATATCTGTAGTACCACAAATATGATTTCTCTCTTTTCTTCATTTTTTTAAATAATGGAACCCATTTATTAATAGAGAGTAGAGAAAGTACAATTACTTGGGCTCTTGAGATGTAAAGATCTGTTTGGGGTTACATAGGTACTAAGTTATATCTCAGGGATTCAAACCCAAGATTCCTGATTCCAAGTCCCTCTACATCATGCTACCCATGCCAAACTTAAAGATGGACTCAGTCTTAATTTATTAAAAAAAATTACAATCAATATCAGACATTAACACAACCAATTAAACTTGTTTTGCAACTATTTGTATTTAATTTTTAAAAAATAATTCTTTAAAAATTTATTTATTTTTAATACACATTGCTTTATGAATCATGTTGGGAGAGAAAAATCAAAGCAAAAGGGAAAAACTATGAGACAAAAAAAAGGAAAAAATGAACATAGAATGTGTGACTATTTACATTTGAATAATGAATTTCAATGCAGATGTCATTACTTTTCAGTCATTATTTAAGTCTTTTTTACATTAAGTATACTCCATTTTTCTGGTTCTGCTTTTCATAGTTTCAATTATTTCATAAGTCTTTTCAGATTTCTATTTTACTCATACTTATCAGGCTTAATAACATCATAATATTTCATCACATAATGTAATAGAATGTATTTAACTATTTCCCTATTGAAGCTTAGATTGCTCCCATTTATAAAAAACTGTTTTAAAAAATCCTGCTATGAAAATCCTTGACAATTTTGGGTAACATTTTAGGGTATAGGAATATGATTTCAACCTACACCCTCTGACACCAGCATCAGTGTTCTTTCCACTGTACTTCCCTCATAAGAGAACAGAGAAATGCAGTCTCTGTACCTCTTTACCCCACCTCATCTAAGTGGTCCTAAAGGACATCTCCTTCTCAGTCCCATTTTCTAAATTCTCCTTAATCCCCAAAAAGAAGACAATATTTTTCCTGTCTTTTTCTCTCTAAAATTTATGAGATTACTCATACCCTGTCAAAGTTGAAAGGATCTCCACTTTCCTTTCCTTCTGCCATCCATTGCAATACAGTGAACTGAAGATTCAATTCAATAAATACTGACTAAGTGCCTGCTATTTACTCAGCTAAGCGCTGAGGATACAATAAGAAAAAGACAATCCCTGCTCTCAAAGAACTTCTAATAGGGGAAAACATATCCAAAAGGAAATTGGGAGAGGTGGAGGGATCTCCTTGTAGGAGAATGAAGTGAACTGGAAGTCCAGTTTCTATCATCTATTAAGGAAGATTTTGGGATGAATTTAGGATTTCACCTTCTAGCTGTAAAATCAGGCAGAAGATGAGGCTGAATGAAATAGAAAAGTGTCTGAATATCCAAGGATGAATCAGCAGCATTGTATTAAGATTAGAAGAGAACAACTTCTGTCTCTGAACCTGAACAAAATATGATCTCATTCATAACACTTTCAACTCACAGCCACATTATGTTTACAAGTACTGATCCTTCTACCACTTCTATCCTTGAAAATAAAAAAATAAGAATAGTAAATTTAAAAACTCAATAATTGTAGCATAACAAATTCTATAACACAGAAAATTCAAGGGATTAAATTCCAAAAGCAAAGAAAGGTAAAGTATCAGTCCTCCCTAATTTATTCATTATTCTATTTATGTGGGACAAAAAAATCCTAACTAAAAATTGACTGCTCAGAGACTTCTTTAGGTACAAACAGAAATTTTCTTTATTTCGGTTCTCTAGAGAAGTGGGGACAGTCCCTCCCCCAAAGGAGCTAGGGCAGGAAGGCAAATTTACAGACGTAGGTAACATGATTATATAGTCAAGGATTACAGAAAACCCCCTTCCTTTTACCCCCCCCCCCAAACCCCCAGGTAATCTTTAAAGTCATGGGCCAACTCGATATTGTCTTTGGTGTGCAGGTGGGTCTTTGTGGCACTAGGGGTCTTAGTTAATAAATGTTTCGAATACTGTTTGGGGGTATATTATTAAGAAAAGGGGTCAATTAAGCAAGAGGGTTAAATATTCCTAAACTATTAAACCATTCATTGAGGTGATCTGGTCTTTTTTCAGGCATTCCCAGGGATAGCTAAGTTGGAGACATCTTCTATGCCATTAAGCAAGTCAGGTTTGCCTCTTACGAGAAGCAGTGGAGCAAGGGGTCAAAAGGATTATCTCAAACATTTCTGCTGGAAGAGCAAATCTTGCCCTTCTCCCAGAGCTCAATAATTAAATAGAGTCTGAATTACCCAAGATTATTATTCTGAGAAGTCCTCAGTTTCTCATTTCATTCATATTCATCATAATAGTTATTTTCAAACATTTTCTTCTCTCTTCAATGTTACTATTCTACCCCTTTACATATGATTACCTCACCTCATACTTTACTGAAAAAATGGAAGTTGTTTGCTTTGAGTTGCTTCTTGTTCCTTTCTCATTTGTCAGTTTCTTCACGCCATTCCTCAGTATTTTTAGCTTTATACAAATCTCTGATGAAGGGCAGGGGGTGGGACTTTTTCTCCATAAGACCAGTCTCTCAGTGATTTCTCCCTTGATCACATTCCTTTTATAACAGATTGCCCTCACTGTTATACCCCCTTTCTATCATTAATCTTTAATCTCTGTGTGTGTGTGTGTGTCTCTTTTTCTCTCTCCTGGTTCCTTCCCTGCTATCTACAAATGTATCCTTTTTTGTTTCTTTGGTGAGATGTCACCACGGATTCAAATTTTTCTATCTTGCCAATTATTTCCATTGTGCAGATGGTAACTTTTGCTCTCACAATTCCTATTTCTCTTAAAGTACTTGGGAACATGGCCCACACTGGCAATTTACATTTGGGAACAGCATATTATGGTTAGTTTTCTCCTCATATCTACAGAGTCTGCTGCCTTTTTAAGTATTGAATAATTTTTCCAACCTAGGCATCCATGTGGTGTAGTAGATAGAGAACTGGATTTGTTGTGGGGAAGACCCAAGTTTAAACTCTGTCTCAGATATTTATCAAGTGTATAATCCTGGAAAATCACTTAAACTTTCTGAGTTTCATTTTTTCTTCATCTGTAAATGTTGATAATTATAGCATCTACCTCACATGGTTGTTGTGAAGTTCAAATGACATACCATATATAAAGTGCTTTGCAAAACTTAAAATACTACATAATTGTTAGATATTTTTATATTTGAGTCTTTCTAATTTTTTTAAGCTTTTTATTTGTATAACATATGTATGGGTAGTTCCCCAACCTTGATCTTTACAAAGCTTTCCAATACAAATTTTACCCCCAGTCCCCTCCCCTCCCCTAGATGGCAGGAAGTCCACTACATGTTAATAATGTTGAAATGCTTGAGAAGTTATGCAAGAAAAATCCTATCTACAAGAAAAAAAAAGAATCAGAGAAAGGCAACACAATGCAAGCAAATGTCAATAGAGATCATGAAAATGTTACGTTGTGGTCCATATCTATTCTAATTTTTTTTACTGGCTTTTGTAGTTATTGATTTATGTTTAATCTATTATAGTTTTCAGGGAGTAGCTTACTTTTTCTACCACTTCTCTTTTAAGGGATTTGTTATATTTTTTTCAAGAGTTTTTATTTCATTTTTTAATCTATTGCTTAATTTCTTTTAGGTGTTCTTTTGGTAAAATCCATTTCTCCCCTTTGATTCTCTATTTGAAGTTGTTGGATTGTATTATCCTCTCTTCCTTTTGGGAAAACTTTTGATTTGCAAAATTTTAAAATATTGGTCAGAGTCTATCATCCATCCATCCATCCATCTATCTATCCATCCATCCATCCATCCATCCATCCATCCATCCATCCATCCATCCATGCATCCATCCATCCATCCATCCATCCATCCATCCATCCATCCATCCATCCATCCATCTATCTATCTATCTATCTATCTATCTATCTATCTATCTATCTATC